>JAOXNO010000052.1:662685-674829 GCA_028565335.1 Limnodromus scolopaceus | reverse complement strand
GGGCCGGGCCGGGCCGGAGCCATGCAGGCTTTCCTCAAAGGCCCCTCTGCCATCAGCACCAAGCCCCCCGCTGCCAAGGAGAAGGGCGCGGCGGGGAGCAGCGGGGAGGGCAAGAGGCCCAAACCCATCCCCTGGGTGGAGAAATAGTAAGGGCTCTCCGGGGGCGGCGGGGCCACTGCCGGGGCCGTGAGGGGGTGTGTGGAGGAGGGAGTGGGTGAATGGCGAAGGGGGTTACAGCCGGAGATGTCTCCCTCTGGGACAGCAGCTTTAGCTGTCTCAGTTACAGAGGCAAACCAGCCCCGTGAGCTGAGTAGGAGCCCGCTGTCGGTGTTACCGAGTTCTGTCGGTGTTACCGAGCAGAAAGTGCTGCCGTGGCCCGTGTCACGCAGTGTGGTTCCATCGCCGCGCCTTGGCGCTAAAGCGCGTGAAACGCTTCGGTTTTGAGAAGCCCGTATGGGCTCGCAGCGCGGTGCAGTCCCGCAGTCCCGCAGTCCAGCTCCGCCTCCCAGCCCAGCCGGCGGGTGTTTGCAACAGAAACGCACGAACAGCTCCCCGAGAAATGCCGTCGCCTCCCTTACACGCAGCAGGGCATTAGCTGGGTTCCCCGTGTGATTTTCACCTCGCCTACGAGATTTGCTATAATTCTTCGGTGCCCAATGTAATCAGAAAGGGGAATGTTGCTTCTCTCAATGTCAATTTTCTTCTCAAACTTCGTTAGCTAATAACTTGCTTTTAACCTCCTTTTGTTTAGTCGCCCCAGAAATGTGGATGAAGTTGCCTTCCAGGATGAAGTTGTTGCTGTCCTGAAAAAGTCCTTGGAAGGTGCTGATGTGAGTGTAAAGATAACACCTGCCCGATCAATATGTTTAGGCAGAAACTTTATCCAGTAGTAATGAAAACTTCTCTTTTCTAACTCAGCAATGATCGTTTTTTACAGTGGTACTTCACAAACCAGCTAAGTGGCTTCCTTGATGTGGTATATGTGTGAATTTTGTGATGTTTCCAGCCCTCTAAACATTGTAAAACTGTGAACTCTGTGATGCCGTTTGGAATTCTGGAAAAGCTTAATTGGTAAAACAGTTTCAAATCTGGAAAGGCTTTTGTTGTGTGTACACTACTATTCAGCTGGTGCCTTTGACATTTGTGTTTAAGAGGAGAGGGGAAATCTTTCTTTCATAGAAAAGTCTGGATTGCCAGTCCTCCCTAAACAGTTCTGGTGATCTATCAGTGCTTCTACGAAACTGCTAATCATCAAAATAAATACACTGTTTGCTAACGAGGGAAGTTTAAGTGCCAGGTCTACTACTATGGTAGTGATCCACAAGCCTTTTAGGTTATTTTCCAAGTAAGTCTCTCTGGCTTTAAAAAGCTAAGTATGCCCATTTCACTAACTTCACTGCAATGTTGGCACCTGAGACCTACGAATATAAAGAGGGTGAGCAAAGCATTTTCAGTTGCTTTTTTTTACACTTGCACTTGCTTCTGGAAAAAAAAATTAATAATTATTCAGTGTGAAAGACTATTTCCTCTGAAGCAGGTGATAGGGAGGTGGAGGGACTGAAGGGAGAACTAAAGCAAGTAGCCAGAGATGGCTGTGCTTTCTTGACATCTGCAAAATCTGGACAATTCCTTTCCCGATTCTCTTCTGCCTCATGTTTCACCTAGAAGGGTCATTCTTGTGTTCTAAAAGCTGTTTCTGTTTTCATGGACTGCTAGTGCCTGCTGAAGTGGCTGATGGCTCTTCTGAAAATGACATTTGTGATATGGCTGGCTGCTCACCAAGAGCTAAAAGGAGCAATTTGGACAATTTTCAGAGTTTTAATGCAAGAGGCCTTTCACGCTCTGGTGTGCCGTATGCATGGGTAGTCTTTGGTATTTGAAAATTTTATCTTACAACAGTTTACTTTGCAGCTCTGGTTTTGACTAATACGAGTCTATTTCTATCTGAAAATATTAATTTAATCATAACTTGCAAAAGTAGAAGTACTTTATTTGTTTGAGCATAGGGAGCCAAAATAGAGCTGGAATGACAGAGCTGGGAAAGACTTGTATAATTCCTGTCCTGAGTTCCTGTCTCCAGATTCAGCTTGAGAAGGCTGTTGCAATGTGACCTTGTCATGTTGTACCCATAGAAATCTGGGTTTCAACAGCAATGATACTTGTACAGTTGAGGTAATTAGCAAGGAACTAATAACAGCTGAGGAGAAATGAGGTGCTGCCACCTATTCTGTCTGGACGTATCAGTCGTGTAACATCGCTTAGGTGATGGGTTGTGAAGTTCTATTTTGAGCAACAGCTATTTAAAACCTGACAGCTTCTAGATCAGCAATGTTTCTGGGATTATGAACCCAGTACACTTGTGCTGACTTTTTGCCTCCTGAGTTTAAAAGTCAAATTACAACTTCTGTATATGGATCCAGGCTTGTATTTTGCCACAGCTACCTAAACTCAGCAAGGCATTTGAGAACAAAATCATGCAAGTACTCCAAAATATTTGATGCATTTAAAATTTGGACATTTTTGTTAGTTTTCAAAAGGATTCATACCATCAAAAAGGCAAAAGTGTAATTTAAACTCTGAAGTGGCTGGTACTTACTTCAGAAGTTCTTATTGAATTTGGAGATCTGGGGAGGTCAAAGAAACAGCTGTGACAGCACTGTAGGTTTGTGTAATGTGCTTTATTTAAACCTTAGTGATGAAAATGGAGAGCCAGTCCTTTGTTGGTTGGCCTGTAAGTATTTGTGGCCCTTGGTTTGGGAGCTGCTAAATGGAGCTGGACTTTTAAGTCCCTGAAATACCTCCATCTGCAATAGCGGGCATCTGTCGTGTTACAAACTGGGGAGACCAGACTCCAAGTGATTTTGAACTGGAGAAATTGATTTCTGGCTGCCAAGAGTGTTGATCTGTTGTTGCTTTTTGCAAGGAAACTGACGAGTGCTGTAGTATTCTTGCAGTTTCATGTATTTGATGACATAACCCCTCACCTCACTCTCAGTCCTTATCATTGCAATTTACATCTCCATTTGAACTGAAACTTCTAGAAAAGGACCTGGGGTTTGCACTCTACGTGGTGACTTTCCCGTGAGCAGGATGATGCCTGCAGGTATCCCGCTTGCCCCTGGCAGGAATGGAAAACTGGATAACCAGATCGGGTTGCAGCCTGTTTAAAAATACTGCCACAGTTACATAAAGGATTAGGCTGTGCTTGGAGCTAAAGCGTAGATACTGGTGATAACTTCAGTGAGAAACAAGCATACATGAGGTTGAAACAGAAACAGTAGTAAAGTATGGGTTTAGCAGAATTAGGAAACAAATTCTTATGAAAGCTTCTTACCTGCTAATACTTGTTTTGAGAACTAGTGGAGTTTGGATTAGCAAAGAGGCATGAAATTATGAGTCTCCATGAAAATGTCTACACTTGCAGTGTGCTAACCTAACGTGGTTGTTGGTGAACATTCAGCTATCATTCAGTAAACATTTCCTCTCCCTGGAGCTTTCCGAAAAGATACAGCGGGATAATAATGTTGTAGTATCTAATTAAACTTGAAAAAAATGTTTGCTAGTACTGAATGCTGTTTACTCTTTAGTAACTAGGGAAACAAGCAAGGAAGGATTGGCAGAAAGAGCAGGCAAAACTCGCAATGGATTTATTTACTCTGAATTGATTGAAGATTGAAATTCTTCTGTCTGCACTTTTGCAGTACATACACAGTTGAGTCAGTTCTCTGTGTCTTGTCTCAGTTGTTAAAAAGGGGTGCTTGTTACCAAACTGGTCTGTCTCTACTTCGTGTTCTCATTATGGGTTATGTACTCCTGCATTTTGCTCTGCTCTTTGGATGTCTCTGGTTTTGCTGTTCCCATTCTGTCTGCAGTGCTTGCTATATGCAGCATAAAATTCTCTAATCTAATTTTAGTGGAGTCTTATTTTTAAAAACAGAATTTTTATTAAGAGCTGGAAATCAAGTCAGGCGGAGAGGTTTGTCTGTTTGCTGTTGATGGGAGGGGACTCTTGGATTCTTGTTCTAAGAATGTACAGCTGGAACATTCCTTACTGTCAAAGGCAGCAGTTTTAAAGTGCAGCCTGATAATTTGTAAGAGTTATTACTTGAAATAGGAATACAGAAAGCTATTGCTCCTATGCTAATTAGAAAGCTTATTGTTTTCAGCCAAAATTTAGTCATGGTAACTTATGCAAATCTGGTTTTGCCAACTTTGTTCTTTGTCCCTGTGTTGCTCTGATGTATTTATGGAGATCAGTCATATTCCTTCTTGGCTTTTGTTTTGCTGAGCTAACAAAATCAAACTCTTTTAAATCATTTCCCATAAGGCAGGCTCTCTGTTCCTTTAATCACCTTTCCCAGTTTGGATTGGGATCAGCCTTGACTAAGGCTGGCCTGAACTGTGTGTAGGTTTCCAGGTAAAGTCCTATTCGTCCCATGTTAGTATTTGTAATTTTCCATCTGTGTTAAAACCGCACATCCTGGGACCACCGTGTTACACAGCCTTACGCCATTCCTCCGAATGACAGACAGAACAAAGCCAGCTCGTATTTTATTCCAGCTGATGGATTCCAGGCATCTAACAGACATTTAGTTATGTTCTCAAATTGTGAGACTTTATGCTTTGTGCTGCTGAACGTTACCATATACTATTCCTGCAGTCTTTGCTGTGCTGCTTTGATCTTCCTGTATCAGCATATTTCTTTAATGCATTCCTATTTTTCATGCTGAGGTTATTAATTAGATTATTTGAAAGATCAGTTAACCTAATCTCTTCAAGAAATGCCACTGGTCTCCTCCTCCTCTGGAATCCTTGGATGGAGGTAGAAACGTGCCAGGGCTGTGCAGTGCGGTCAGTGGCGGGGAGCGTCAGTGGTTAGTGGTGGGTACCTCTGCATTGCGCTCGCTGCAGGGCAGTGCCAGCATTCACCACCTCCCTTCTGCTCACTGCAGTGGAGTTCGTGGCAGCACAGGATTCTGAGCATGGCTTGAAAAGGCAGTCTGGGGAGCTGAGATCAGACAAGATACTCAACCTGTGCCAAGTTTTGTCACAGCTGCACTGCTAATAGTATCCAGACTGGTTGAAGGGCATCCTTGGTTAAATGTGCGTGTCACTGCAGTCATAACAAGTTCTGTAGGCTTTAGTGATCTCAGACCTGACCTGGAGGGAATATACCAAAATGAAATAGAAATTGAAGTATCAATTTTGATAGAACACATGATAGTGCCACCAAATAACAGCTTGTTTGTGCTGTGTTATAAGAAGCAACTGTTTGTCTTCCTTTAGAGAACTATGTGCAATGACCTAGAAATGAAAGACTTTGATATTGTTTACCAGGAGGAGTAGACAGTTCTGTTCTGTCAGGTGCTCGGATTTTTAGCAGTTTTCCTCTTTGTGGTTTGTTTTGTTTACTTGCTTTTTTTTTTTTTAAAAAAATACTGCCTTGCTGTTTCAGCTTCCCAACCTGTTGTTCTATGGCCCACCTGGAACTGGGAAGACTTCCACGATCCTAGCAGCGGCCAGAGAGCTCTATGGGTAAGCTGGGTCAAGTGGCTTTGGTGTAGTCAATGGTCACAGCTTCTAACCCAGTGGCAGAGTGCCTCTGGTCATTGCCTTTTCTGTGTAGCTCCTGGGTCTTTTTCAGCAATATCTTCACATTCTAATTCAGCTCTAATGTAAGGTTTCTTTCTCATTTGTCCTGTCTGTTACCAGTACAGACTTCCATGGCTGCTAGTCTCGTGTGTTGCAACCCCATAGCAAAGAGTACGAAAAGAAATGCCTTGCATATGCCATACTGAACTTTGTAAAGGAGTTCCAATGTTAACGGTATATCCAGTAAGCTGTTAGCTACACCTAGATCTCAAAGCACTTCATAAAATGTCTGCTTTGTAATCTTTCCATTGTGCACCACTGAATTGTGTCTGGAAGTAATTCTGGGAGTCAGACTAAAACTCATCATGTGTACGTCCATCAGCTCACTTGTAACACTTGGGAGTTTTGGAGTAGTGAATTCAGTGACCCAGAAGCGCAAAATGGACAAGAAGGTGGTTTGAGATTGAGTCATCTAGTCATGACTTTAGTCATGCGTCTTTAATTTTTGTCTCATGCTGTTTTTTTGGAAAGAACCACTTCAGTAGGAAGACAACCTCACGTTGTGTGTCCCTTTAAATTCCCAGAACTCAAAATCCACTATATTCATTTTTTCTCTTTTGTAGTCAGAGGTGGTGCTCTATAGTTCTGCTGCTAAATGCTGCCCGTATTAGACTTAATAGAGATCTCTTTCTGGCAGCATAGCAATGGCAGAGCAGCGCCAGTGACTGCATCGGGGCTTTTTACCTGGACTTCCACATTGCTCCCAGTGTACAAGTAGGAAGGCATATGGTGCTCTCAACTTTTGAAGCCAACTTCCTACTTTTTGTCCTTGGTAACTGATGTAACTTTACGCTTCACTGTTTCCTATAGTCTGGGAGGCAATCGTAAAAATAGCTAATGGAAATTCATACCTAACATTTAAAGATCTCGATTTAACTGTCTTTTAACAAAGTATGTTATTTAGTAATGCTGGCAAAAATCATACCTGCCATTTGAGAAGGCCAGAAAGACTGTTGATATACTTGATAATGTTAGCTGCTAACCCTTGTAATGATACATGTTGTAATAAATATTTTGCAGGCCTGAATTATTCCGGCAAAGAGTCCTTGAGTTAAATGCTTCTGACGAGCGTGGGATACAAGTGATTCGGGAAAAAGTGAAGGCTTTTGCTCAGCTCACTGCATCTGGAAGCCGCTCAGAGTAAGTGCTGGATCAAAGCTGGCTCTGATGGTCCTTGTTTAGGACAAAGCCTGTGGCTGCTTTTGTTTAGGTGAACTTTATAATTCTAATATAAATAATGGGTCAGCATTGCCCAGAAGTTTGCAATGCACGCAGTGCTTTGGCTAAGCTTTGACTTGAGGTAGCTCAGTGTTGAGTGTTTGAATGCCTGGAAGGAACTTTTACTGATGCTGCTAGAGACAGGGAGAACCCCAAAAGATCCAGCCTTCTGGATTTGGTGCCCTGCTGTTGCCTCGGCAAGTGCTGTCTGAGTACCGTGGAAAAGCTGCTCTGGGTAAATTGTGGTGGAAGTGACTTCTCCAGTGCCTCTGATCTGCAGCAGCTCATACAAGATGGGTGCTAGTTTATGAGATGCTGATGAGATTGTGGTGTGAGGAGGTGAGAAGCCCAGTGCAGCGGAAGCCGTACGTGTGGAAAAAAACAGATTTGGGAAGTAGCTGGAAGAAACTGCGTGCCAGGAGTGTCTGTGTGCTGAAAGCAGTCTGCAGCAGTGGTCTTTAAAGTTTAGGGAGTCAGGAAGCCTGTAGAGAAGAGCTACATTAGTTGCTAAAATAAGAAACTTAAAGCAAAAGTACACTTCTTTTTTTAAAAAAAAGTCTTTTGCAGTATTGAAGTGTTGATCTTTCTATGGGAACTCAGTACTCCCCTTTATTGCAAATATTAGTCCTTTATCTAAAAATAATAAAAAAGATTGAATCTTGAATGTGTTCTACTTGTTGGGTATAAATACTTAGTAAAATATGTCTTGCTATTTGCAGTGTTTGGTTTTTTCCCTTGGTCTACACATTGCATGCCTCCATGCCTGGATAACAGATCTCTCATTTTTCAGTGGTAAAGTTTGTCCTCCTTTTAAAATTGTAATCCTGGATGAAGCAGACTCAATGACTTCGGCAGCCCAGGCGGCCTTAAGACGCACAATGGAAAAAGAATCGAAAACAACACGTTTCTGCCTAATTTGTAACTACATCAGCAGGTATGAGGGGAATTTGTTGCTTCTTTGGACTTCTTGTTGTTCCTATTCTGTACAATTTATATATTTTTTTCTTCCTCACTGAGAGGTTGATACCTAGTTTTCATAGTTTTGAGTTAATAGAGATGTAACTCTGTGAATACAAGACTGAAAACAATATTTAGGTATCGATATTTCTTTTTCCCAGTGGTGCGGTTTTAAGGTTGTGCTGCCCTTTTCTGCCTCGAGAGCGTTGTCTGTGAGAACTTGACCTGTGCGTTCATTTACCAAGCACTTACCTTCTTCTTGTTCCAGAATAATTGAGCCTTTAACATCACGATGCTCCAAATTCCGCTTCAAGCCTTTGTCAGACAAAATCCAACAGCAGAGGCTACTGGAGGTGTCTGAGAAGGAACACGTGAAAATCAGTAATGAGGTAACTTTGTGGTTGCCATGGAATTGTATTGCTTGATCCAGTGTGTAATAGCATTGCAGTGAAAGGCACTAAGTCAGCAGGCTTTTCCAGACTGCTCAGTTGTATTAAATAGGAGATAGAAACTCATTTAGATATCATTCTCCTTCCCTAGATGGGATGAATTTTAGGAGTCTTGCTAAAACCAGAGAAACGTCCACCAGAGAAATCTGAGGCAAAACTGTAGGGCTTTGTTCTGTGCTGAGTATATTTGCATTAAACCGTGTTACATTCTGAAATTGCCAGCACGTGTTTATATTAGTAGAGAAGTTGCTTCGTAACTCGTGTGTTGTGCCTGTGACAGCCTGCCTTCAGCACTACCTGGTGTTTTAAAATCAATGTGCTGAGAAAGTGTGCTGGATTTTAATTAACAAAGAACATCTAACTTGGTATTTTCTGATGTTATTTTTCAGGCAGTATCTTACCTTGTTAAAGTGTCAGAGGGGGACTTAAGGAAAGCAATTACTTTTCTTCAAAGTGCCACTCGCCTGGTGGGCGGGAAGGAGATCACAGAGAAGATAGTCACTGAAATTGCTGGGGTAAGCTCTGCCTTACGGCTTCTCCTGCCCTTAGGCTGGGAAGCGTTTGTGTGGGAAGTGTACCCGCTGCCTGTCTCTCCCTTTCCTCAAGGTTTGACTAAAAAATCAGTTTATGCCCATTAGTGTTGCAGTGTGGTACCGGTACACCCTCCACCAGGACTGCAAAGGCTGATTCTGTGCACTTACTACGTAGCAAGTGCCCAGCGACTTCCTCTGCGAGTCAAGGAGAACAGCAAGATAGTCTCATAATTCCAACTGAAGTTACATGTTCTGCTCACGAGTGCAAAATGGGCTGCCTCTCGTGGGACAGTAGAACTGGAACATCTCTTTGATGCTTTTACATAAATGTTTGTGTTTCTATGTGTGTATGTAAGTATAGACCCTCCCAAAACACGGTTTGGAATGACTTTCAGTGGCAGCTTGTTTCCAGCTTCCCGTTCGCAGTGATGGTGTCTCTCCCAGGGTCTCTCTGGGGTCTTGCCTCTTAACAGAAGGGCAGTGATGTCTTCTAGAACGGCAGGGACAATACTGACAGGGACAGGAGAAACCCGAAAGGCGTTTCATAAACCTTGTGTGAAGGTGTTCCTATAGCAACAAAGCACTTATTCCATGAAAGTAAGAAATGTGAGATTAGGAGTCGAGGAGCTGGAGAAGAAATGGGCTTTAATGCTGGACACGCTTCCTTGGAGGTGCCACCCCCCTCACTAATTGTGAGGGTTGTGGGGTCTCCATCTCTGTGGAACCAGAGGCAATAGCTACTGAGCACATTTTCAGTGCACAGTTTTGAACGATTTCCAGAGTGAATTTGTTGAGTTTTGTTTATCTAGCTGTAGGGAAGAGCCGGATTTCACTCGTGTAACCTGTAGCTCACAATTGCCAAGGAGCCTGGCAGAAACGACTAATGATAGGAGAGGGAAGCTTGAAATTCCGTTATTAAATAATGTTTGTTTAAACCAAAGGAACCCAACTTTATGTCTTCATAAAGACTTCAAGTTCTTGGTTGTGTATAACTCTTTGTGACCCTGGAATGACCTTGGTTTCAAAAATACCTTCTTAATCCTTTGTACTGAGCTGTCCCGATGCTCAACTGAGGGGAGTGACGATGAGGGGAGGGGGAGCGTGGGTGGCGCTTCCCTGCTCAGGGCTACTTAACGGCATCTGGCAACTGGTTTCCTTTGATTTACTCTCCGATCTTGTTGCATCGGGCTGTTTTGTACGTCCCTGGTGCGGGGCTGGAGAGGAGCCCAGTTTGCTGTTTGCCTGGGCGCGGGGTGGCACAGAAGGCATTGGCTGATGCGACCGAGTCCTCCAGCGAGTCAGTGTCCTGAGCAAGCGACTGGGCAGGGGACTTAGGAACCTGACTGTGACCCTTCACTGTCACTGTATGTGTTTATCTGAATGTCACCGACGTAGAAGGAAAATTACAGCCTTGCTCTCACTCAGAATTTCGTTCGTCTGTCTGATAGCCGTGTTGGAGAGCGGTTGGGCGCGTGGAGGGAGGAAATGCTGAAGGGGCCTCCTCCATATGCAGTTTGTAGCTGCCACGGTAAAGCATCAGCTTCGGTTTTAAGTTTGCAAAGCTGAAATTCAGAAATGTAAGTTCTCGTTACAGGTCATCCCCAAAGAAACAATTGCTGAGCTGCTGTCTGTCTGCCAGAGCGGGTCATTCGAGAGACTGGAAGCACTGGCCAAGGTAGAGTCCCCTTCGTGCCCCAGCTGAGGGTGTTTGGGTCTCTGCCCCGTGAACCCTCTGCTGCTGGGAACACCGGGGTCAGGGGGCGCCTCTCGGGAAGCCTCTGTTTGATGGGAAGGATCTGAATAAAGCTGTAATAACTCTTCAGTTTTAAAAATAATTCACGTTAATCGTAGAGCACACCAGTGAGTCAGTTTGTCTGACAAACTGCGGTGGCTTCAAACAGATCTCGCTGGAGAAGGCACAAGCTGCTGGTTCATAGAGGTGCATTTATTGTCTCTAACACAGAAAAGGTTCTTGGTGTCTCTGAAGAGTGGGAAATTCCTGGTCTCCTGAGTTTGAAAAATAAGATTGTGCCAACTCTTGGTCTGTTTTTGTAAACTCCTCTCTGCCTCAGTGGCTTCCTGCACTACCGTTCTCAGTATTCGCTGCTTTTGGAACTGGGCATTACTGATTTGAAAAAAAAAAAAAAAGCTACCGTTAGTTGCCATGATTTTTATTTTATTAGAAGCATTTTGGCCTTGCAGATCTCTGTGTGTCTGAGGCAGGAACTGCCAGAGAAAGGAAATAAATCAGAGTAGGTGGCAGTTCCAATGTGAAGGCTGTGAAACTGCCACGTGATGCTATAGATGCAAAGCTCCCCTAATTTTAAATAAGATTGGGCAGGTTCAGGGGAGGCTGTTAAGTGCTGAAAATGTCTCTGGCCCAAAAAATGCCTGAGATGGAAATTGCCAGAAGCTGGAGGGATATTTGGACAGAAGGATGGCTCTCCTGGGTGCTCACTTCAGGTTGCTGCCGGGTGGGATCCGGGGCTCCAGACAAACTCCTGGTGCCCCCTCTGAAACGGGGACGTTCCGTAACACATCCCAGTGCACTCCTGCCGTTCAGGCAGAGATTTTCAGGTTGGTTTTCCAGTCTGTAGCATTCTGCTGCTGGATTATTTCCTTTTCCTTCTGTCCCTGACACAGAACCTCATCAACGAAGGATATGCTGTAGCTCAGCTCGTCAGCCAGCTGCACGACGCCGTTGTTGAGAGCAGAGATTACAGCGACAAGCAGAAATCTGCCATCGTCGAGAAACTCGCGGTAAGTCTGCTCCGGGAGTTAGAACCCCACATCCATCTCCACCCATTCGTTTTTGTTTATTCGCTCCCTCTCCCAAGTGCACGTAATGGTTTGTTTGGATTTTCAGTTCTGAATGTTTCCTGGTAGAACCTAAATTTTTGTTCTGAGGAATTTCCTGAGAAGGGATTGAAATCCAGTTTAGTGAATTATTAGTTGTGTTAAACCGTTCTAATGGTCCTCCAGCAAGAGGTTTGTGGGTGGTTTGCTTTTTAAAACAAATCTAGACGAAAAATTAAGGCAAGGTTTTTTAAGTCAGCACTTAAACAAATGGGGAGCTGCAAAATGCAACTTTTTGTTCTGGGGTGTGAAATAAGCCTTTAAAAAAAAAAAGTAACTTCTCTTTAAGAGGAAAGTTTCTGTACAAGAGGTACAGAAACTGTCAGGCCGTGGGGGCCAAAGAGGTGATTTTTCCCCAGGTGTGTGACTGCTGGAATGTCATTGCCAATTAAAGGAACATTTGGCAAACTTAGAACCATGGAATCACAGACTGGTTTGGGTTGGAAGACACCTTAAACCCCCCCCAGTGCCACCCCCTG
>JAOXNO010000052.1:607360-654495 GCA_028565335.1 Limnodromus scolopaceus | reverse complement strand
GGGAGGCGGAGGGAGCGGCCTCCTCCCGGCTGCGCTGCGGATCTCCCTCCTCCGCCCCCAGCCCCAGCGCCCCGCCCCGCGCAGCTCTCGCGAGAGCTCCACCCCTGGGATTGCGCAAATGGCCGCCGGCGCGCAGGCGGAGGAAGGCGCCGGGCGAGCGCACGGGGGCCGCGCCCCTCCCTCTCCTCCCCTGACAAAAAATGGTCTCGCCCTGAGCCCAGGCCCGCTCAGCCAGGGCGAACCAACGGAGGGACGGGCGGGGGGCACTCGGATGGGGAAGAGGATTTAAAAGGGAAAAAAAAAAGCGCCCCTTAGTGAGGCGTTTAAACGCAGAAATTACAACTCAGCACGGTGGATACGGCGAAATTTAAAAATATCCCTTTTTCAGGGGTAGGGATTGTTAAGAAAAAACACCAACGGAAAACCGAATGCCAAAGAATGGAACTAAACCCTCGCCGAACGGCGGGGAAGGGGAAGACGGGACCGAAAGGTCTAGAAACGGGAGGGGCTGAGGCGGGAGGCGCCGTCTGACCGCAGCGCCCAGCCGCCCTCAGAGCGCCGTCCCGAGCGCGCAGGCAACCCCACACGCACAGCCCCGCTCCCCTGCCCCTCCCCGGCCGCCCCCACACAGCCCACCGAGCCCCCTTCCGATGAAAAGGCCCAGGGCCTCGGCACGCCGCGCCATACCTGCTATAATCCGCGGAGCCGCCTGACATGTTCCGAACCCCAGCTCTGTCCTCAACTGAAAAGGCAATGCCTCCGCGGCGCCCGCTTTATATACCCGCCCCGCTGCCGGACTCGTTTCGCTCGGCTCTGCGCATGGATATACACCTCACGCCACGGCGAAAAATCTATGAATCCTCCCGGATTGAGCCCCCTTCCCAAGAGGGTCCCCTCTCCCCACTTTCTGAGGTACTCCAGAGGGGGTCCCTGAACTGGTCGGGGCCACCAGCTCAGGGGAATGTGGAACTACTTTTTCCCACCTCAGAGCGCGGAAGGATATTGCAGCATTGACGGTGTGACAGCGTCTCTCTCCTTCCTCCCGCTCTCCCCCCCCCGCCGCTCCTGCACACGGGGTTTCCCGCTCCGGCCCCTGCTGCAGCGGAGGGGAAGGGGAGCGGGGGGGCGGCGGGAAGGGGCGAGGGCGGTCCTGGCATGGTGAGGGGAAGCCGTGCTGAGGGGAGCACCGAGCAGGCCATGCGGCAGCAGCCGGGGTGGACAGAGCGGTTCCCTGTCATGGCTGCGTTTCCTCCGCCATGTCGGTTATTTTTAAAGCCCTAAAGCCGGGGAGGAGAGCGGGTTCCTGAGGCGGGGGGCGGCGGCTCCTGGGCCGCGGGGCTCGCCCCCTCTTCCCCGCAGACAGAAATGGTTCCCTCATCCCTGCTAGGCAAAACGCACCCCGAATTCTCCCTCCTCGCCTTCTGGTGAGGGGCAGGCCCCGTTAGCGAGGGGGGGGCGGCCGGAGAGGCCGCGAGGTGAGGTGAGGTGAGGGGAGGAAAGATGGCGGCGCCTGAGGGGGCTGGGGGCGGCCTCCGCTCCCCGCCGGGCCCCGGCCCGCACAGCCCGGGGATGGGGGGGGGGGGGTGTGGAACCCGCCGGGCCAGGCCGCCCGCAGATTTGTCAGGGGATGTCGAGGTGGATAATTGCTAAAGGGGGCGAGGGCGGATTTGGGGAGTATCCGAAGGAAACGGGCAAGACGGCCCTCGGGGAGAGCGCGGGGCTGCGATAACGCTGCAGCTCGTAGCGTAACGGTGTCCGCGGAAAAAAATCTGCCAAGGCTGATTTAAAGGTTAGTGCAATCCCAAGGAAAGCAGCGAGGAAAGTGTTACTGTGCAAACCGACGCACTGAAACCATCGGTGATGGTGCCCGTTGTTTTCATACTGTAGAATAAATCTCAATCATTTTAATGCTCTTCTCAGGTTTTACAATAATCCCTTCATCAATATTTCTTATGTAGGCAAATAATATAAATTGTAAGTAATAATTTGTGCTCACTTTAATGGCTTTATGTGTTTCACTTCTCAGCCTTGTTTCCATAGTGATTATATATGAACAAATGGAGGCAGTGCTTGAAAAACGCAACCCTTTACTAAACGTCTAGAATATTGTAAATTGTCTAGAACCATCTAGAATATCCATGAAGGGAATCTCTAAGAGACTAAATGTACATCAGCTCTGCCTGTGGTAGCATCTGCTGGGGCGATGTTATCTGTAGAGACAATGCAACACTTAGGAACAGCCCAGCTATATTATATAAATGCAGCTCTTCTCTCGACCCGCCTCAGTGCTCTCAAGTGTTGTCCGTCCGTGCTGGGTAGAAAATATGGAGGATGCTTCTTGCATTTGCAATTCAGACAGCCCCACAACAATAACTGGTGGCCTTTTGAAACAGCTGGTAGCCTGATGCATGGACCCATGAACCTCTGGTTGTAAAAGAGACAGGATGGACTGAAGAAAGAACATGAGCACAGGTTGGGGCTGGCGCAGTTATTTTTCCCATTAAAAATGACTTTGGGTCTAAATGGAGGAAATACTACGATGGAATATTTGTTTTTATTAAGGATCCCGAACATTTATTAAGAAAGCTGTAAAATGTATATACTTTTTATTAAAGTATTGCAATTAGGCCTTAGTGTATTTGCAAACCTGAGCGGAAAAGATTTCTTGACGCATGGGAATTTCAGGAAGGTGAGCCACCATTTTCCACAGACTTTAAATGTCTTTTAAAAAAACCACATTTGTCATCTCAGAAACAAGTATCTACTTTATCTTTTCCTGTAAAGAAATTAGAGTCATTCCAGATCAGCTGTGTATTCAAACAACTTTGGAAGTTGGGTTTTGACAAAAGTAGTTTTTAACCAAGAAGGCTTTCCTAGCTTGCTTTGGGGATGGTTATAGGAGAAACTTCCCGTGGCTCTAACTTGCTGGGAGTCTTGTTTTACTGCACTTGACCAAACTTCATCCTGTTTAAAAAAAAAAGAAAGAGGAAGAAATACCCCCCAAAACCTCTCAGAAAATGTTTTTTTTACTATTAACTTTGATCAAGGGACAATTTTTTTAATTGTTTCTGTTATTTACTGTCTGTGGTAAGGGGCACCTGGGAGTCTCTCAGTCTGATGCAGAGATTTCTTTAAGCAGAGGTGAGGCAGCGATGGAGCCAAAGAGCGTCACTTGCCCATCACTGGCCTTTATAAGGAGCTTGAAACTTCCACGTCTGGGAGGATTTTGTTCATCTGTGGTTTACTTGCTGCTGGAATATAAAGGAAAGTCTGTGGGCACGCTGATATCTCCTGTCATGTGGTCGTGGCAGAGTTTGACAAGTCTGATTAGTGGGCTGTGTTATTTGCTCTAGTTCATCGGTATTTTAATCCACTGCTATAAAATCAGATAGTCCCCAGTCAGGTGGCCTCTTGTCAGATGCTCAACATTTGCCTTAAATGTTGTAGGCTGGAACTATGAAATTACATTTTAAGAAACAAATCATCAGTTCCCACGTTAAAGAAATTCATGTGGATGTTCCAGATGGAGGGATATGAGGAAAGGAATCCAGTGTTTCCCCCAGTGAAAGTCATTGAGGTGTTTCACCAAATGAAAAGAGGAAAGAAATTTTGTTTCATTAACTTTGTATAAACAAAGGGTTGGAAACACTGAATCAGTCCTCTCTTTTTGTGAAACAAGATAGCAGAGATCTGGGGTTGTCACCCTAGCTGTGACCCTACCTGCACTAGAGGAAAACTGTTGACATGTTGTACTGATTAGCCCCGTGTACCCCAATACAGCGTTTGAGGAGTATCTCTTTGGTTATAGCTGGGCAAACGGCCATTTCATGTGTGACCTCCTGTCTGGTTTGTGTATTTTTAGATTGGTGGTAGCTGTGCTCTGCCTGGGATTGTGTTCTGGACACGAAGCATCATAGTGAGAAGTATCGAAAGGTCAGATTTTGTTGCTGACAAAATCTTGGATCAACACTGAGATTTGTTATAGCCCCCGACCTGAAATGTTCCTAAGCTTTGTAGAGCAGTCTCCACTGAAAACTTACTTCTCAAGGGCCAGGTTCGTGTCATCATGAGGCAGAAGAGATACCAAAAGATACTGAATAATATGTCTGCGCTGCTAAAGATAGGATCCAGGACCACATTTATTTGTGCACACTATATACTTCAGTAGATGTCGCCCCAAAAGGCAATCCTGGTGAATCATGAGCTCTTTAGAGAGACTGAACATAATTACACATTTATTACCGGGGCTAACAGATGGACTAGCTGGTTTGACAGCTGGCTTTCCAGTCATTATTCATGCAGATTGAAGTAAAGAATGATGTATCTAAAGAAAGCAGTAGGAGCTGACACCTCCTGAAACCCAGCTCTGGTTGAGCAGTCCCTGCTCATCAATGTTCTGGCAGAGGCGATGTCACAGTTTGCATTAAGAAATTGCAGAAATCTCCTTTTAGAAATCTCATACCGTGATTTGATTTTGTGATGAAACTGTCACGTACTGCACGGGAATCCTGGAAGGTCCCGAGTCCCTCTCCTGCATTTTTGCAAGTCTGCTGCCGGAGTACATGCAGTGTATTATTTGATTGCCAAACTGGCAGGGCAAAGAGAGTCATCGAACACAGATAGAGTTTATTCATAGCAGGTCATGTTAAAGATGAAGATGATTTGTTAGGGTGTTGTGAGCAAGAAGTAATGTTTTCCAGTTCATCATTCCCAGAGGATCCTGCCTAAACAAAAGCATGCTTCCTCGGCTGTAGGACGGGATAGGAGAGGTTCTGGAACATCTCCAGGGGAGAGGGAAAGTCCAAATTCCAGGAGTCCCATGCTTGTTATTTAAATGCAGTCACAGGGTTTATTTATTTCAAACTTACGCTTTTTTCAATCATTCCACTGCAATTATAATCTAAACAAACTGCATAAAAAGCATTTGTAAGATGCAGTGGTTTTAATGCTCTGAAAAATACTGTTGTGTATTCTTTAGTATCTCTGTACAATTTAAAATCCACATTATGATGACTTTAGTACATTAGGCTGCTAGGCTCGCTTTGTCATCCTTTTTTAAAGTTATTTTATAAATTTGTTATGCTTTGACAGATACTTCTACTCTTTGTAACCGTAATCAATCTTGCGTTGTGAAATCTCAGTGATGTCCTCGTTGAGTGAATGGAAAATGCATCCAGACCCGAATTTCTCTCCCAGTCGAAGTTTTGTCCCACTGGATAGTAGTGTGCTAGGCCAGCAGGGAATGTGTTCCAAAACGCTTACACGATGTAGGAGCCAAGCAATGTGGAAAGCAGTGGGATTTAAGCTGCTTTAGTTAATGGCATCATCCCACATGCTCAGTCTATTGGAGATACTGAGCCCTGCACGGGGGCTGTGGGGTGGGCAGGGACTCACCTGCCTGAAACCTCTGCCTGGTGCTTGGGGGCTTGTCCCCCCCATCCCTTTGGCTATGGGTCTCCAAGGTGTGCTCCTGCTTCACTTTAAATAGTTTTGTTTCTTAGCCAAAGTTCTCTTATTCCCAGTAAGAATGTGTTTGGTTTTTTTTCCTTGATGATATTCATTTGTTAAACTGCTCAAGACTAATTCACTTGTTGTTTTTTAAAGAAAGGTCAAATTTGTGTGAATTTCGTATTTCAGGTTACTCATCCATTATTTCATTTCCTGTTTAAGTTTGGAGCTTAAATTCAGACTTGTAGTGACCTTAGTGCCTTCAGAGGTCTGAAGTTATCAGTTACATATTTCTTATTCTGCAATAATGAACTTCTCCATGAATTTTTTAAGAAAGATGGTTTCTCTTTTATATAGTGGGAAAGTTCTTGTAGCCTGCTGCTGGAAGGAAGTGGCAGAAATGTTCTGGGGCCTCAGAGGAACCTGGGGTTTTCAGCCCTGTCTCAGAGGGTTAAAAATCTAAGGAACTAAGGGAAGTTAAATACTTCTTATTTTTGTAATAGATACAAGTAGTTTCATCCAGTGGCCTTTGAACTTGTGAAAAGGTTCCCATTTCCTTCAGTTAGCATTACATTGGGCTTCTAATAAAATACTTGTCTTAATTTTAGAGAATTTTTATTTTAGAAGAAATATATAAATTATTGTTAATTCTTTAAATGAGTATAAAGGAAGAAAACTGTCATATGGGATCACTTATGGTGATCTTGTGATTTTAGTAACTATTCTGGTAATAAGAAGAATGTTGGCACAGTAAAATCCCAACCCAAATCCTTGAAACAGAAATACACTTTTGTTTCTATGATTTTCTTAGCCATTCAGTCCTCTGCATGCTATAAAACTTGAGAGGCATAGTTATAGCTCTTGAACGTTTTCCTTGATTGAGCAATTAGATTCTTTCTTGCAGTTTTTAGGGCTTGTAGTTTGGCCCAGGACATGGAGTCATCTTAGCTCTCTTGTCTCTTGTGTTGGAGACTCCCAGCATGACCACAGTCATGCAATTTTAGCACTAAAATTGAGCAGATGCTATTTATTAGAGACTTGTTGTTGACTTATTGGAATGGGAGCTTTCTCTGCACTTCAGATTTCTCCTCTGTGCACTGGGGGTGACGGTGTTTGCCTCAGAGGTCACGTGTGGGCAAATGTTTGAAGGCTGTGGAGCTCAGTACTGGTAGGAGGCTGAGAAATCTCTGGCAGAAGCTACACTCAAATGTCCAGGGTAGAGCTTGTTCTTTCTGCGACACAAGTAAAGAAAGGCAGAGAGACTGAGCAGGTGACAGCCGCTGATAACACCCTGACAGTGCTGGGGTTCATTTCTTAAGTCAGCTGGAAGACTTCTGCACTACCATGGAATACTGCGTGTCACTGTGAGACACTGCAAATAACAGTTTTTCCAATTCTGAGGGAAAGGTGACTATGAGCCTATGCATTCTTTGGAAGAAAACATTTTTCCTTCTGATATTGGTAAGCCATCTATGGGAGTTATTTACTCTCATGGTTATTCAATTTGGAATCCACTGACAATGCTTGAGGTTTTTAATTGCTGAGCTGATTTCAGCTGTTTAATTTTTGGCACAGCCACTGCAGGCAGACCTATACTGCGCATTTTATTTTGAATACCTTTCCTCATTGATAAAAAAGGTGAGTGTTAGGTTCTTAGTAGGAGGAAAAATGCATGGAAAGTAATGCATGGGAACCAGGCCAAGATGGAAACACCAGAAAGACCAAGCAGTCCTGTGATTTTGCAGGGGTATATTCAGGGTATATTCACAGGACCAGAGTTTATAGTAAAGAAATAATAATTTCTGTGTATGTATATTGTGGGTATGCTCACCTTGACAGATGCCCTGCGTCCTGACTGATGAGACCGAGTTGTATGACTCTGTCCTTCCCCTTCTCGATGACACTTTTAGGCATCAGAGCAAGCTTTGGTACGAGTGTCTTACAGGCCTTTATTGTCAGCATCTTTAAAACATGTACGTCCCTAAACAGCAAGAGTGAGATGTCATAGAAATTAGTTCATTGTTCTTTAGCAGAAGCTCTTTCTGTCCATATCCAGCCTTGTGTGTGAACTGGAGTCTCTTCTTCCTTCTCTAGCAGAGCATTTTAACCTCCAAAACAGTATTTTGCAGTTTATAGAGCTTGTTACTACACGTAAAAGTTAACAATAAAGATAAATACTTTGTCATTAATAAGATGAGCTATGTACTCAGAAGTATTGCCTCAAGGTAAATCTGAATTTCTGCAAACTGAAAGCTTTCTACTGAGCTTTACTTCTTGTAAGAAAATTGAGTCGATTTATTTCTGCAGGTAACTGTAGCTCAGATTTCCTGAGTTATGTTTCTGTCACTAACTCCGACTTAATATGAAGTTATAGATGAGTAGTTTCAGCTTTGTGTCCTTGGTTCACCTGCCTGCAAAATGGAATTATAATCTCCTGCCTTTGAGGGATCTCTTAGATTGCAAATGGTTTCTGGCTGGGAATGATTGCTCTGTGTGCGATGGTTCAGCCTACAGAGCAGTCCCTTCTGGGTGGGAAGCTGAGGTTCTACCTGGGGAAAAGCTTAACAAATTGATTAGGATAAACATTGTAACTTGTTTGTTTGTTTTGTTAATCCTTCTGAGATTTTTTGGATGAAAAATGTAAATTTCACAAGGGTTTTCTCTTTAACAGTATTGCAGATGCTTGGGATCGTCTGCTGGGCTCTGAAATAGGTGCCTGTGAAGCTGGAGCTGCCAGGGGGGCTGCTCAGAAACTCTTGTGACTGTTCTGCTCTGTTGTTTGGGGGGACTTTGTTTTTAGTGTTGTGAAGGCCCTGTAGGCCAGTCCTTCGTCCCAATCATTTGTGCTTTAACCCATCCCAGAATGCTAGTATATGTTATTTTGTGTGCTAATTGAATACTGCCAGATGAGACAAAAATGACCTTCTAAGATGCAGGATAATAGGGAATTCATTCCTTTCCTCTCAGGTTGCACCCAGGAAGAGCTGCCCGTGTTTTCCTGGGATCCACTGACGCACGCGTGGACATCCACTGACGGGAGCACAGAGGGGATGCAGGTGACCCGGTTGTTTAGCCAGGAGTGACTGTGGCGTTGCTTGTGCTCACTCAGGGCATGCACTTCATTCCGCCTCATGTCACAGCAACTGGCACTGGCCAGAAACCTTTGTTCTTTGCACAGCACGAGACAGAAATGAGACATCACGCTGAATTATGGAAATATATTGATTCGTTTCTTGCATGCCTCTATTGAAAGTGATTAGATCATAATTTACTGGTACTTTTTTTGCAGTAAATAAATTAAGAAAATATACATGCCTCTATTCAAAATAGTGTTATCTTGTGCTAGGTATTTTCCTTTAAGAGCTTCTGGTAAAAATCGTTTCTGAGTCTTAAGGAGTTGTTTATTTGCTATCATATTCAACGTTTATTTGTAGCTCATGCTATTGACTATTTTAAAAGTAGCAAAGTCAGGAAAATCCTTATTTTCAAGCAGGCTGATACTATAGTATTCAGTGACCACACAGTTACTGGTATTTTTGCTTTCCTTCCTCTGTAGCTTGTGTTGCCATTTCTAAATATATTCTGATATACACTTTTAGGTATAATAGACTATAGGTTAGGTATAAAAGACTACATAGGTTATAAGACTACAAAACCTCGTATGACATCCCTTTTATTTCAGCAGGAATTTAACAAACTGCTGGTTTCATTTATGTATTAATAACAAATACAGACTCAGTCAAACAATGACAAGACACTTAGAATTTCAGGACTTCATTTGGATGTGATATTTTGTGTTTCTTAAGCTCAGAAGGGTTTTTTCCACATTTCTGGCCAAGATAGATGAGTATCATAAAGATAATTTTGCAGTATATTGCACAACTTTGCACTCCTGGGAGCAGGTTTTTTGCTGAAATCGTGTTGGCATTGTGTTTGTTAATTCACAGCGCATCGGAATTGTCTTTGCTAGTCCACTGGGCAAACCGACTGTGCATCTTTCTGCAGGAGGAAAAGGGAGAAATGTAAAGGAGTGGGTGCCTCGGCGCTGCTGTTGCCATAGAGCTGCCAAGGAGGAAGAGGCTCCACATGGATTTCTGCTGCTGCTGGAGGTAAGATGAGGGCACAGCACAGCCTGCCAGGGGGAGGGGAGGCAGAGGGAGGGCGAGGAGGAAGAAAGTCTGTGTCCTTGCTGTCTAAAAAAGGAAATTCAGTTTCAGTGTTCCTGAGCAGAACTGCTGGTGCAGAAGAACAAAGCTCTCTCAGTTGTTTAGGGTAGCAAGAGTGATGAGCAAGCAAGGGCGCTCCCCTGCTTTTGGGAGGAAACACTGCAAAGAAAGGAGGGAGAAGAGGTGTGCCTTTACCTTTTAGAAAATACTCACTGCTGCTTCGAGTTAGCTGCTTTTTGATACTGCTTTGGCATTAATATTGTTCCCCTGGGTAAAGACAGCTGTGGAAGAACTCAGTAGGTAGATAAGCAAGAAGAAAAAGAGGTGCCAAAAAAATTCAGCATAATGTTGAGCTGATTAATTCTGTCTGTCTGTCTGTATTAAAATGTGTCAGTTGTTACATTCAGCTGTGCAGTGCTGTGAAACCTTCCACAGTGCAAGTGAAATTATGGCTTTTGTGGTAAGATTGTTGGGATAAATTGATCTGTTATCAACCTTTTATTAATGATCTTTCATCTTTTATCTAAGTAGATGTCTTTTGAGTGAAAACGTATAAATACTAGGTACTCGAGAATACAGACTACAGAACGGCCATCAGACATTCTTTCTGTGGAATCTCTTTAATGGGGTGAACTTTGTAGACTAAGACACTTCGTGATCATTGCAGAATTATCTGCAAAACACTTATCTGAAAGCTGCTGCTGCTGTTTCTGCATCTCTCTTGCATGTTCTATATTGCAGGTTTTTACTGTCCTTCCCCTGCTCCTTCTGGCTCTTTTGGAGATGACAGCGAACCCAGCACAACTGCCGTGTTTGCACAGTGGGGCCTTGAAGAGAATGAAACAGCCTTTAAAGGCTGTGAAAACAGTCTTTGCTATGCTGATAATAGTGTGTTGATATTGCTTAACCCTCTGACTGCTGTATTGTTGAGTGTGCTGGGATAGAACAGCCCTTCCTCCCAATTTCTTCTTTTGCACTTATCACCGTTTATCAGACAGTGACTGTTTGTCCTGGCGTCTGATTGAAGATCAGGTCAGAGCGAATTTCTCCTATAGCAGCCTGTTAGCTTGATCGGGAATCAGCAATTCAGGGGGTACATAAATAAGAGTATATTAAGGATTCAGATTTTTTTTTGGTAGCATTACGGTCTCTCACTGTGCAATTATCATTCTTTGAGATCACGGCACTTAGCTCATACCTTCCATTTCCCTGGAATGAACGACACTGGGTGAGGTACATTGATCGTGAATACATCAGTTGCCATTTCAAAGGTATGTCATAAGGATGTGAAAGTGTATTTTTACTAGGCAGACTCATTTTGTGATTCTGACTCATATTGTCAGAATCATTAGCTGCAGGCAGTTTTTCTGCAGTCTTTAGAACCACTCTTTTTATTTCCTAGAGGCCCCAATGCAGTCAGTGGTTGGTGACATCCTATTAAGATCTGCATGGGTCCCTTGAGCAAGCATGTGAAGATCGAGCCTTGATCCATGATTGAGGCAACCCCTGGCAATAGAAGTGGTTGTGTCAGCAAAGCGTTTAATCATCTTCTGCTCTGAACAATTGTTAGTATCTTGCTGGAGTGGATAATTGTGTTAGCACTCTGTTCCGCAGAGAATTAAGCGCTGCGATTCAGAAGAGTTCACTCGACTTCTGGATCAAACCAATTTGGGTTTTCCAGAGGTCTGAGGTGATTATTCAAACAAGTATGACTCTGCATAATAAACACCTCTGTGCAGAGTAACTGTTCAAGAAGAAATGGATGGTCCCTAGACTAAAATTTCATTGCCTTAGGTAAATATTTAGTGGAAGGTTGGTGTCGCAGTCTTAGATCAATTGCAGGTCATTCTTCATTGACAAAACCAGGCAGCCAGAAGCATGGTGCTGCTAATTGACAGGTTATTCTCAGAAGTTTGCATATAGTCTGTATGTTCATTGGTTCCAAGTGGTGGGGGCTGATACGTATTTACAGTACAAAAGAGAAGAGGTAGAGTAGTGCTAATCTGAAATGTCTTGGCTGATGGACTCTGGCCAGTGCATGGAGTGCAGGTGCTTTAGAACCTTCCCATCAACACTATTCCTGTGCTGGGCTGTCAGCTATCACCAACAAATCCAGCAACTGTAGCGGAACTTTCAGAGGCATCTTGGTTGTCTTGTGGTAGAAAAGTAACTTATTCTGAAGCTAAATGAAGCAGAGGAGTTGTTTGTAAATCTACTGACCTGTCCACACATTTGTACGGAACTCTGAAGAAAGGCAATCTGGTAGTTTATGCTTGTTTTTCCTGCTTCTTCTTCCATTTGATTTATATTGTGGTGGGTGGTCCAAAGGATACGGAAGTGTGGCAAAGCATTGCCCAAAACACTCTAATCTCTGTATTTGGGCCAGGAAATAAGCTACTCAGTCACTAGGGCTGCTGTGGTTAATGCCAGGACCTGCACCATTTCCCAAAATATCTCAAAGTGTAACAGCTATTTTGAGGGTTAATGCTGCCTGTAATTACCTTTGTCTGCTTGCAAGGAGGTGTTGCACTGCCCAGTGTCCATCTCAGCCTCTTCCAAGTGGTGTCAGTTTTCTACGCCACAGGCTTTGGCTGAGTGCTCTGCGGCCAGATGTTTGGAAATGCTGAGTACCTGCAACGCTGCGTAAAGTTACCAGGAACACAGGCTTCTCAGCACCGTGGGAAATCAGGCCTCTGTGCCCAAACAAGAGATTTTAGTTTAGCAGTCACAAGACTGCTTAAGTGACCAATCTGAATTATAGATACCTGCTGCAATGGATTTTTTTTTTTTTTTTTAAATGAAGGATAATGCCAGTATTTGATTGATTCCTGGGAAGTTGAGGTGTGTCCTGTTATACCCCTTGATTTTTACTAATTTTGTGAGCATTACTACTCTTTTAGTTAATATGTAGCTAGTAGAACAGCAGGCACATGAATTAAGAGAATTCAGCTATAATAGATTTGCTTCTCTGTGATGTTTTATGGCATTAATCTTTTTTTCTATTGGATTGAATAGCAAGGAAATAACTTCTGCTGACATACTTAAAGGTTAGAATAAGAATTAAAACAATGTTCCTTTATTGTTTAAATTTCTTTACATGTGTCTGGTAGATTTTTCAAGGTACCCGACTATAGTGTTTTGGGCATGTAGGTCAAAGTCTTTCTTTAAACATGCTGTAGGTCCCCCTGTTCTCTTGATGAACATTATATTCCCCCCTTGAAATCAATAATCCTCTGTTTTTGTCTACCCCAGCTGTTTGAGTTTTTTATAGTAATGTAAGTTTCAGTTAGAAATCTGCCCTCCCTAGATAAAAGTTGCATCCTCATTCATGCCCTGCCTTAATCAGTTTTGTTTGTTCACTCCCTTGTTTTTTGCTCACACAATTATTTTTTCTTTTCTAGTAAAGAGGCCTGTTAGGGCTCCTGTACATCCAGTGGCAGACAGAGTCATCCACTGAATTTGTACAGTAACTTCTCACAAAAGATATTTTGGGTTCAGGCTCTTCAGTTTTAAAACTAATATACTGCTTTTGCATTACTCTGGATTCTGTGGGGAATTCTGATTCTCTGTGACTTGCTTTGAACTGAAACAGCAAGTAGTTTGCTGTGTGAAACCAGTAGTTTAATGCCTGATCTTCAACTCCCAGATGAGCACTGTCAGTGTTTATGGCAGAAGAGAAAAGGATCACTATCATGCTTATAATCCCTGATACTCCACACTGGTAGGAGTTACTCCCTTGGGGCTTATGTTTGGGTTCTCACCAGGCAGCAGGTTGAACGCAGCTCAGGAGCAGCAGTAATACTGGTATTCATTCTAGCAAGATGCCTTACCCAATCAGGAAAACCTTCACTCTGTCCTCCCTAAAGCAGTCTTCCCCCTCTTTGAGAACGCAGTAGAAACATGGTGTTATTAATTACATTTTACCAAATGAACTTCACTTACAGCTTAATTAAAACTGTGGAAGCTGAATTCTATTAGTGTAATGTTGTAAACACAGCAGAATTGGGAGTTGTGTGAGTAGCTGGCCACAGAACTAAAAGTATCGATCCCCATTTATGTCGGTTTGTTTTTTTTTTAGAACCTTTGAGGAATTTGTATACTGGATTTGGTACAGCTTGGTCTACACGGCAGTGGCCAAGCAGCGTTGTCACTTCTAATTCTGTAGCTGCTTAGACCCATTTTATCTTCAGAGCTGATATGCCTAAATTGGGAGCAATTATGTTCCTGGCTGAGAGACCTGAGAAAACAACGAAAGAAAAGGGTTCTGAAATGCCAGTGTTCATCACTAATTCTTTCCCATTTCTTACATCTTATCAAATGCCAGTGTTCATCATTAATTCTCCCCATTTCCTGTTGTCAGGTGCCTGCACATCTCTCCAGTGGCCAGTTGCACTATGTGAACTTAGCATTAGGGAATGATTGGAATTGCTGAGTGTGATTAAAAGGTCGTTTCTGAATGACAGCAAAAATCCAATGGGCTATCCGTAGTAAAGCTGGAGAATTTTTCATACGTCGGTTAGAACACGTTTTGACTCATTGTCCCAGAGGGATGAAGAGAGAGCACGTTAAATCCAGACATCTGCAGAGTGGCCATCAGGGGGCTCTGGATCTCAGCAGTATCATGAACAGAGGCTTAATTCAGACATATTTGCATGCCTCAAACTCCTAGTTCTGATTATCTGTATCAATAAGAATGCGATTTTTCTGGTGCAGGACCAGCTGTTATTTTTTATGTTTGTGAAATTACATTTTGAGCTTTATTTATACATCTTGCTGATAGTAACTAACTGGCAAACTTTATGCTCTATTGATAGAGCTTAATGTTTAAAAGCGATTGCACGGATGTGGTGGTTTTTTTCTACAGTGCTACTAACCCAGAAGAAACGCCGAATGTTAGGCCTACTAAACCTCTCCTGGCAATCACAAATCACTGATTTGGAGATCAACAAAACCTTGTGGCAAAGTATCTGCCACCTGGTGGCCAAGGAGGAGAGCACTGGCTCAGCAGAGCACCCAGAGGGATTCCGGCAGCTCTTCAGCAGCAGGGCTGAGACAGGCCTGGTCAGTAGTTTTCTGACAGCGTATTTTTCCATCAGAAAGTGCTGTTGTGCTGTTTTGTTATAATTAAAACTTTCTGTAGGAACATGTCAATGAGAAATTGAAATGTTCTGTTCTAAAAATATCAGAACATTCCGTTTCAAAATTTTAGACTGGAACTCTTAGATTTTTTTTCTTATTCCAGAATTATTTTTTTTTTATTTTAAACTAATCATTCTTGTACGTTATAAAAACAAGGAGTTGAAATTTTCGTCTTTGTATTAAACATTAATGAAACCTCACATCATCACTGTAGCACGTGGTAAATTCAAGGCAGTCAAGAATCCAGGAGCCTTGTCTTTTCTTACCCTGCTCTGACCATTCGGTCTGTGACTCACTGCTCGTGGTCCTGTACATGTGCTCTGGGGTGGGACTGTCTTTTTGTTCAGATGAGGGAGAACAGAGAGAGAAAGAAACTTTGTTTTTCCCATCTTTATTTTTTCTATTGTAATTTTGCACAAATTACTTAAATTGCTACAGTAATTTAAAGAAAAACTGCTTTGAGCTTTTGATCCTTCTAATAATACAGCATACACAAAGAATTCCCAGTTACAGCCAAATATTCAGAAAAAAGAAAAGCAAACAACTAAAGATGACTCTTAAAGCTTCCCTTTGCCTAGCTTTGTAAGTTTAGTGCATGTCATGTGCTAAAAAGAAAAGATAGACTTTGCATTTTATCCTGCAAGAAAAGGAATGAAAGAAAAAAATGCAGGATTTGGTTAGCGGTAGGTCCAGGAGTTATTATTTTTATGTCTTTCCTTAAGGTGGGGCTCCAGCTGAGTTGTATGGCTTCTTAAAGATTGGTAACTTTGTTTTCAGAAAGAAAGGCAGTGCAGTGGTTCTGATTGTGTATCACCAGCCATGACAGATAATTATCTATCCATCTATCTGATAGATAATTGTCTGTCTGTCTATCTATCTATCTATCTATCTATCCTATGCCTAGTGTCATCAGGGCTGAGTTCTTTTGGTGGTCATCCACCACGTGAGCTGAGGAAGTCACTGGACATAGGAGGCTGCTGATGTGGGTAGGAGCCAGGCAGTGGAGAGGGAGGTGTCCCCACGCTGGCAGGGGATGGTTAGAACCATAGAATTCGTTCAGGAAGTACCAGTTCAGGTCTGTGATGTGTAGGGGACTGTCCTCTCATGATTGCACGGACCCTCCTGCACAGGCAGCTCTTTTGCTTTCTGTTTTTGCTCTTGTCCCCGCTCTCTGATTCCTGTCCCTTTTTGGTCCTTGACCGTGCTACCTCCACCACATCACTTCTCCGTCCCATGCACTCTGTTTCCATTTTGGCTGCTAAATTTCTGTTTTCTTTTGCTCTTTTCACCCCGTCCATATCATTCCACCCTGCTTCTGTCCTTTCCACTTCTGTGTCTTCTGACCTTTCCTCGTAGCTATATTCTCTTTCAAGATCCTCCTGGACCTTTCATTCCAAGACGTCTTGATCCTGTGGATCCCTCTGTTGCACGTTCTCTAGTTAGTCTTCATCTCTCTAGTTCTTCCTCAACTGATGGTGGGGTGATGGCAGTAGAAGGACACATCCCAGCTGCTGAGTATATAGTCTTGGTGCCGCGGCGGCCCCAGCAGCTGGGATGAATGATTCCAGAGAATATCCTTTCTGTTTCTGGAGCTGTGTTGGAGGAGACATATGCTGGGGTTTCAAACAATGTGGTCTTTTACAACAAAATTGGTGAAGTGTTACTATTTGTAGCGCCTTAGCCTTTCAATAACTTTTTACAGGACTGAGTAGTGGTTCAAACTGGTGAACTCATCTGGCATGAAAGTATTTATCTATTGCTGGGTGTTTTTTTTTCAGCTGAATGAGTTATTGGATCCATACAGAGGGAAAACATATTTTAATTTACCAGAAATATTAAATTTTTAGCTAATGTACCCCACCAAAAACTCAACCTTTGGTAAATATCCAGAATAGAAAATTTGGTCCAGTTTCTAAATTACACACAACCCAATAATGGAAGAAGGCAGACAAATTTTATGTAACCCAAGTATTTGCAATTTTGTCATCTGATCTGTAATATTTGTGCACCTCTGACACATGGAAATCTGTCAGTCATAGTGCCTGTACTGTGTAGTTAACATAATGAGCATAGGGAATAATAAAGCTGCTTTATTTGGAATTCTCTCAGCTGTCCCTGTTATCTCATTCAACAGAATAGCCTGCTAGTAATATTAATTTATTTAAAGAAATTGTCAGGTAAAACAGGTTCCTTTATTTTGTTGTTTAAAAGATTCACTCCAGTAAATTAGAGAAATACTATTTCAGATATCTAAGAAAGGTACCCTCGTTCTATATTGGCTTGCTTTTTTCTTGCCTGTATTTTGTTGAGATTCTTCATGTGATCTGCAAAATTCTTTGTGCCATTGTTCTAAACAGTGGGATTTGATGCAGGGATTCACTTTGGGCTTATAGCAACTTGAGGCAGATGAGATACAACTGTAACTTCTGCAGCAGAAGGCTATTGACTTGCCTGGTCCCTTTACTAGGCTGGTTCTGAATCCCTGGTGCCATTGCCTGATTTACATCTTTGCAAATATATGCAAATACAGAGTATTGCCGTTTGGTCTTAGGTCTGCAGAAGTGCTGCTGACCTGCTTGAGTATCTTAGTAACAGAACAGGAGCCTTTCCCTCCTCATATTTTGTACATTTCAAAAGGCAGTATTTTTCTTATTTTTCTATGTATAATTTCTGAAAAGGATGCTGCAACGTTTGAGTTATGGTAAAGCATCTGAGAGATCAATGTCTTTCTCTTCGCTTTGAGGAGGTGTTGAGTTTTCTGTTGCTGGATCGGTGTTTTCTACTGCGGAAGGCAAGAGATCTTCATTTGTGAATTCTCTGGGAAAGTTAGAAGGAGCTGGAAGGTCCGTAATCTGTTTCCATGGTTTTCCAGGACATCTGGGGAGAGGGGATCCTGCGCGATCTGGCAACCCATTAAATAAAGAAGTATGAGGAGGAATTAGTGGTTCTGCAGGTGAACTGGTTTCCTCTCTCACAACCCCTGGATTAACTAGCTCTGATGCTGTTTCAGCACTGGATGATGGGAGGGTTTTGTTTTGATTAAAACCCCTTTCATCGGACTCCTCAGAAGATTTGAGGTCTGGATGTTTGTGTTTACCATTCCTACTGTGTTTTTGATGCCCACACCTATGGCCCTTTCTGTGCCCACAATGAATTTGATGCCTATGCCTTTTGTCAGACTCGTGATCCTTTTTATTTCCATGCCTGTGTTTATGCCCATGTTTATGCCTGTCTTTATGCTCGGGTTCACCTTCACCTTCTGGTTCCTGTCCACCATCTTTTCTTGTTTCTTCACCAGGTCTTTCCTTTTCTTCTTCATTTTTATCAGGGCATGAAATTACAGTTGGCTCATCCAGCTGAACAGCGCTTCGGAAAGGTGTGAATCCAGGAGGCCTTCTCATAAGTACTTCCTAAAAAGCATTGCAATAATAATCATATGTGTTACGTGAATGAGAACAATAGCTTTAGGTTTGGGAAATTCAGAAGTTGTCTTATTGCAGTACATGAGTCATTTAGCAAAAATATTATCAGATTTTTGAAGTAAATAGTTTTTTTCTATCTGTGAAAAGCATGGAAACATAAACATCCTCCCAAATAATATATGTTAAAGGAAAGTTATATGTTAAAGGAAAAATTTATATATCACTGAAATTCTGCCAGTTTAACATGGGAATGAAATTGTGTACTGCTTTTAATTTATGAACAATATAGTTGACTAAACATCCCTGCACTGTAACACTCTGATGCATAAAACCCATTATGGTAAAGGCTAACACACGTCTGGGTAGTCTCAGTAGTCTCAATACCAGAATATACAAAAGATCTGCATCATTTTGTTATATGAAATGTAATTATTCAGTTTTTTGTTTCTAGATTTGACACATGCATTTCATAAGACTGCTTAGAAATAACACATATAGGTTCAAGCTGATAATAGAAAACACTCCGTTATTATTGAGTAATCTCCATTTCCCCATCCCTGTTCAGCTGGAGGACAAAGGCTGAATGCCTGGGGTACGGCCACTCTCCAACCTGGGTTTCATTGCAAAGTGGCTGATCACTGTCTCCCTGCAAATCAGGGTTGTTTGGGATGCGGCTAACTTTGAAAGTTGATGTGAATACAATATTTTAGTGAAAACAAAGAGGAGAGACATTTCTTAGTTGATACATAATGAATGAATAGGTAGCTATGAAGGTACTGAGCCCAGTGAAGTTATGGACTATGAATGCAGGTTAATCAATCTCACTTTATTCAGTGTATCTTCTCTTCTTCATTGGGGAGCTTGGGAGTCCCTGCACTTATTAAAATACCTGAAATTATCAGAACTAAGAGAGTACTGATGATAAACAAGTTTTATATTGCATTCTGAAATGTTCAGGCTTACCCACGTTAAGGGCTAGTTAGTAGTGGAGCTGGGCAGAAGGGAAACGGAAAGATCTTCCTGCAGAGATTGACAGCTCGTGGCAGGAGATCTGCTGCTCTGCTAAACATGAAAAGATTCGCAGATGCTTTTGAATGCTGTGGGGTATAATTATGGTATTGCCAAATACATTTTTGTCTCAATTTTTAAACCTAGTAGGAATAGTAATTCAAATAAGCTGATGTGGGTCGGTACTTCAGAGCACAACTGATAATGCAGTGGGATAGCCAGCAGGCAGGATGGTCTCTCTGGCCTGTTGCCTTCATACTTCTGTAATCACTGCTGCCCACTGGCTCACCTCGTGGCACAAGGTCGCTGAGGTGAGAGGGAGGAGTGCGGCATTGCTGAGATTGTTAAAATAACTATGTGTTTCTTTGGTTTTGGCACAAAAGATGGGATAATTTGGAATGGATAAAGAATTTAATGACTGCCTGGGTTCCATGCTCTACTTGTGAAGCTGGGTAATGAAGAGGAATCATACCATTGACCGTCCTTTAGAGCAGTTCACCTGCGGAAGGATTTTATTGTCCCATGGGATCACGTGAATTTGTGCTTCACAGGGCAGTGGTACCTGTTGACAAAACAAAAATCAACACATTAAGGCAACAGAATATCAGATGCAAAGGAGGAGTGCTGTGCATGAAAAAATTATGATTTGTTTAATAATACTCTGAAATACAAATATACTTGGAACTTTACACAAATATCTATGAAATCCATCTTAGAAATAGAGGCTTCTGTATTGGGACACATCACTGCTTAGGTGTTTGAGGTTATAGAGTGCCATGTGAACACTCTAATTTGACTTTGAATTGGAAATTGGATCCTGAAAAATTGGATTTTTCATCTCCAGCACTTTTGGAGCACAAACTATTTGCTCTTCATGATATTCCTAACAAATATTGTTTATTGATGATATTTCTTCTACTAAAACTTGGGAAACTGAGATAGAGAGAAAGAGACTTTTTTTTCCTATTCAGTGCCTGCTGCACAGGTAACAGAACTCAGGACGTGATTTTACTGAAGTGCTTACAGTTTCAGGTGCAAATGAACTTGTCCATTAGGAACGTTCCAGTTGGCAACATCATCATTACTTACGCTGTCTGATGTGGCTTCACAGTCTTCAGGCAATTTTTCAAACTCTTTCTTTGAGCAGTTTGTCCTCTGGACTGTGAATTTTAAATGGTAGTTTTGTCCCGCAACCACCTGAAAAGTCAGCAAGAAGGTTTTCTGTGGTAAAGGCATTTTATTGAAAAGGATTCACAGGAAAGATGTTTTTCTTTAAGCTTATACTACTTATGTGCTACAAGTCCTACCCACCGGGACAACGTATGTTAAGAACAATATTAAAATACTTGGCAGCAAACCTATCTGCTTCTAATCATCTTATTTACTCCATTCTCAAAAATTCCAGCATTGGAACTGAAGGAAAGAGGTCAGAATAATATCAGGCCCACAGTTTTGGCTTTGTTTTATTGGATACTTGTAGTAATTTCATTAATAACAAATGAAATCATTAGAGGCACTGCTGCAGAGAGCCAAATATGATGTAAGAAAAATGGAATGTGAGTAAAATGAAGTGTGTGATGAACCGGCTCAGTTGAAAATGAACATATTTGCCAAATGCATTAAGGGGAGAAACTGCCTGGGTTCAAGAATGTGCCTGGTACGAGTTCTCTTAGTATTTTTTACAGAGCCCGAGATAATATATCTTGCTTCAGAGACAGCAGGCAAAACATGAAATTTTGTCTATTTTAAAAATGTATGTATGCTAATATCAATCATAATATGAAAACGGAGAAATAAGAAAAAAGTTTGAAAGAAGAAAAAAGGTTTAAAGGAAGAGAAAGCACAGGTATTATTGGTAAGATAACGTGAGCTGTTGTTTTAAGAAAAATGAAAAGATCAAGAGATGGGAGATTTTTAAATCACTTCTGAAGGCAAGCCAAGATGCTTAACGTTTTGCAAGAAAAATTGCCTGGGTATTTCAGTTACCCCATTTATCAGCACTTTGAGAAAAACATTATTTCAACTCTAAATGCAAACTTTAGCTAACGTTCAACTCAGAGCAGTAACACTGCCTCCTCTCTGTGGTATAGCCCAACCTGAACTGTCGCCGCTGTTATTTCTCCACCTTTATAGTAGAAATCATCGTTGCTCTCTGAATTATACTTCTCCATAGAAGCCTTCAGCAGGTCCTTCAGTTCTGGGCTGTCTTTTGGGATGCTCTTTGGACAACCAGTGCGAGTGGCAGAAATTACCGTCTCTTCAACTGGAAGAAACCAACAGATTTCAGATCTAAAGAGCAAAAGATTCAACGTAGATAAAGACTGGGGAAAACAGTCAGTTATAAAGCTCGGCTTTCTGGAACGGTTTGAGTTTGGTATGATCAGTGTTACAATATCTTGGTTGTGTAAAAGAGCCCTCCATCGCATCTAGTGTCGCATTGGAGCCTTCACCACAGTTGTCTCCCAGAAACGAGAACTGTGCGTACCGATTGCGGGTACTGGCAAATAAAGAGAGGGAACGCCTGCACAGATGGAAGGACCTGAATCAGATGAAACCAGAAGTGCATGTTATTGGCAATGAATGAGGGTGGTGAAGAATATCATTATCATTTCTTGAGGAAAACCCAAGCCTGAATGGGTGAGAATGTGACACTTCCTACGTGGAGTAGTGCTGTACTCCCTGCTCTGGAGCTGGGATAATCTGTGTCCAAATAGATGGCTGGAGGAAAATGTAACAGCAAGAAAATGATTTGAGAGTTTGACTGTAATGAACTAATAAATTCTAAGTAATTTATTTACTGGGGAACAAATGCCATCCTCTAACATAGCAAATGTAAGTACAGCCATGCAATATGAACTAAACAATGAGAGTGTCAATAGGTGAATTGCCAATTTTGGACAAGAGCTTGAAGTCCTCGGTTCCTTTGCCCTTGAAAAGAATACACTGGAGCTCTTTGGAAAGTTAGAAGTTACTTATTTAAACAATGGGATATAAACTCGCTTGTCATTGTGGTGGAAAAGATATAAATTTTTGTTATACTCCTTGAGTTTGTATGTGTTACTCTCCAAATGAAGACTCGGTACCAGCTCCATGTCATAGAAACAGGATACAAATGATAACATGGAACTTCCAGCTGCATATAAAATACTCATAGGAAGTGATAAAATCTGTGGCAATATTTCATTACGGGGCAGTGCTTTTTTGGTCTCAGAAGAATTACATTCTCTTGTTATTGTCTGTTTTCATCTCTTGCATTTTTATTTTGCCTTTTTTTACAATTGTAAAAATACATTGAAAATTGCAGCACCTTTTTTTTAGTGCCTGTGACATACCTGGGAGCTTGCACTGGTGTGCAGTATCTACAATCTGCCCGTGAAGATTTTCATATGCTTTGGCCTCACATTTACCTACATGCTGGAGTAAAAAATGCAAAACAACTCCTTATTATTTAGAAATAATGAACAAGCTCACATCCTAAATACCTTCCTGCTAACGGAGTAAGTCAAGCATACTACTAATAATTGCTTCCTTGCTTCCTTCCTTCCTTCCAGGGTGCAATTCTGGTCTTCCCATTTCAAAACGAATAGTGCAGAGCTGAATAAAGGTATGAAACCACTCCCATGGGAGAGGTTAAGTCCTAATTCAGCTACTTTTCTTCCAAAATATGTATTTAAGCTTAAGTAAAAATGGTGCTAATTTTACTTATCACTTTTTGGATTGTATCTGAGTAACTCCCTGAATACCTGGATAGGAACTTCTCAAGGGATTTATTATCTGGGTGGGACTATTTAGATTCTCTAGAATAATCTGTAAACATTTCAGTGACCAGCTTAGTCAATGATCAGGAGAGGACAAGGATGTTTCAATTGCATAAATAGACAGTTTTCTATAAGCCTGGATTTAAACTTCATTCACAAAGTGAAGCAAGACTACAAATATTTTCTTGAGTCAGATCTCAATGATTATTTGTAAATATGATATTTTCTTGATAAACAGATTTTGAAGATTACTTACACCTCTGGAAGTGGGTTTGCATTCTGGAATTAAATCTTGAAATTGGTCTTTGGAGCAATTAGTCTCCTCAATTTCATATTTAATTACGTAATTCCATCCAGCTACCACCTGGAACAGATATGTAGGAGATATATTATGTAAAGCAATACAAACTCAGAAATTAAACTATTAAACATGATTAGCAAAGAAAACAAAACTACTCTTCCAGTGCCTCCCATCCATCAAATTACTTTGCAGTCATTGAGCCATAGAGTATTCATGGACAGCAAATAAAAAATCTTGTGATACAAGAAGTAAATTAAGTCGTGCATATATTAGAAGTGCCCTTTGTGTCCGGATCCCGTGACTCCTAGCAGGGCTGCAGCCCCATAACGCTGGTTTCTTGCCCTCTCCTTGAAGGTATTGGTTAGGTGTTAGTCCCCGTGGCAGGAGCTGCTGGGGATAGATGGCTGTGCTGATACAGCTTGGCACGTCCTGTCTCCCCGAGCGTGGGGCGTAGTAAACCAGTCTGAGTAATGTACCTGCGGCTGCTGGCACCATTTGTTATTGCCTGTCCTGCATTTATCATCCCCCTGTAACTCTGGCTGCCCTGGCTCTACCTTCCCCCGCCCGCTGGCTGCTCCGATCTGTCACCCTTTTTTGCATTTTCTCTCCAGGAAGCAGTTCAGTTTTCCTCACTGTGGCTACTGCTTCTCACCCGTGAGATCTCTCCGTGCCAGCGTCGGGTCAGGTAGTGTTGGATTGAAAAGGGGAAATAAGAACCAAATGCAGGAACTTCCCATCCCAGCTTGGTTAAAGTGGAGGGCTCTGACCTCCACTTCTCTGTTGGCCAGAAGTGACAGGATGACTCTCTTTCCAGCACTGGATTGCAGTCTGTCTGTGACATTTTGTCATGTGCTTTAAGTGTTGTGTAAGCTTGTCTGTCAGCTGAGAGGGTCCTTGCCATCAGTAAATAAAGAGGACAGTCTGAATTCAATCACGAGTCAAATTGACGTGAGACCAGAAGAGGCTTTTTGGCTGAGTAAATACATACACATTCAAAGAAAAGGGCCCGTGTTTGGTGTCAGGTTATGTATTAGTTAAGAACCAAAGGAGAAACTTTGCTTCCCAGCAACATCGCACCAGTCCATAGGAGAGCCTTTCCCAGGGCAATAATTCCTGCATGGAATACCTGCTGACACAATTTCTGCGACCCAAGCTGTCATTTGTCACAAAGCAGATAAGGCTGCGTGCAGAAACCCTTCACCAAGTGACATGCTGGCTTTTGGGGTTTTCTGACCCATTTTTTATGGGATTTCCCCATCCTATAGCACACAGCAACAGCTGCCATACGTGTCCTGTAGCACCGCAGCCCCGTAGCTGCCTGCTGTCTCTGGGCAGGCTGGCACAGAGCCTGGCAGGGATCTGCTCTGCTGGAGCTCCGGGGAGAGCCTGGTGGCACAGCCGAGCCCCTGGAGGTGACACACCGTGCCTGTGTCAGCACTGAACGCCAATAAACTGGGGCTAAACGCCGGATAGATGCAACTGCAGATAAAGAAAAACTATGTTTGCTATCGGTTTGTAAAATTGGCAGCTCTGAAAATCAGTAACTGCTGATGAGTCCTTATAAATGAATAGAATTATTTACAGGTTCTACACTCTGTGTGCATTTCATATAGGCTTTTACTATGAAATATGGGCCACCTTAAAATCAGAAATGTGTACAATAAACAACCAAGGTACCTAGTTTGAGGGTTTTTTTTGATAAAATTCAGAAAATAATCATACTCAAACCTGTATTTTGGCTTCTTTTATTTCCACAAGCTTAAAAAGGGCGGTCTCAGCACTGTGCTTGTTAAACTTCTGGACAGTTTGTTTCAGGATGTCTGACACTTTCAAACTGTCACTCGGTATGGGATGGAAGCATCCAGTACAGATGGCCTCAGTCACTGTTATCTTTGGCGTAGCTGGAAAAGAGACAAACCAAAAAATATAAGCCTTTGTGTAAAACAGCCTCAGGTTCTAGTCGTTCCTATCTGGGACTGAGAGAAAAGGTTCAATGAGCAAAAACCTTTCCTGCTTTTAATTGGAGTGCTCAGCAACATTGCGGTTTGAGGACGTGCAAAGACATTCATTGTGTTTAGAAAGATGCTTTGTTTGTGGTGGTAGGGGCCACCCATGCCGTTTGGGCCCAGGCATGGTTTCAGCAGCAAACTTCACCCAGAGGGGTGTGTTCAGGAGTCACCGCATCTCCGAAAAACCTCGGCTGTGGTTTTGCCGTCACCGGGGAAGGGTCATCCCTTCAGGGAAGAGCCAGTGGAGGCTACGACTAAGGAGATGTTCGTCACCTACGTGCAGCCGGTGCTGTCCTCCCCACGTCCAGGATGGGACTGAGGGAGGAGTGCCTTGGCTCCCCTGAGCTCCCTGGGGACAGTGGCTGCACTGTTCTGCTGGGGGGGTTCAACCCCCTGCCGGTCCCTTTGGCTGCCAGTTGCCACTTGGGGTTACCTTCAGCCTTCCCCAGCTGCATTGGCTGAGGATGGACAGGCTTGACAGGGATGCTCAAACTTCTGTTTCCTACTACTAATCCTATTAACTCTCTTTCCTTTCTAGTAATCATGGATTGGATTTTCATACATTAATTTTATAGTTCAGTACATAAATTAATTTCATGATTCAGTGAGTTTCAGAATGAAAGTGGGACAATATGTGGTCTCTGTGGAATTGAAGTAAAATCTGTGTGCCTGATCCTCAGCTGGCATAAACTGGCTTCAATGGAGTTATGCCAGTTTGCACCAGCCAGGAAACCAGTCCAGGGTCACCGTGATCCCCCAGTCCCACCAAGAAGGCAGAACAGGAGGGTACCCAACGTGGTGGGTGGGGAAATCCCTCACCCTCAGGGGCTGCTGTTCCGCTCTTGGAATCCTTTGGGCTGGGTGTTGCCCCCGGTACGTTTGGAATCGCTCAGTGTAAGCGACACTGGTTAGTCTTAGCTCTCCGCTTGCACAAAGTCTGGCCCTTCCTATTTCTAGTATCACTTGTTTTGACTCAGTAATGACAAATATATAGATGTTACAGAAAAATGTGACCATGTTCTCAGGGAATAATGACACAGGAGATAACAGCCCGCCCACTTCTGAACCCACGCTGTCTCAGCATCCTCCTAAGGGCTGAACAAATGTGGATTCTTTTTTCAAAAGTCACTATAACTTGGTAGCAAAAGATGAGCTTCTTATCCTGGGTACGTGATTCATTTAATTTATGTGTATATATTTTTAAGCTCTCTGAGCAGAGGTGCAAAGGCAGTCTCCCCTGGGCTCTCAGCGGGAGTCACGCACCTCACACCGGCAACTAGAGGTCCCCCTCGCCCTGCGAATGCGGCTGAAGCGGGCGGCGTGCGTGCGGCACAGCGCTTGGTGTGTCCTGCAGCTCCAGGGGGACACTGCTGTAGCTGTGGCTATTTAGGCTTTAAACAAGCTAACTAGGAACAAAAAACGAAGATGAGATGCCAAACATCTCAGAAACCATGGTAATTATTTCTGTAGTTAATATGCATTTGGCTCCTGGCTACCAGTTAGATGGGTATTTTAAAACTTGCTCGTGTTGCACGAGCACTAGGCACAGGCACAGAGAGATCTCAGCTGCAAAGCTTTGAAACGATGTGATCTCTTTCTAATAAAGGAAACGACTATGTGAATATAATAGTCATATATGAACCTCTCATAGGTAAGAAATGTAGTGCTGCTTATTGAGGACATCACGGTCTCTCACATACATCACAATTACACCACTTTATTTTCTAAATAATTGCTTTTGTTCTATTTTTGGTTGGGGGTAAATATTTGTTTGGGTAAATGTGAACAGAAATAATTTAGTCTTTCAGTTGGGAGAAAATTAAGGTACAATTTTGTCATGTAAAGTTTTTTACTAATAGTCTCTGGCATATTTTTATACTTAAATAAGTAAGGACAGAAAACTAAAGCGTGACAAGTTTTATCTAGTCTCTACATTATTTATATGCTTTTGGTCTTAAGCAAATTCATTTTAACTGGGTGTAATTCCAGTGTCTGAGGAGACTCACGGCACACTCCCGTGCGGGTTCTTGTTGCCCCAGACAGACACTGCCAGTGCTTCACTGACTGACCCTGGCAGTCTGCAGCAGGGAAGCGGAAGTTTATCTTTAACATGTAAATGCTTATAGAAAATTATTTATAAATGTCTGAATAGGGTGGTAAGGAAATCCTACCTTTAAAATTACCTCAATATTATGTTTTTACCATTCTTGTTTGTGAACGTACCTGTTAAATGCTGCCCCAAACAGTTACATACCTGGAAAAATTTTGCAATCTTGGGAAACATTACTTGTTTTAGCAGCACTGTTCATGTGAACTTGAGCTGTGCATTCTCCTGTTCCCTGCAAACACATAGGACAACACTTGTCTTAAACCTGCTGAAGAAAAATCCAATGCCATATATTCCTCTGGCTATTGAACAACGCTGACAGTTGCCAGTTCAGTTTGGGGAACAAGCTCATGTGTGCATTTGCAGTTGTGTCTAATTTGCTGGTTTGTTACAGGCAAAGGAAGGGTTTTGTTGATTGTGAGGAGAGTAGGGGGTGAACCGGGCAGATAATTTGAAAGATTGCTTTGTATCGTGGCTGATGCTTATTAATTAACTAAAGAAGTTACAGTCAGAATAGCGGAAATGAACACATCCTCATAAATAAAGTCTGTATAAATTGTGTATTTACCTAATCTCCTCTCTGCTAGATATGCAGCAATGACCACGGCATGTCACATTGATCCAACTGATATTATCACCGTCACCCCCTTCTTTGCCCCGTGTGAGATCACGGTGACTGCACTGGAGATGCGCGGTGCTCTGCATGCACCCTGTGTGTGCCCGACCGTTCCTCCCCCGGGGGCTCTTGAGCAGCAGGAGCTGCCCGTGCTCGGCCCTGCTAGGAACCCCCTGGTCAGTCTGCTCCCACACTGCCTTCCGTGCTGGCACTTTTGCTGGTGCAGATCTGAAGTCAATTTGGTGACGCAAGTTGGCATTATACATAATTAATAAAGTTTTACAGCCCTCATGCTCTCACAGTGTGTGCATCTTACGTTGAATTTATTGTGAACCTTCATATTGAAGCGCTGAAATGTTTTCTTCTGCACGTATTCAGGATTATAATCCCAAACTCACAATTATAATGGCTAACTTTGGAGTTGTAAACATTTCTCCACTGTACTTTAGTCCTAAAAGCTCTCAAAAGCAATACAGCCAAAATAGTTAAATTCTCTGCTGTATTTTTCCCCAGGTGATTGCAGTCCTGTTATGATGCTGATGTTTCTGTACAGGGAACTTGTCAAGAGGACAGATACTTACAGCTTCTGCAGGTACTTTGTAATCACAGTCTTGCCAGAGTTTGTTTTCCTCGATGGCACAAGTGGTTTCTTGTATTCGATATTTCACATAGAATTGTGTGTCAGGACCTGCCTGGATAAAAACAATATGCATATCATCATTTGCATAGTAATAAATCAGTGAAAAGACAAGAGCTTCAAAAGGTAAATACTGCCCACTGGTTACATTATATTTTACAGCATGGTTTCAGATTAGCTGCTGGTCTCCATGCAAGGTCTCCCAAATCTTGGTAGTTCAATGATTAACTTCTCTAATTATATTACTGAGCCCTTACCTACAATTGCAATATATTGATCCAATAGATAAGGTATGCTCAACTACCTTCATTGTGACTTGTGGTACCAAGGGTTTAAAACCAGGAAGAAGGGGTTAGGTTTTATACTCCTATCCAAACGTCCTGCAAATAAGCATGTTTGGGTTGCTGCTTGGATAGTTAGTGTAATTACCCACTTGGGCTGGCTGGCTCCCCAAATCTCACTCTTGGCCTGCTCCCAGATCTGTCTGCTTTCCTTCTGCCAGCTCCATGGGCAGCCCAGACCCACGGGCAGCGCCCCACGGGCAGCCTGGCAGTGCCCAGCTGCCCCTGCTCTATGGGAGCAGGGTATTCCAGCCATCCCTGCTCTATGGGAGCAGGGTACTCCAGCCATCCCTGCTCTGTGGGAGTGGGGTATTCCAGCCATCCCTGCTCTATGGGAGCAGGGTACTCCAGCCATCCCTGCTCTGTGGGAGTGGGGTATTCCAGCCTCCCTGGCTCCCGGGGGTGTGCTCTGGAGACAGGCTGGGGCTGTGCCTGAAGTCTCCTACAGGCATTAAGGGCTGAGGTGCTCATGAGGGGAGCCTCAGGAATCCCCTCAGATGAAATACAAGGTATTAAGCAGAGTTTGGCCTGGCCCGCGGAAGCATCTCTGCTGTTGGTAAATCAGCAAGGAGGATTTTTTCTTCTTGCCGTAAATTGAGTGAGCCTGTGCCTACAGGTGATGTTAGCACACTGCAAGGTTTCATCCTTTAGAGGAGATATAAAGCTAGAAGTTACTAATCTTTTACAGCTACTAAAAACGCTCTACCAATGTGCCTTTTCAAGTACAAGCCCAGGCAGTTGCCGTACTTTAACACTGGTTATCCTCAAGTGATACTGCTGGGAGAATTCAATGATAATTCTTGCCTTTGTGGTACCAAGAAAGCGAAGCTGAGCTGGTGTGGGTGGAATATACTGGATTTATGCTGGTGTAGACACAGAATTATATTCTGTGCTCTCTCAAGTCCTGTTGTGTATTGCTGCAGCTACAAAGAGCTGTCGAGGCACCTGATATAACGGTTGCAGGTTGTAAAAGAGGATGAAAGGGTCTCTAAAAATATAATGGACTTAATCCTCAGCGGGTATAAATTGGCATTTATGGAGCTGCATCAGATCATACTATCTGGGATGTGGACTTAAAAAGAGCCAGATCCCGTTCTCAGTTACAGTGTTCTAAATCTGCAATAAATCAGCTCAGTGAGTAAACAAAATAGGTGAGAGAAGCCATTGTTTCTGTATGTTATTTGTTGTTGCTTTATTTCATTATTATTATGAATAGCTGTGCCTTTAACTGGGGCAGGCTCAGTCTTTCACCACTCAGCTTTTATGTTTTATTACCTTATCAATAATGAATGTACATGAATATGTAATAACCAGCTATTTAATTAATGCATTCAACATTGCGAGACTAGCAATGAGTAAAATCTATACTCTTTTTAGCAAAAGAATAGCGAATATGAGGAACTCTCTATTGCAGATTCCTTTTCTCTATTTTTCACTTCACATCATAGCCAGATCAATGATTCAAAGTAATAATTGATTCCCACATCAGATCTTTTAAGAAAAGGAAAGATAGATATCTAGAGAAGGAAAGATGAATAATAATTGCAATAAATATGTGTTTTTAAAAATAAAACACTGTTTAAGATAAAATCTGAAACTAGTATCTGTGCTTTGGAAACGTCAGCCGAAGGCAGGTGGTGGCACAGCCCTGGTATAAAGATGTTTGCACTTGGCCGTTGTTAAGGACATGTAGTTCAGTGAAGAGAGTGAGACCATTCATTTCGTGAATATTAATTGTATAAAGGGTTTGCCAGATTTTAGTCTTTGTAACCACATGCTAAAACCTCCCCAGTTTGAAACCAGGAAAACCAGCGGGTAGGAGCCAGGAGATGTGGGTAGTTTATTGTAAGGCATTTAGCAATTCATGTCCCCTTTCTGAGGTCAATTTCTATCTGGGTAAAAATGCCTCATGATTTTGGAGTGCAAAATATTCTCTCTGACACTGGGTTTCTTGTGTTTTACAGCTGAAAATCCAATCCAGCAGAAAAAAAATGCTAATGTTGTTTTCAAGCAAAGTAATGCTTGTCATTATTATGGTAATACCATCTTTGTATGCCTCTCAGAGGTAAATACTCTTTTGTTAGATTAATGCTATACAGAAGGACTCCAGGCAAAGGATCATGTTTCGTTCTTTTTCTTCTGTAATTTTAGCTGTCACCCTATTTGACTAAAATACCACCTAGTGCTTTTAGATAGATCTGTGACTCGGGACTAGTGTCAATCAAATAATAGTCACAAACAGCTTATTCAGAGTATTACCAAATTTTATCAGGTCATTCTTTCTTGTGCATGGTACCAGCTCTTCCTAAGTCAAGATAATATTTGGGTTTTTTAGTAAGTTTGGTTTTGCCATTGGTCTGAAAACCTTCCTGCTGATAGAAAGGGGTAGAATTCCAAACAGAGACAGGAGAAAGTGGAGTGGACTAGTAAAACAAATTGTATTAGAGATAGAAATTTGCTATTCTTTAGTCCCTGCATTAATAAGCAATTCACCAGCACAGTTCCCCTGATAAGAACATAATACACATCCCTGCTTGTCATGGTAATGACTATCTTCCTGTGCAAGCCATTTCTTAAGACATTTTTGGAAGATACTTTGCTGTGCTTGCTCTCTTATGAACAAGATGGAGATAATCCGAGTCAGAGTGCACAAACAATTCCAACTTCTTTTCTTTTGCAAAGTCTACTTACAGTTCTCTTGGCTTCTGTCACCATGTACAGAGCAAACTGATTACCAGTTGCTCTCTCTCCATTGTATTTCTTCAGTGCTGCGTCAACAGCCTTGAAGACATCAGGGTCATCACAGTCCAAAAACTCAAGTGGAAGAGGGTTGGCCCTGCTCGAGAGAAAACTACAGCAGAGCACTACTGCAATGAAAAGTTTCATAACTGGACAAAAACAGCCTCTTGAATTAGAAGGCTCTTCAAAACCCAAATGGAAAAGGAATGCCTGATGGGGCTTGAGTCACCACTTCTGTTTTACAGGAGCAATAGCTGAGCAAACAGGGTAGGCTGTTGGGGTTGGCTGGTTCTCCCCATACCCTGTTTATACTGCAAATAAACTTCTGGGTTTATCTAAATAAACTTTGTGTGGTCACCAAGATGACACGAAGGTTATCCACCTGCCATCAAGATCACAGGCTAAATGGCTGCAGCTGGGGACAGGCTGAGACTGAGCAGGATGGCCCCGAACAAAAGAGAAAGCAGGACTGTGGCTTTCTGGCTTCTTTTCTTAGCATCTAAACTGCTGCTGAGAATGAATTTTAGGAGGCTTAAATAAAACACCCCAGAAGGTCACAGTGGCAATGAAGTTCTGGTTCTGGACAACAACCCTGTAAATTTTATAGATCTGTTTAGTTTTCAGACTGCAACAGTTCTGAGAAGTCAGACTGTGTTTGAAAAAAGATGGGTATTGCTGAACGGCACGTAACTCTTCAGTAAGGCTTGCTAAACCTCGTCCTTCGCGTTCCTGTTGGAAGCATCCAGCTGTGCTGCCATGTGGAGCCTGCCTTTGGGCCATGGGTTACTCGGCCTTCAGAATGATTGGGGATCGTTACAGAGAGGGAGAGCGACGCCCCAGAACAGGGGATTGAGTAACGTTGTCTGCCCCTGGCAGAGCCGGAATTAGAGCTGGCCAGGGACATCTGGTGCTCGTCTCCAGTGCTGAGCACAAGGTAGCTTTGCTGTGAATCTGTGCACATGGATTCCCGGATTCCCGGATTTGACAGAGTTGGAAGGGACCTCTAGAGACCATCCAGTCCAACTCCCCTGCTAAGCAGGGTTGCCCAGAGCACATCACTCAGGACTGCATCCAGGCAGGGCTTGAAAATCTCCAGAGAAGGGGACTCACACCTTGGTATTGCCTCAGCTCCAGTGGTCCAGGTGTGTCTTGCTGCAAGTTTTGGTTAAAGAACATGGATTTTAGTGACTTTGTGGATAAACGATGCCAGAAATTGGGTTGTTTGTACATGATAATGCACTTAAAAAAATTAGACAACCTTCACTCAGTGACACAAAATGCTGTCCCTGTTTTGTTTCTCTTTCTCCAGTGCAGCCCTCACACTGTATTTTACTTTATGCCATAAAAAATGCTACTTTGAGAACCAATTTACTGATTTTTTGAGTTTAATCCCATGTTCTTGCTTATGAGATAACTGTTCTGAACTTACTCATTGGGGTCCCAGGTCTGTCTAAATGGACTTTACCTTGATGGGGGCTAGAGTAGAAAGAGACAACTGCTTCTCCCAACTCAGATTCCAAGGGGGAAGGTTCAGTGATGAAGAAAACATTTACATGAAAGAGTTATTACGTGCATCTGCTTTTCTGCTCCCCCGAGAGCAGTTATGAACTATTTGTGAAAGGCTGTCCTTGAAGGCACCACCAGCGCCTGTAGCAATGGGAGTACCTGGCAGGCCACCCTGCAGTGTTGCACTGCGAGTCACTAACTGTTGTCAGCCCTTTTCTAGATAACAGTGGTGACCCAAACACTGATTTCTGCTAGAGAATGCCTCAGTGATGTTCACTGCACAGCTAAACAGCTGTAGTAACAGAAAAGACAAAACTTTGGCAACTGTGTCAAGAAAAAAAATGAAAGCTGACATTTTTATTTTTTTTGACTCTTTGCAAAGCATGAATGTAGTGCCATGGATCATCTTTTATGGAAGGCGACCAAATTTTCTCCAGGTCAGATTTCCTCAGAGAAGCGCATTATAATTATGGATGATAAGAAAATGAAATAATTTAGCTGGTAGTTTTCACTATTAGTTTTCACTATTATGGAATTTTCCTTTTTGTTACAACTAAAGGAGCATTGTTTGCTGGGGAGATTTATATCCATTCACATTATCTGAGGGACTCCAAATTTTGAGGCTTTCAGTTACAGTGGAGTCTGAGACAGCTGGGATCACGAGGCAGGTGGGAATACTAGTCTTAAACACTATTTTCAGTGCTTCTCCTCCCTAGAAATTGTATGCTTTCCCCCCTTCTCTGTGTGCTCTTTTCATTCATGGTATGATTGTCATTGGCCTGGCAACTCTCAGACCAGGAACATCTTTTTCTGAGGTCATGGAGGAGAATCTTCTGACATGGAGACATGTGGAAATAAAGGCAAAAGTTTTGGAAGAACAATCTTGGGGTTTCCGGGACATGACTTTGACTGGTGATCTGGAAAACCCAGAGCTTCTGGCATCTCCTTTAGAGTTAAGCCAGCGAATGGAATATATTCACCAGGGCTGGAGGAGTGAGGGCGACTTTGGGACAGCTCAGGAAAGTTTGCAGTGGGAGGTGTGAGAGAATCCTGCTGGTTTTGAACTGGAATGTGATAAACAGCTCCTGTGATTTGGAACGGCAAGTACTTTTCAGAGACACTGGTCTTGTGGTAGTGATGTCTGTAATAGTGATGATGAACATGAGGAGGGTGGCCTGGAGGAGGAGGGTGATGTGGTCCATCATGAGGAGGAGGATGGTGGTGATGTGGTCCATGAAGAGGGGGAGGAGGACAGTGTGGTCCATAATGGGGAGGATGGTGGTAATGTGGTCTATGAGGAGGGTGAGGACAGTGTGGTCCATGAGGAGGGTGAGGACAGTGTTGTCTGTGGTGATGAGGAGGATGGTGGTGATGTGGTCCATGAGGAGGAGGAGAACAGTGTGGTCCATAATGGGGACCAAGAGGAGGATGGCGTGGTTCATCATGGGGACGAGGAGGAGAAGGGAGACCATACAATTTCTCTTGGGGAGGAGAAGGAGAAGGGAAACCATATAATTTCTCTTGAGAAGGAGGAGGATGATGTTGTTCATCATGGGGAGGAGGAGCAGAAAGGGGATGTTGGTGCTCCTCTTGGGGAGGAGGATGTGGATCATCATGGGAAGGAGGAGGAGGATGGTGATGTGGTCCACCATGAGGAGGAGGTGGAGGACAAAGGTGTGAAGGGTGAAGGTGGTGATGTGGTCCACCGTGGGGGGGAGGAGGAGCAGGTCCTTCATGGCTGTCTTGATGTTCTTTGTTGAAACTATGGTTATGCTCAGAGTCTTCAGGTCTGGATTGAGAAGAGGGTGGACATCCATGCCTGCGATGATGCCTGTGATGATGCCTGTGATGATGTCTGTGACCAGAATGATGATGGGGATGGGGGTGTCCCAGAGTTGAATGTCTGCATCTTTTCCCACGGTGATGCTGCTGTTTATAGAAACACCAGGGGAGGAAATATTAAGTGGGATGTTAATAGGACAGAAGAAAGTGGTGAGAAAGAGAGCGAGGTGGGAGTTAGTAGGTTTGCATTTACAGTTCTGATGATCTGTAAGAAATGAAACCTGTGGTTTTTTCAAGGTAGGAGAGAAGGAGTAGATGATAAAATGCCAAATTACTGAAAATCATCTGGAAATACTACCCCCTAACAAAATGAAATAATATAACCAACTGAGCATAATTTGTGATGAATCAAAACAAACTAAAACCCACACTGGAGTAGCTGTTGTCATATAAACTGGAACACCAGGTGTGATAAAGATCATCTCCCTTCTTCCTGATTTCTAAAATTCTTTTAAAATTTTGCTAATTTCTACTCACATTAACTCAGGAGTATGATTGGACTGAGAGGAGACATCCTTGGAGGGAGTATTAGAGGCAGCTCAAGTCAAAAGCCAGTCTGACCTGACCTGCTGTGTCACCCCCAGGTGACAATATAGGGACACAAAGACCCACTGCCATGGTCTGTCACTCTGGGGTAGGTGAGGCTGGTGTGCCCTGCAGGGACAGAGCTGGGGCTTGGGGGGGGCGTGCTCAGTGGGGGAGTACGTACACAGTGATGGTAGATCTCACAGTTTATATCTGTTCCATCAGGTCCATCCGCATCACTGGTGATTCTCGCCTTGCAGAATCCCATGTGCTAAGCAAAAGAAAAGAAAAAACCAAAACAATGCCTGTCTGGGTCTTTGTGATGGAATTAATAGAAGCTCCTGAAAGTTTAACATTTAAAAGTTGGGCTACTTCCTTCCATACCTAAGTGTGTTTAATTAATTTGATCTTGAGCTTTCTGACCGGGGATACTTGCCAGTGATTAACAGTGACTAAAATATAGGCTACTTTTGAGTGTTCTTGACTGTGAAGACCGCTTCGCCATGTGTGTCCAGTGGACTACGGCTCTTCATCTTACTTCTCTTTTGATGTCTGTAAGAAACTGCTCAGCTACGGATGCCTCCAAAACGAGTGCCCTGGGGGTTGCTGATTTTTATTCCTTTTTTTCCGTCTTTGCTTGTCGAACGTCTGTTTAGATTGGGCTATGCTGAAATTTTGCTCAAAGTCCTCAAAACTGGACAGTGTGTAGCTGTGCTGTTTCAGCCAAAGCTCAGGGGAGAGCTTTCTTCCCTATTTATTTTTTGTTAAAATCTCTTAGTGTTGCTTCCCTTAGCGTCCCGGTTGCAGTGACTGTCACCCGCTGCCCAGTCACTGCCTGGGGAATCGCTCGCGTGGAAGAGCACGGAACTGGGGGTGGTGGTTCTGTGTGTGCTCTCCCCAGGGGATGCTTTATCTTGATGTGGGCTTGGGCCGTTAGTAGCCGGTTGGGATCAGCGATTACAAATGTTAATAACATTTTACACACACCCCCCTGTGAGGCAGCACGGAGAACAGAATTCAAAGCCTCTAACTATCTGGCTTGTGCTTCATTCTAGTGAACTTCTGGCTCTTATTTTGATTATGGATTTTTATTAATATATTTTTATTTATATTGTTATATTATTATTATTTATTATATTCCTTCAATTCAATTTCTGGGGAATAATTTACTCTGAAATTAGGATCTTGCCTAGTTGTTTCCTAGGTGTAGACTATTATTGTAGTGGGAAAGTGGGGTGAGGAGAGTACTCTGACAGTAATCTGCAGACAAGCCTGAATTATTCCACTCTCCATTCCCCTGCAGCAGTGGGAAACAAAAGTAACCCTGGGCTCACATGCACTTTTTTCAAGATCTATGACTCACGTTTGTGTAAAAGTATGAAATAGCCTGAATGATTTCCTAGGGAATAGCCGCAACTGGAACATGAATGCCAGACCCAAACGGAGTAGCTCAGCCCTGGGTCTGTAATACGGCACTCCAGTCAGGTTAGATTTGAGAGTTCAAACTGACTCCTTATTCAGTGGAAAGGAGGAGCTGCAAAATTAGGATCTGAACTAGGATGTGCTGGATTTTTAATTTTGAGATGGGTGCATGCTTATAAGAAACACTTGGAAATATTGCGGGAAGGTCTTTCTGGTGCCCCCCATTGTACCAGTTCTCATTGTAAGACTTACAGCGTGCCAGTCGTCCAGAAAATCACACTCCAGCCCCTCATCTGCTGCTTCTGCCAGTTTGGAACAGTTGGTCTCTCTTATAGAGAATCCTAAAATGTAACCTTCACGGGAGGCAGTCTGAAAGCAAGAGGTCAGACAAGAAACGGTAACTAGGCATATTTAAAGCCCTAGAATTTTAAAAACAACCATACTTCATATTGTCAAAATCCTGTCTACCTCATGCTTTATTTACCTGTGCTGTTCAAATGTTCAATGGTCCCATAGTTTTGGAGCTGCTCACAAAATTTTGTCATTTATAAGTAATTCTAGGATAAAATGCCACTTTACCGTCTTTAAAATCTTTTCAACTTTGTCCACGTTGAAGTAGTTTGTGTGGTTACTCTCCCTGTTGAATTTCTCCAGGGCCTTTGCAGCAATATCTTTATGTTGCTCAGTGACTTCTAAGGCTTCAACTTTCTCAGGACAATCTTTGCAGTCCAATAGATCAGGAGGAACTGTGAAAACAGGAATTACTAATATTGCAATGGGCAGCAATGCTTTTGGGAGTGTGATGTACCTTTAACAGGAACTCATCATGAGAAACTGAAATGCAAGTGAAATACCTATTCCTCACAAATACGGGTTTGTCCTGTAATGTGAAAAAAACCCAAACCTGTGAAAAGGAATATTCTTATAAATCTTTTAGCTCCACCTTAGAATCTTGCCACTCCAACCAGGCATTCTTTCCAAGTTTGCTTTTCTTCTGATATTCATGATGATGTTTTTGGTGGACTGGAATGGAGATATCATCTGACATTAATAAAGGCTGCTGTAGAAGAGTAGGGTAGCCTTAATTCTATTACTCATTCTTAACATTCCACTCGAATTATCTCAAATATGAATTGCAAGCAGATGAGTGAGTCTGTTAGGGTTCCCATACATGGGTAGTGCACAGACGGGTAATTTGGCTCTAGGGCTGGTTTGAGGTACGTATGTGCTTACAGCGGGGGTTGCTTTACCTGGACTTAATGTACAATTAAATCCATATAGTTGAGGTCTCTTCAGCAGCTGCCTTGTGTATGTGATAATCTTACACTGCCCATAGTCCTGAGAGGAAAAAAGAATAGGTGATTATGATGTTATTTTCACTGGATTTAATTGGATGTAGGCGATCATAGAAATTAGCCTCCTTTTAATGTACGGTATGTATAACAGATGTGGTCATTAATGGAATGTTTGATCTGCTACCAGTCAAAATTTGTGTTCATATAAAATGGGATCTCCCTCTACAAGAGCCTTTATTTTAATTCTCAGTTTGCACGACTGAGTAGACAATGGAAATTCTAATAATTATTTCCAGTGAGATAATAGTAGCAGGGGAATTTAGGGTGCCAGAGAAACGCAGGATTATGCAAATCTTTATCAAAAGGTGGAAGGACCTTTTCTTCCACTCCTTTTCCCCATCCTAACAAAAAAAGCAGAGGCCTTCTCTTGTCTCCTTGTGGCCTCCCTGCTTTGTCCTATGTGGCGGTGTCACTACTATCCCATTTAAGTGAAGCGTTGGAGGGGTAGTTCTCATCCCAGACCGTGTCACTGGGTTGTGACAATAAAGGCCAAGTGTTGCTCCATATCAGATGTGTACTGACACTGCCAACATTTCACGTTCCACAAACACTATGACAGAAAACTGACAACATACAGCACTGGTATCTCTGGCTAATACACTAGGAACATGCTTGAAAAAATAATTTCTCATGCCCTTTAGTTGTCAGCATATTATCCTTAAACCATCAGCACTGCCACGAGCAGTGGAATGGGGACTATGGCTCCTTTGAGACAACCAGTTAAATAAAGCTGTGCTTATTTGAGGAGTTTAGCTTATGTCCAGACCTTTAGCTTATGTCTGACAACTCTAGAATTCCATAGACTTTCTTTTATAGTGAGCCTAATATTCACTTCAGGATTTTGTGGCACGGGCATTTCTGGGCAGGTCAGATGAAGCTCACGTTAACACATTACTGAGCTGTGACTCCTCCTGGGAGGAGTTACTTGCCATGGAATAGGTGTCACTGTATTCACAGGACTCCCAGTGTCTTCTGGACAACACAGAGCATTCTGTTTCCAGCACATCCAAAGTTAAGTAGAGGACCGAGGAATTTCCCTGGAAGAGAAGGGCAGGTAAAAAAGAGTTTGTATATGAGAAGTTTGGTCTGAAAGAAACTTTTTTTTTGAAATAGATATGTTTAATGCAATTTCCCCAGTTCCCTATGAAGGTTTTTCTGAGCTGAGAAGCATAGAAAGAGTTCAGGCTGGAAGGGACCTCTGGAGGTCATCTCGTCCAGCCACTTGCTGAAGGTAAAGCTAACTTCAAAGGTAGTTTCAGCTGAGTTCTGTGTGTCACCAAGACAGATGTTCCACAGCCTCTCTGGGCTCCTCCAGTACTTACCCACTTGTTCCATGATTTTGGGGGGTTTTAAATCTAGTCTGAATTTCCCTTTCTGCAGCTTAAAACTATTACCTCTTATCCTGTTGTTGAGAACCCGTGAGAGGAGTCTGGCATCCATCAAATAGGGAAAATGCCAGTGTTAAAACGGTGCCATTCCCTCTCTGTGACTTTCACATAGAACACACTGGTCTATCAGGGAACAGTTGTCTGGGCAGCCAGTTACACAGCTACAGCCATTCCAGCTGAGCCCAGTGTCCAGAGCCTCCTCCAGAACTTTCCTTTTCTGGTTATTTTATTTCTCAGTTTATTCAGGGAGTGATGCAACAAAGCTGTAATAATCCCTATAAAGTCAGGAGCCCTAGCTCTGACATTCTAGTATGTTCTGTCTCCTGAGCAAGCAGGATGGAGAATCAAAATTTGAATTTTGCTGCCAGCGTAATGGGATGTGGTGTAAGAATTACCTGTGGCCCACAAAAACAGTTTTGTATTTTTCTGCAGGAAAATGAATCTCAAACGACATTTGCAATGAATTATTTAAGCTTCATGCAAGCCCTGCATGGACGTTCAGAATGAACACAGACGTATTTCATTTTGTCATTTAGATAAAATGATGCAAAGCCCTTCACTGTGAATAAAGGTCCTCAGGTTTTATGAAACGTCATCCATTCAGATTCCTTTTCCAGAGTGTTTCTATATAGATGAGACCTTGAGAAAGAATTACCGCAGTCTGGTGTAAATGTTTTCATTAGTGAGAGCCCAGCAGTGTCACGTTAAACACCGGGGTTGCTGTATGCGAATGTCCTGGCATTGTCTCTGTGTTTAAAGTAGGGGCTCAGGGATTTGCACAGAGACACGTGTTACTCAGTTCCAGAATCAGGGAAAGAATGGAGCTGCCCTGGGCACCCGTCCTACCCTCTGGCCTCAGGAGTACTCTCTGCTGAGGGGGAGTTACCATTGCTGCGTGTCCTTGGTCTCTCTTAGCTCCTGGGTAAAGACATTTTGTATTCTTTTGCTTTTTCTGCTGTTGATTTGCTTTGGCATTTAGGCAGTCATTGAGAAAGGCTTATGTATCCTCTCTAGGAAACGGGAACAGAAATAGGAGGGGAATAGGAAATGACTGATACGGATTCGCTCTCCAGCCCTTCCCCTGGTTTGCAGAGCAGCATTTTCCTCTCCTTTGGCTTCCTCTGCCATTTCCCCTTCCACCCAGTTATCCAGCTCTCTCCAAAATTCAGATAATAACAGAATTCCCATCTTGCAGGATACATACTAATGTTAGACATTTGCAGATTAAAGAAACCCTCCAAATGTAAATTTTGATTGTAACATCCAAGACCTGACAGCAGACCAGAGAGATTAATTTCTGCTGGTGTACAGAGCTTTCAGAGCATCCCTTACACCAACATCCTGCCAGCCAAGAGAACAGAGGACGTTCAGCAACTCTCGAAATCAAGCTTACGTACAATAAATCATGCCCAAATGAATACTGAGATAGTGTAAATCAGAGCATCAATATTTCTCTGTTGGAAGCAATAAACATAAGCTTTTAATGATCTGGCTCATTATTTTAAAATCACAGCCTTGTGTAAATCAGCCTTTCGATGGGCACTTACTAGGAGTAGTTTGTGTGCATCAGCAACACGGAACAACCCCAGAACGTAGCCATCTCTGCGATGCCTGTTGACCAGATCCAGGGCCACCGCTGCTTCTGCTTCCACGGCGTTACAGTCGGCGGGGGCCAGGCTGGGACTGGGCTGGGCACTGGAGCGCGGCAGCAGGGCCAGCAGCAAAGCTGAAGCTAGAAGCAGCATTTTGTTTGCAGTGTGAGGTCGCTCCTGCCCATGCTCTGATAGAGCCAGTCGTCTGCTTTTAAATCACAGTAGCCCCCTGAAGTTATAAATGAATGCTAAAAAGGCATGGTTTTATATAAATTTAGGTGTTGTGTCAGAGGGCCATTACCTTGACCCTGGATTAACATTGGTAAACAGCAGGTAAATTATTATGTAGTGATTGAGCAGATTTTTTAGGAAAATAGGCCTTATAATACTCTCTACAGTACCCATCAAAGGGACTCTGTTTGTAATTCTTTAAGAGGCGTTGTGCAATAGTGTTTTACTGTGAAAAATACTTCTAGCAGTGTGCTGCTGAGCCGGGCATCAGGAAGGTCCAGTTGATGTGTGCAGGTATTGTGCAATCTTGGTTTTCTGTTGACTGTAAAAACAGTTGAACTGAAAGAATGCTGAAATGTTTGTGGTCAAGTGACAGCTGTGTCCATATCCCTGTGTTTACAGACCCTTACCCAGTGGAGAACTAGCGCACGGGAGGCAGGGAGATGGCTCAGATGTGGAAAAGCTCAAGGTGCAGTTGCAGGCTGGTGCTCCATAGCTGCCATGTGGGTACCTGCTGCTCTTCCAGCTGGAGAAAGGGGAGAGCAGGGTCCTGTCGGCTTTTCATCATTCCGGACTGGTACCCGGGGTGGGACAGACTGGTTCAATACCGATGTCGTCAGGCATGGCATGAGAATGCCCTTGCATTGTCAATCTGAACAGTTCTGTGAGCTCTTTGGCTGTAGCAGCCTTCATGGACTTCTTTAGAGAATGGCTAGTAATTTGTTGTATTTATGAAAATAATTCAGTACCTACTAAATTCACACCTTTCACAGGATACACCCATGTCCTCTGCTGAGCAGAAAGGACATGTTGTTTCATTGTCCTAAAAATCTTTTATTCAGGATAGTTTAAGACATTCTTAAAAGACAGTAATCACTCATCAGGGAGTGGCTGGAGTTTGAATACAAAATTCAAACTCTGCGTAAGAAAGTATATAAATTCTATGTGAGTCTGAAATGACAAGGTCAGACTCAGATGAGGAAATTTCCAAATCTTGGTTGGTGTGAAGGGTTGGATGAACTTCTCATAGAAAAAGCTGTGAGCTACATAATTGACTTGGGTTTACATGTTTGGCTTTGAACTTTTGCTCTGACTTTTTTTTGTGAGAAACATTGGGAAATATAATGGGTAATCATCCTTAACCCTTACATCATTTCATTAGTCCTTATTAAAAGAAAAGAATCAAAATTTTAGAATGCTTGGTGTCTAAGAAATCACATTTTAGGCTGCATAGAGCTGAAGCAGTGGCTTTCTTTTATAGTTAGTTCAGGACGCGCTTATAGTTCTCTGGTAGTGGATAAGCTAAAAGGAGAATTTTACAATATTAGAACCTGGGGCACTGAAAACTAGTGTGAATTAGTTTAAAATGGATAAAAACAGTCCCTGCACAATGGGGAGTGAGCTTCTGGAACTTGTTGCCACAGAAAGACGTGGAGACAGAGAGTAGTGGCAGGGTCAGCAATGGCTTAGAAAAGTTCATGGGCAGCAGGTTGTTCAGTGCTACTGGAAGGAGCCAGCAGATAAAGTGCTCTCTTAAATCCCCAGTACAATGGTCTGGGGACTGGAAAAGTCCCAGGGCGCTGGTTTGCAGGAGGGGCAGGTGGGATGCTTCTCCCAACCACGATTCTCCTTCGCCATGGTGAGAGATGAATACTGGGCTGATGCAGGAGGGCACTTCTTTTGTTTATGTTTTTATAATGTTTCATTACAATAATTCACAATTTCTTCTGGAATATTGAAAAAAAATGGTGAAAGAATAAAGTATGAAAGTATAAATAATCAAAGACATTTGAAATACATCTCATCAGTTAAAAATCGTATTCACATCATCGCTGTGTTCCGAATCGCACCCCCATTCATTACTTACAATACTCTTTAATTTTTCAAATGGGCAGTCATATTGCAGAGAGGCATTAGGTAATTTATAACATAATTCCCCGTGTCGTCCATTGTTTGCAGATTGCTTGTTCTTTTTTTCTCCTTTTGTTCCGTGCTGTTCATTGTGACACCCATCATTTTCTTGACAGTGGCTTATGTACTTTTTATGTATGAAATAGAAACACTATGAATAAACAGCAGAAAACGTACAATTCCTGAAAAATTGACTGCAGAAGTAAAAGTGAGATTCTGTTCCCACTGTAGACAGGTCTGGCCTTGATTTCTTTGGAGAAGAAAGATTGGACTCTCTTATTGCAGTACAGTTGGACAAGCACTCCAGGCACAGTTAATTAAACACTGGTTGTACTTGAGTCAATATAATGTATTTTTATCATTTCTCATCCAGTTTGATATCATTTTTATACTTATTTTGGTTTTATATTTATTGCTTGTCAGTTGTGTGGTTTGTTTTAGTGAAGCTGTTTCTACAAAGACATAGCTGGCAGGAATAGGAATAGTTATCCAAACATGGCATTTCTCTTGACTACCTTGTCAAAAGCTTCTTTATCTCTATGGCTTTTCCCAAGGCTTGGCCTGCAACGGGAAGAGGCGATCCATATTCAGACTTTAAATAACTGGTAATAAACATCCAGCTTAAACCTCGCCCCAGAAATCTGTGAGAACACACCAAAAAGTGGCTTATCTTCCCCACTTGAAAAACAGGGTATCAAATGTTTAATAAATAGAACTTTATTCTAGGGAGGAAAGAAAAAGAGAGCTGACACATAAAGGAGATAATATTCAATAAGTAATTAGTTCTTCCCCAAAGTACAGCCGTAACTATTACAGACATGTGTGATTTCTGGGGTGCTCTCTGCCCCCTGCAGCAGCGCTTCGCTGGGGCTGGGGTATGGAATCGCGCAGCTCGGGCACTTCTGGGGTGGCAGGACCTTCTCGTCTCGCAGCCCGTGCTGCTCTGTGGCTGCTGTGGCTTCCTCTCCTGAGCAAGGCACGGCTAACAGACACCTCTGGCTCCACTTACTCACAGGAGAGCTCTTTACTACCTTCTCTTTACATTTTTTTAAGTCTGTGATGCCTCGTACTTTCAGACCAGGGTGAGCCTGATTTTACACCTTGTTACAAAAACAAAAAAAAGATCTTGTAGTTTTTGGGGTAGCTTCACATTTAAGAGAAATGCCCCCAAGTATGATGGAAAATCACCTCCCTCCTGGTCTGGTGGGAGGTGTCCCTGCCCATGGCAGGGGGGTTGGAACTCAATGATTTTTAAGGTCCCTTCCAACTCGAACCATTCTATGATTCTATGAAAAATACGTAAATGTGTCATGTCTTTGTCCATGCCCCATTGATACCTGCTGGCTGTAAACAGGGTGCCCTCTGATGCAAATGCAACGTTACACAAATTTGCCTGGGTTACGGTCTCCAGAGCAGCCCCCCCAGCTCTGGCTGCCCCTCCCTGCCTGCAGCTTGTTTTTCTCTACCAGTCACCAGTTTCTTACCAAACTTTTAGAAGCTTCATCATCTTCTCCGTCGAATTCTGTTCAAACAGACCTTCAGTTCAGCAGCTGTTTGGAGGAGATGAGCTGCCAAGTGAGCAGGCTGACAGCCTCGCTGCTGAGGAGGTCTCGAGAGCTAACGCAGGGAATGAAAAGGGCGTCAGCGCTCCTTCTCCTGTCCTCAGTGCCTTTGGCTGCAAATTATTTTCTGGGAAAAACCACCCAAATTGTGAGTTGATGACCTTAAGGATATGGTGCAAGACTGACCTGTTGGCTGAGGGGCCTGAGAGCCTGGGGAAAAGGAATTTGATGTTAAGGATGGGGTCAGAGAAAGTTCCAAGGGATTTGACTCTTTCAGGGCTTGTGCCATTATACTGTTCTTAAATGTTAAGCTTTAACTCATGCTTACAGTTGTAGTGCGTTAAGGGAAGTATCGGCAACTGCTGTGACTGTATAGTATTTATGATTATATCTAGTGGGAGGTCTCTAAAATCTACCTTTGCAATCAAAATGATATATGTATTTTCTGAATACAGCTGCTTAACACGTATGGTCTCAGAGATGCAGAAGAAAATGTTTAACCATGAAGTGTGTGAAATGGGCAGGTTCTGAAGTCAGACAAATAGAATTTGTAATTTACTTATTTTATAAAAAACGTTGATTTTTAAACCCATCTTGAGAAATTTGATGTCTTGGCCTTACTTTTTAAAATCTTTTTGATTGGCCAAAGGTGAGTGTAGGAGAGGGGTGGCTGAAAAATGTAACCAAATGCATAGCCAGTGTATGTATAAATCAGCCATCGTTTCTCACTCTGTACCCTTGGAATGTTCATTCCCTTGGAATCATCATTCTGTGATTCTGTAGCGTTACTGCCCCTGTGTATTAAATCCATTGAATCAGCAGCAGGATTTGAGGAAGTGATGGCTGAACGATATCAGCTGTTAATCACACCAGTGCCACCTGGGAGCATATCCTGGGACGTCCCAAGGACAGAGGAAACACAGAAACTACCCATCTTCAGATCCTACTTGCAGTTCAAGCTATCGGTCTGGCAGGTTAGCTCCAGGCCTGGGTTCTGGTAAGCACTGGTGGTGGCCTAGGTGACACTGAAAGCTGGGGATGGGCACTGCTGTCCCAGAGTGGCCACAGCAAATAAAATGCCCGTGGATGGGCACTGGCCGCTGATGTTGCTGATCTGCACTGCAGATACACCTATCACCTAGATAAACACCCCTTCTGCTATTTATTTTTAAACCATAGAACTCTTTGAACCCAAATCTCAGATCCAAGCGAGAGAAACTATTGATTCAAATGTCACTTCTGAGCCTTGCCTGGGAACAGGGTAAGCAACATCCAAACCGAACGCTGAGAGCTGCCGATCCAGACTTTCAGGTGTTCACTTTTTAACTCCCTGTTTGTGTTCCCACCAGCTCCACTCACTTGTCTTCACTTGCTGCAATTTCTGTTCAGTTTATCCTTGTGAGCAGCCAAGGAGTCAAGAGAGAACTGGCTGAACTGGGGTAGCCCTGGCTGTGCCAGCGGTTAGTGAAGCTGATTTCTTCCCCGGTGCTCCTTTTGGGGAAGAGTCCGGTGCCACACATGGATATAAATCTCAGCAGTACCAGTGGTGCAGGCAATGAGCAGTGTCCCTTCGGGAGCCAGGACACGCTGGTGGCCACAGGGAACCCCCAGCTGGCAAAGGGGAGACATCCTGAGGGCCCCCCGGGCTGCTGTGATGTGCTGACTCGTAAAAAGGGGAATGCTGGCACGGCCGGGAGCTCGTGCTGTGGGAAGGGCCAGAAGGAATTAAAATTCTATCATTTTTGGTGAACTACCTGATTTTGAATTGTTTTCTCCTCTGAAATGAATGAAACGAAAATGTGTTGAAGTTTCTCATGGTGTGGAATTGAAATGGAATTCTTTTTGGCTCAGCCAATGTGTTTCACACATCACTTCTGGGCTTATTTTAATCTTTGAAGCAAATAAATTAGTCCTTTATATAAAATTTATGGTTTTCAGAGTTTTGCAAACTGAAAAAACAGACATATTTGTTGTGAACATAACTCCATACAGTATTTACATTTTATTTATAATAATAAAATATTACATTTTAAAGCCTCCATTAGTGGCATCACAACCTTTTTTTGCTTTCAAGAGACTGATAAAATTGTAATATGAAACGCTTGTTTTT
>JAOXNO010000052.1:567846-594637 GCA_028565335.1 Limnodromus scolopaceus | reverse complement strand
TCCAGCACCTCAATATCTCTCTTGTATTGAGGTGCCCAGAACTGGACACAATACTCGAGGTGAGGCCTCACCAGTGCACAGTAGTGGGCATTTCATTAAATCCTGTACCGTCTCTCATGCGGTGGGATGGGATGACCACCCGCCTTAACCACTTCAAGAAATGTGTGCAGCTTAATGCCAGCGCTTTTAAACCGGTGGCTGCGTGCAGAACATTCTGAGAGCTGGGCTCATTTCCCTCTCTCTTCCCCCTCCACACACCAACTGAAGCACTGGTGCCAGTGCGTACGGCTGTTCCTTTCCCCATGGACACCGTTCTGTACAGCAGCCTGTTGCACCGTCACCAGAACAAACGTTAGTTGTGTTGTTTCCTGCGCGCTGGCGGGTGGTAACCAGGAGAACAGGACAGGTTATTGCAGCAGTTCAGAACCGACATGTGTTCTGCAGCTTTTGCTGCCTGCATGATAATTATCTTGTAGCGAGTGCTGTTCCTGGTTAAAGATTCATGATGTCTCTGCGACTGCTCCCTGGGGCCTGCGGAATTCCAGGCTGCCTGGCAGTAACCATCCTTCCGGCCCCTCTCCCTTATTACTTCTCTACCTAGAACAGATTTTGCCTCTAACCCTTGTCAGAAACTCAGGGAAGCTTTGAGTGCTGGGACAATGGTAAATTGCCATCACTGTCTGGGTGCTGTTCTGAGGGATACGGGTCTGTAGTATATTTTTATTGCCTTGAATTACAGTACCCCCTGGTCACCCCGCACCTGGGGGTCTGCTGGAAGGCAGAGAACACCCACGTGTTTGGCTGGAGGGATCGACACCTTCAGCCTATGCAGCAACAAACCTGTCCTGGTTCTTTGTTCTTTCCATAGACATGGATGCTCTAATGCCACGTCCAGAAGACGGAGGTGCTTCTGGTGGGTATTCAGAGCAGGCCCATGCTTGGAAACACTCCGGGTGGGGAGGGACAAAGACCCTTTTTTCCTGCCACTTCTTTAATGTTATTGGTGTGTGATCAAAAGAAAGGACTGAACTGATTTTCCGCGGTGCTCAGCACCCACACGTCCCAGTGAAGCTGAGGAGAAGGGCAGGAGCGCACTGTTTTTGAAATGAAGCCCAGAAAATGACTCATAACGCTGTGAAGGAGATACTTGACAACTAAATGAAAATATATACAGACAGAAGGTACCAAAGCATTTCTGTGGAACATTTTATTGTAGTAACCTTTCGGGTGGTGTTTCTATCGCAAAGCTGCAACTGTTGGATAGCTGTTACAACAGCTTCATTGAAACATTACTTTCTGTATTTTAACTAGGGCATCCCTGTCTGTGGAGAAAACAACCGCTATATGTTGTGATCACCTAGATTTTGGGGCAGGCCGTTGCAAGATCCTGGCCTCAGCTCTGCTCTCTGGAGGGTAGAACTCATTTGGGCTCAGAGACAAGTGTTCTCACCTATTTGATGCTGTGGTCTGGGTGTTGCTGCTGCTCACTGACCCCTGGGTAGCTGTATCCGTGTCTGTAGCAGCCTAGATACTGAAATGCCGAATCTTCCCCGGGCAGGGAGGAGGAGGAGGCACGAAGCCAACTGGGTGAGGTACCTTGTCGTGCTGAGCGGCCTCTGCCACTGCCCTCTTTGCTACGGGTTTTGCTGAGAGCAGGGAGGTAGGAAATTCTGAGGAGGCGGACTCGGATGCCACAGGGTTATTGTGGGAAAGCCTGAGGTTGTGGTTGGTGAAGCCTTGTGTAACACTGGGCACCAGACCCGCTGATGTGTCTTGTCCTGGTTGAGAGTAGGTAACTCCAGGCTGGAAAAGAAAAACAGTTTGTGTTTGTGTTCAGCGACTTGGGGCTTAGGATGTACAGGTCATTGAGACCTTACGAGGTACCCTGCTCCCAGCTAGATACAGGCCTCCAACCCAGGCATGAAGCGTTCCTGACCATCCCAGAACTTTGATTTGCATTTGAATACATACATGGGAGCCCAGGAACACATTTTTAATATCCAGTGGATCATTAGCACCAAATTCTGTGCCATGTGAACTTTCAGGGCCACCTCTGCCGCTGCCAAAACATTGAAGACCGACTGTCTTAGGCTTCCTCTCATCTCCCTCCAGACAGCTAATTACTACTGCATAACGATCTGGTCTGCAGGAAGTGTTCAACCTCCACCCAGCTCTTCTGAGACCACGTGGAGGCTCAAACTCCTCGGGTTCAGTGCACAGACTTTCCCTCCTCCTGCTACAGCAGTGCAGGTCAGGCACCGCGAATTCACTCACATCTAACAACTAGTAGCAAAAATCCCCAGCTGGTTTCATCTGCCACCATGGCTGGTGTTGGTTTCCATCTCTCTGCCCCTGGCTGAGCAGAGCTTGGTTCCCTGTGCCCTCCCCGAGGTGGGCAGGAGGACAGACTATGTAGAGCCTGGGTGGCAGAGGTGACATAATCCCTGGCACAGAAACCCCCAGGATAATCAGGAGCTACCTTATCTTGGTTTTCAGGATATAAAATTAAAACTCAAGTTACCAGAGAGAGCTAATTCAGCCTACAGTGAAAGAGGTAAACTGAGGGTGATTTCTCCTAGCTTTACCAGCAGAACACTCGGGAAGGGAGGGGAACGCGTGGTGTGGTACCTGGTGTCCGTAGAGCTGGCAGTCCACTCTCAGGTCCTTGGAGAGGTCTATGAGCCTTGAGGCTGTGCAGAAACCATAATTCTGGCAAAGCAGAACACAGGCAAGAGAAAATAGTTATAAAATAGAGGAGACCAGCATCACAATTTTGAATTTCAGTACATTTAGAAATAGCTACATCTTCTCATGTTTTATCTGAGCAGCAAAGTGCTTGCTTTTCAGTCTGTTGGACTCAAAGCCAAGCCATTTAAATGCATAACTGGCAAATAAGTGAGAGCCCTGTATTCTTCCCGAGTAAGATCCTTTGTATGTCTGGATACGAGGGAGGGAAAGAATATATAGGAATTGAGTTAAAAGGTTCCCGCCCACTAAAACTGCCTGGGACTCAATTTCATCAGCAGCAAAAGAAGAATTTCAGCATGATAAAGTGCACAGTATAATTCTCAAGAGCCTGCACAAAGCACACTGACAGCATTAAATTGTGGGCGGGTGAAGCAGTCAGCCCTTTCGGTGTGTGTTTGTGTACTGTCCAGTACAAAGAGCCTGAGTTTCTCAGGTGCTCATGTTAAGAAGCGTACACAATAATATTTATACTCTTGATTAAAAATATGTTGTGTTAAGGACACTTTGCTCCTCACACCTTTTTGAAATATTTGCAAATACATCAGGATTCAGACCAGATAGGTCAGAGAGAAGAGCAAGGTGCGGTACAGCTTTAGGAATGAAACACTGGAGAGCGTCTCGCGATGGCATTCAGCCCTGGCTCTCCCACCCTGGCCCAGCTCTGCCCCAGCAGCAGCGAGCGGCTCCTCTGCCCTGGCGCTGGGGAGCAGGGGCTGAGGTGCGGGGGTGCTCACCGACTGGTCCTCGGGCAACAGCTGGCAGGCCCCCGCGTTATCCTTCGCTTCTCCCGCCGAGCAGTTGGTGGCAGCCACAGCAAACTCGACGAAGACATTGTGCACCGGGTAATGCTGGTAAAACAGGAAAATTGTTTAAGGGACTTTGCACCGAGAAACTGCAGAGCTGCTAAGGCAAGATAAAAGGCAAAAGTCGTGGCTTCTGGCTCTGCGTCTCCCACTGAAGTCGAAGGGAGTCCTGTGGCTGAAAGGAGACAGAATGCTCGGGAAATCAAGAACAATTCAGTGGGAGAGTTTAGAGCCAGCTAAATCTGTTCACGAACATAACCAGTTAGCACTGCACAGTTACCCAGAGGAGACACTCTTTGCACGGAAGGTTAGACGTGTTGTAGCAGTTACCTGTATCTTGGCTCTCCCGATCTCCAGGAGCCGGAGGTAGGGATCGGTGGTTTTGCTGTTGTGGTCGTTGAGCGCAGCGGTGACGGTTGCCAACACCTCGGTGTTGTTGAGGCTCACCAGCAGCGGGCAGTCGGGGCACATCTGGAGGAGATCTTCGCTTGAGTCTGCGGGAGGAACCAAACCAATTAATTTCAATTAGACCCCAGGTTGTTCTGAAAGCCATTATGGACCCATTCAGTCCCACAAAACAGTCACCGCCTGTCCCAAAGGGCAGCGGAAGGAATTTCTGCAGCACAGACTATAGATGGCACCATTTCACGTGACTTTGCCACTCAAGCCTTTCTGCTGGCAAAGTGCTGTGGACCTCAACAGCACATCTTCAATGTTCTTACTCAGGTTTTAATCAATTCTCTTTCTGGCAAACTATCCATGAGACCAATGAAAAGATGTCTCAGCTCACACAAGGAATGCTGGAAAAATGAAGAGTGGACTAGATTGGACTCGATGATCCGAAAGACCCCTTCTAACCCAGGCAATTCCATGATTCTATGAAGATATTTTAATTTATTTGAACTGTTTGCTTGAGCGTGTTGCTTCATTCAATCCCCAGTTTTGAAAGTAGCACTGAAAACAGAGCAAAGAGATCTCATACAGAGCAAAGAGATCTCGTACAGAGCAAAGAGATCCCTCACAGAGCATGCAGAACAGACATTCCTCTTCCCCATGGCAATATTGAAAACGTTGGGTTTAGTAAATAAGCGCCATCTGGCAAAGGGGCTCTGAAGATCGACAAGCTCCAGTAAATTCAGTCCAATGAGAAATCACATTCTTGAGGCTACGCTCCTGAGTGACAAGCCTCGGTCCCAGCAGTCTCCAGATCGGAACTGGGAATTGTTCCCCAGGTAGTCTCAGAGTATCTTAATTGTCACAGTCAAGAGAAGCAAAGAGGGAGGGCTGGGTTTGTGGGGGAATGAAATCAGAAAAGGGAAAAAATTCCTTTCAGAACAGCTGGGTTTATAAAACCTGTTACCAGCCCTCCTTTGTGCCATGTTTATACACAGCACTTGCTGCTTTCAGAGGCAGGGAAGCTGGTGAACAGTAAGCGCTGCTGTGCTAATCCTCTAGCTCTGGGTTAAACCCAAAGAGCAAAGTCTTTACCTGCGTGTGAGTGGCATTTACTCGCGAGTACAGATAACTTTCCATCCAGCTTCTGCAGTTTGACATCACAGTCACCCTCAACTGCCTGGAGAGAGACAAAAATCAAAGGGTTACATCGTTCAGATAAAGAGGAATTTCTGAAAAGGGCAGCTATTACTAAATTCAGAAGAATGGATCCTGGTTGAGTGTTCCTGGCAAAATCAGGCGATTGCAAAGGCACTGCTGGGCGGGTGCTGAGATTTTGTAAAAGGCAGAGCAGAGCTCAGCGTTTGGATCCAAATCTGGGTCTCGACAGCATCAGAGGTGCCTGCATAGCCAGATTATGGACATTTGCTTGAGGCTCCTCTCTCATAAAGAGCATAGAATATGAACACTGATGAATGAAGGCTTCTGTGGAGCTGTTTGATGTTCTCACTGGTCTCGGCTGGTCAGTGGCCATGGGAAGTGCTGCCTGGCCCAGCTGGCCCACAGCAACCCCATCCAGCCGTGGAGGAGACGGCAAAGGCAGAGCTGGAGCCCCCGGGAAGAGGGAACCGTTAGAGTTACCTCCCCCAGGACGGGAAATGGGGTCTGAGCCCCAGTGACTTCAGGGCTGGATGATGATTCCAGTTTAGTCATGAGCTCTGTGAACTGGGCCCATGCTAGAAACAGAGGCTGAGACTGGCAGTGGCTGACCCTGCTTTCTGCTCAGAACGCAGAGCTGCCCCTGCTCAGACACCTCTTCCACCGCTCTGTGTGGGGAGAGCTTTTCACAGCTGGGTCACTCTGGTGTGAGAACTAAATATCTGAGGCCAGTAAATTCCAGCCAAGCGTTACTTTGAAAGCAGAGCCCTGTCTGAAGGGGACAGCTCTTCTGCAGTTGTGGCCAGACTGGGTGGAATTTCACCGGGTAACAGCCCGCGTGTAGCCAAGGGAGGGCTGTGTCTGGGGGATGTTGTGCTGAGAGTGACCTGTCCTCCTCATATAACGGGGCATGGAAGAAACCCAGGAGTGAATTCCTTCATCACACAAAGGCAACTAAATCAACATGGAGGTTACCAGCTGTTGGTGGTACAAGCAATTGGCAAACTGACCATGCACCCTCGGACCGAGCTACAGTGTGAGAGACACTCACGTGTTGTGTGAAGCTCCGTACTGTGCAGTTTGCAAGAGGCGTGGGGCTGAGAATGTGGCACGTGGTCTCTAATAAGTCAAGTTCGAGGAACATTATGTCATTATTCAGCCCCTGGAAGAAAAAAAAATCACCAGGAATTGTAGTAATTACTTCACAAAACATCACCAGGTTTCTCCTGTGGGTTTGTGCGCTGTAGTCTCTGCCTCCATCAGTGGGCAGCTCCAGGTATACGCTGGTATAACGGAATGTGTCCTTACTGTTTAACTTCACAGCAAACAGGACCCAGGTTTTTGGCTGGAGTAAGTCAGGATGGTCACACGGATTTTTTCCAGCTAAGAAACTGGCTCATGAATTTTGGAAAGCCCAGCGTGTCCATAGTGGGTCAGTTCTCTTACATTAACTTGGTTTTATTTTGTTGGGTGTTTTTAAAAGACCAAATGCTGGCTTTGTTGATGAAAATCCTTTGCATTTCCCTAACCAGATAGCAAATAAACACTGGTCCACCTTGGCCTGTCCCACTTAGTCCCTTGGAATGACTCTACGTTGCACCGGCTGAGTTTCAGCCCCAACACTCATGGTGTTTATGGGCTGCAGGGTCTTCTGGGGTTGTTCCTGAGCCTTTGCAACTATAGCATAAGACACGTGGGTGGAAGGGCAGAAGTGAGGTTCCCTGGCTCCTAGGCTCAGTCATGAGTGATTCCACTGAAACCACTGAAGTTATTTTAGTGTAAAATATGAGCAAGGCAGTGGCAGCAGTGTCTCTGTCTCTCACACTTCTACTCATTAATGTCTGGTTTAGTCTCTTGTAGATGACTTTGGTATCCTGTCTCATAACAAGTAGAAAACAGCCATGGAGTTTCATTCATGTTAATATTTGGGACTGTTTTCAATGTTCTGAGAGAATTGAAGGGTTGGACTGGGTGCATACATTATATTCACAACCATTCATACAGCCTTTCTAGGTGACTACAACCATGTCAGTGGGTCTCAGTGAAAATGAGACCACAGGGCACAGTTACTTCCATTCAGCTTCCTTGTCAGCTCGCTGGGATATTGGGTAAATTGAATGCCTACCACAGAGTCACTCATAGCATGGAGTTCTGATAGGTATGCATTTAGCCAATAAATAGTTAGCTGCATCATGATGATTATCCTCACAGTTTCTCTCCAGACGAGCTGCTGGGCTGATGAATCAGCCCTTGGACAGACCTGCCCTAGCAAGTGGGCTGCGATTGCAAACGGAGCCCTTTTTAGCACTGTCCCAAAGTACCTGAACATTTCCCTCGCCTCCTCTGTTCCGCTCTTTGAGATCCATCCCAGTGACCTGGATTCCCCACTGCTACGCGGTGGCATTGCCCTGTTAGAATCAACAGAGCGGCGGGGATTTACACTGCCTGAGGATACGGCCCCTGGCAGGGCTCGCTGCTCCTTCCCGAGCATCTCCGGGCTCACGCCGCAGGCTCCTCACTTACCTGGGACACCACGCGGATATTGTCGATTCTGTTTAAGGCAAACTTGTATCCGTGGTGACTGTGGCCATTAATATAATTCACAGCAAATTCGGCTGCTGCCTCCGATTCTGGGTCATCGCAGCCCAAGGGAGCTGGGGGGGGAGCTGCGGGAACAGCTCTGTGAGCTGGAAGCTGAACGAGCAATAATAAAGCTACTAGTGCCTTCATGGCAGCCGAGGAAAGGCCACCCCCTTCAGAAATACAGCTCTGGGACCACTGTTGAGGTGGCAGGTAGGGAGCTAGAGCTGGGGTCTCATTTATATAGTACATAGGACAGACTTCGCCTGAGCGCATGTCTGAGATTTGTCCCAGTTCCAAGCGGCATTGCAAACAACAAAAGAGCAAAGTAAATGTTAGGACATCAAGCCGGCTGATTAATATTGGCCAAAGTAAATTTTATCAGGTAGGATATTGCGAAGTCTGCTAAAGCAGCTAAAGAAGAAAGTGTCAGCAAAAATGTAACATAATTTTCAGACCCTCTTCTGCCAGCCAAATGCAGTGGATGCCAGAGGAATATGAGCCCTCCTGCTCAACGTGGTGAGATGCTAGTGCTAATTGCGCTTCCTTCTAAACAGGACACATTCTGTCACGGCCCAAATCTCACCAGACACCAGTCTGAACTGTGAGATCGGTAACATGGCAAATGAGAAAATGGAATTCAAATCAGTTCTGAGGATCACATTCAACAGTAAATGTAATTATACAGCAACTTTTGCTACAGAATTCATGTGGAATAGGAAATGAGACACAGTTTCTAAATCTTTTGCATCAGCTCTTTCTTTCTCTGGATGCCCTGAATACCTCCAGTCATTCCTGGAATTTCTTTTTGCAAAGCAGGCATCATGTAGAAATTTTTCTGGACTCTGTTGCTCAGGTTTGAGGATTTGGCAGAAGGGCCAAAGGAGAAGGGCACAAAAGTGTTCTAAGGTGAATGTAGCTGAAAATTAGCTGCTGAAAGGCTCGGGAGCAGGACTCCGGCTGATGTTTGCACTGACGGGGTTCGTGTTTACAAAACAGTCACTGGGTAACAAAAACGTTCTCTGGAGCAGAATATATGTCTTCTATGTGGCCAGCACTTGAGGTCTTTAATTTAAGGTGAGATGACTTTACCTAGATAGACTCAAGCTCAAGCAGTAGAAGCTTTTCCTGCGGGGATTTCAGAGTAGGTTTCTATGATCCATTGGATGGTGATGATCAGGCTGCAGAATAGTAACAGTCCCTTTGGGCTTTAAAATATCTGAATCTCTGTCGTCATTTGCAAGGAGCTCAGGAATTAGCTGCAGATTGGAGACGAATAGGAGGATTTCAGCATATTTAGAAGTTTTCACTTTAAATAAGTATTTCTCAGTTTGCAAGACAGTGTTGATGGGGCTAAAGGATTTGTGGGAAAAGTAGTCTGGAGTCATGGCTCTCTTCTAGAATCTGGAAATCTGGAAACCAGCATGAATAGAAATGGTTTGGTTGGACAGATTAAGTGATGAAGAAGGAAAATGGGAAGAGACTAAAAAGATGGAATGTTTTCCTTCAGCTGGGTGGGGTGAGGTGAGCTTTGGATACTGGGATTTACACATGGAGAGATTCCTGGGGAAAAGAAAGGCTCTTCCTCTCTCTCACAGTAAGGGTGATTTGGGGGTGATTTGTTTCTTCCCCCCGTTCGCAGCAGGTGGTGTTTGGCCGTTGTTCTGTTGGGTGGGTGATCATTTGTCTTCTTGACTTTGGCCTGGAACACTTAAAGAACGAAGGCTTGGTGTCCCAAAACCATGCCCTGAGTGTTCCTTGTGGGTATCTTTTGAATTACGGCAAATTGATTTAGAAAGACAGTATTTTACTCTTTACTTTTAACCCACAGCTCAGTTTCTAACCTGTGAATCTTTTAAGTCCCTTTTCCCTTTCCTAGATTGAGACATTGGGGTAAACTTCCAGCAGGTGCCAACTGAAATTGCTTTTCACCTAAATGACATGTATTTACCCCACCCTTTGGCTACAAAGGGACACAGACCTGCCTAATCATTCCCTTCTGGGAGTGGGATTGCTGGTGTCAGGTCCCTGCAGGCCTGGGTCCCATCACGACTGCCCCTTTTTTGGTGTCCTTGCTCCAGAGGCAATAATTGCAGAAATAACTCCTCACTGAGCTCCGTGCAGATCTGTTCTCTCACTTTCATGTCTGTGACATAGTAAAAAGTTGTCCTTTAGTTGTGGCTGCAAATAGTCCTTACAGCACAAGAAAGTGAGTTGAATTCCATGGGTTCCTGGGCAGAAGGTCACATCTCGACCCTGCTGCAGTGAACGCATCTTTCACAGGATCACCGTATCCCAGAATGGTTGATGGTGGAAGGGACATCTGGAGGTCATCTTCTTCAACCCCACTGCTCAAGCAGGGCCACCCAGAGACAGTTGCCCAGAGCCACGTCCAGATGGCTTTTGAATATCTCCAGGGAGCGCGACTCAACAACCTCTCTGGGCAACCTGTACCTTGCTCACCCTCACAGTAAAACAGCGTTTCCTGACGTTCAACCGGAGCCTCCTATTTCAGTTTGTGCCCATTTCCTCTGCTCCTGTCACTGGGTACCGCTGGAAAGAGCCTGACTTCATCATCTTTGGACCCTCCCTTCAGGCATTTATGTACATTAAGATCCCCCCAGGCCTTCTCTTCTCTGTACTAGTTAGTCCCAGCTCTCTCAGCCTTTCCTCGTGGGAGAGCTGCTCCAGTACCATAGTCATCTTCGTGGCCTTTGCCATGCTGTCCCCAGCATGTCCATGTCTTCTATGCCAAGGAGCCCAGAACTGGGCACAGCGCTCACCAGTGCTGAGGAAAGGGGAGGGCCATCTCCCCAGAGCTGCTGGCCACGCTTTGCCTGGTGTGGCCCAGAACACCATTAGCCCTCTCTGCAGCAAGGGACATTGTTGTCTCCCATCCAACTTGGTGCCCACCAGGACCCCCAGGTACTTTTCTGCCCAGCTGCTTTCCAGCTGAGTGAGTCCCAGCATGTGTTCACACACGAGGTTGTTCCTCCCCAGGGACAGCATTTCAGGCTTCTGATGGAACTCCAGGAGGTTCCTGCCAGCACGTTGCTCCACCCTGTCCTCGTCCCTCTGGGTGGCAGCATGACCCTCTGGCATATCAGCCACTCCTCCCTCTTCTGTGTCACCTACAGGCTCACTGAGGGACACTCTGCCTCATCATCCAGGTTACTAATGAAGATGTTAAACAGGACTGGACCCCAGTGCTGACCCCTGGGGTGCCCCACCAGTTGCTGGCCTCCAACCAGGCTTTGTGCCACTGATCCCCACCCTTGGGCCCAGCCAGTGTTCAGTGTCCCTCAATCCACCCCAACCCACCTCAGTCCACCTCAATCCACGCCAATCCTTCTCAATCCACGCCAATCCTTCTCAATCCACCTCAATCCACCCCAATCAGCGGTGTTGGACTTTGGCCCTGGGGAACTGGGCTGTTTGAGGGACCTGAGAGGGCTTCACTGGGATGCAAGCAGAACGCGCTGGGTTTGCTGCCCTTGTTATATAAAATAAGGTATTGATTCTGTGCTCAAGAACTGAGGCTCCAGTGAATCTCAGTTCTTAATAATTCATATAAACCACAATGGAAAGGTGAGTTGATGGTTTTCTTTTTTTGCTTTCTCTTTTTTTTTTTTGGTTGGATGCTTGGACAAGCAGTGATTGGAAACTCGCTGCCCCTGCTCAACCTCCCCCAGAAGAAAGCAAAGGATTGCTTCCGCAAGATGTCGAGTTGACACCTTCCTAAGCTTAAAATTCAAACAAATTAAACAAGCAAACAGATAAATATCATCTTTTTAAAGCTTCAGATCAAAGTTAAACACTTGTGGGGATTTCTGAGGCTCTCTTTTCAGATTACTAAAACATCATTTTTTGGTAAAACAGACAGAACTGGTCCAGTTCTCTGCACCACATCAAAAGATGCATTTCTGAGCAGTCAGGCATTGTACAGTACTGCAAAACTTAATCACCTCTTGCTTTACACTTGATTGAGCACATTACTTTTGGATCACAGAGTTCACAACATATTGGAACATCGGGGCTGTCTCTGTATAGCCATCACCCACCCGGAAACCTGTGCACGAGGCAAGACAACGCAGGGAAAATGTCAGGTAGTTGAAGTGACCAGTCCTGTCAAGGCAGCGTATCGCGTCCTTAAATGACAGTGTAATCAGCATTTAAATATAAGGTGTATGAGAACCCCTGGAGGTCTAAGAAAAACCTCGAGACAAATTAGACCAATGGATTTGCATAATCCTATTGGCCCCTTTCCACCGCACGGGCAAGTCTTCAGCAGGTAAAAGTTGACTGAGATTCACTGCAGTCCCCGTCCCCCCATCTCCCTGTACCAGCAGTTCCAGGCTAAAGAAAAACCTGTGAAATCTGAACAGTTTCACCAGACTGCAATAGTAGAACATTATATGTTAATTCTTTTTTGTTTTTTTTAATATGAGAGTTTTTAAGGGAAGGAAGGCTGATCATGTGCCTTAGTTTGCTGTAGTATTTGCAGCTGAGAAATAAAATTGCAGACACAGCAGCTCATTTGGAGGCTCTAGTTTTGGGTGCCCAGCTAGAGATTCCTTTTCACTCCCCTTTGCTGATCTCAATCTGTTAATCTCTATTTTCTTTTAACTGTAAAATGGAAACAACTATTTTCCGTTTTACTTCTGTGATCTGAAATAACTCACTGAATTTTGTAAAAAGTTTCAATATCACTGGGTAGAAGGATCTTTTCAAAACGCAAGAGGAATCTAAGTGTCAGGCAAACCAGATGTCGGTCAGTCAAAATTTAGGGATTCCTGGATTTACTGGAGATGTAGCAGGATTGAGCGGGCTGAAATCTGGGCTCCTAGGTTTAGTATTGATTATTTCAGAGGAATTTTATTTGCTGGAGTTTCTTTTAAAAAACTGTACTGCTTTCTTTTTCCTTTTTTTTTTGAAAGACCATGAAAAGTTGTCAAGAATTCTGAAATTTTTACTGGAATGGAAATTCTGATTTTTGACCAGCTCTCCCAGACAAAGCCAAGCAAGTCTATTTCTGCTCTCTCCTCTCTTGTTCGGTTTCACGGCTCTATTGTCTCTGCCACTGAAACTCCTCCAGAAGCACAGCCAGTGACACATCCAGCATTCGTTACATGAAAGTCTATTCTCCTTCTCTTCCCAGTGGGAAGGTTATATAAGATGTTTTGTCTTAGTGAAGTTTTTGATTGATTTTCCTCCCCATTTCCGCGCTTTCTCTGCTGCGTGTTGTGATGCTGCTGTCAGAAACAAGAGCAGTTTTCTGAGTAGAGGGTTTTCAAGCCCCTGTATGACTTACCCCGTGCTGTGCTGTCCTGGGATGTAAGACCCCCCCTTCCTAAATTTCTAGACTTTTTAACCCTTTTATCAAGGTCCCAGTTATTTCTGTTGCCAGGCAGCTCTTAGCAGAGGGATGGTTTTGCCTCGGCCCTGCAGGGACGCGGTGGTTCTCCCGGTGTCATGCAGTGGGAACGGTGCGGGAAAGCCAGGCTGGGGATGGATAAGTGGCAACTGGGAAATCAGAGACCAGCACCTACTGAAGTTTTTCTTTTGGCTCTATGTACTTATGCCATAGTTTGGGCTTCCAGCTTATATGGGTGCTCGATGATTGCTTCATCTCAGAACCTAGAACAAATAAAGCCAGATACCTGGGAAGAGGCCGCGGAGCTGAACAGCGGGAGCAGAGGGTGAGACAACAGAGGCAGAGCATTTCTCCCTGAGCAAACAGGCTCTGCAGTCAGGCTGACCTCTCCTTCTCTCGGTGAATTCAAACCCCACTCGCTGCCAGAGCCACTGACTGTCCTGGCCTTACCAGGGTGTCCACAGACACACGGCTCCAGCTTAAAAAGGCAAATCGAAACATGCGGCATTAATTCCTTCTACTTGCAGGAGTGTTTGAAGATGTAAATGCACAAGTGGTGTGGATGCTGTCGTGTCCTATGATGCTGTTATCCCTTTGATGGAGAACTCCACATGATAACTCCACATGTTACCTTCCCTTGCTGAGTTAAAGCCCCAAATTTAGTGGAAGCATTAGGGAAACCTGCAGTGCTCTCCGTGCTCCCTCATCTCAGCTGCAATGACATGGGTTTGATGTGAGAAACCAGCTCCTCTCTCGGCACTGCCAGGAAGCGCTTTTTCCACTGAGTTTGCTAGAAAAAGCTGCACATTTGTTCTTATGCCATGTCAGTCTAAAAACATGAGGTCGTTACCTGCTTCTGCTGGGCTACTGTTTTGGAAATGGGGCATGTGTTTCTGTGTGGCAGGAGCCACAGGAGGGTCCGTGCTGTGACAGGCCGAGGGATGGCAGGTGGGAGGGTGACAAACTGATTGGCTTTCTCACCTCGGAGCGCTCCTTCGGGGGCACGACAAGCTCCATCAATATCCCAGCGAGGTTTGCATCCTTCTGACAAGGAAGAGAGTTTTTAAAAAATTGAAGTTATTTATTTTTAGTGAGGCAGATGATCGAGAAGATATTTTTTTCCTGCTACATGTCCCTAAATCATCCATTTATTCTACTTTCTCTGCTGCTTTCCAGCCACATGGTGAGAAAACTGGAACTGGGATAGGAAACGTGGGGGGCACATTTCCATTTGATAGCATGGAGACAAGGTATTAACAACACATTCACAATAGGGGAAGGGGGTCTTTCCACATTAGTGCGATTTGAAAGAAATTATATAGACATTCCTGCTTAAGGAGCTGAAATTTCCCATGTTGGACATGAAGTGCAGGTGGCTTCTATGACAACAAGACTTACAGCTTTCCTTGCCTAATTTCCACAATGCCAGGTTCAGTGCAGACGGAGACGCCGAGCTGCCAAGGGCAATAACGATGAGGGGCTGGGAACAGACACAGGTGCCCAGGTCACCTTCTCCTGGGTGTCTGAAAGAAGGGGAGATGTGAAGGTAGGCGCCGTGGGCTGATTAAAACTACATCCAGTGTCACATTTGTATCCAGAGGTGCACATCACACCTTTTTCCTGGTGTGCCTGTGAATTTGTTCGGGCACCTCTGGCATATCCCCTCTGCTGTTCTCTTGAGTGTCGTTGATCTCAATGGGATTCTCATTTTGCCATTCATTATTTCCACTCCTCATTGCTGGTGGCAGCACCCTTTCCCTGACACAGACCCGTCTCTTGAAGGGGATCTTGGGGTCCTTTTGAATCCTCTTGCTTGGCACAGTCAGCCTGGGTCTACATAGTCATCTTCTTCCTGCCAAATATACCTGAAATCCCTATTTTATCTGCTGCCAGAGCTCAAATTATTGAGACTGTCCTTGGGGCAGCCGGAGGAAAGCCCTTCAGTGCCAACATGGAGCGCATGATAGAGGAAGTGAGCCCTAGTTCATACAGCTTGAGACCTGGGAGTTGCTCACAGAAAAGTTGTTAATTCTGGTGTCAAACACCGCATTTACCTTGTATAAGTCCCGGGGTAGGTGTGCACTGCCGCTGCCGCGCAGGGCTTGGCCAGGGCCAGGCTCAGGCACCTTCAGAAAGGGAACCAGATCTTGCCTTAGCTTGGCACCGGTGAGAGCACAGTAGTTGCCATCGGCCTCGAATTTCCGACAAATAATTTGCTTTGTTGTATGAAGCTTCCTTTATGCTGCTGTGTAACGATGCAAGTTAAGGATTTGGTTTTAGAGAGAGCTGCTGGGTGTTGGTTAGAAATCTTCCCCTCTGAAATCCCACTCAGTGGCTATTTGCAGGGAAAATAATCTTCTGAGTGCAGCTGAGGTCCTGTTAAAGATTATCGTGTAATGTTATGTGTGTGTCATGGGAACAGGTAGAGACAGAGCACTGAAAGGGGGTTTCTTTGCTTGAAGTTCCTAATTATTGTCAGTCATCTGTTTCCTGGCTTTCAATAGAGCCCTGCAAGTTCCTGAGAGGCAGGTACGTGGGGCAGGCTCCTGGAAACGCCGGCACAGATGGGCAGATGTGCTTCGGAGAGCTACAAAGAACTGCCAGAGACTGTTTGTACACAGAGAACCAAACAGCTCATATTCCCTGCTCTGTAATCAAAAGCCGTTCCTGGGTCTGGGAGATCCCTCCAACCACATTCTTGCCTCCCCTGGAGAGCAGGAAGGCAGTGATTATTCTGTTACCCTTCATTATCATTCAGTGTGGTATCAACTGGCCAGGACTTGAACTCTCCAGTGCCCAGGAGGGCCAGCCCACGACTATACCTTGTGTCAGCAGAGGCCATTTCAAATAATACAGACGATGACAGATTGATGTTGGTAGCTCATTAGGCAAAGCACTGACCGAGACATCAAGTCCCTTTCAGCAAGAATATGGCCGGAGTGTTTGCTCTTGTGCATTAATGGAGAGACGCATTTTTCTTCTTTGATTTCTCTTGCTTCCTGCTCCCCCTGTTTGCCTCAGACAGGGAGGCTATCAGACCTGTCATCACATTAGTCCCTCCTAATGCCAGCAGCTGTGCCAGAGGAACCAAGGTGTAAGGCTAAACCCAACCCGTAGATGAAGTGTATATGGCACATTTCAACAGAGGAGCTGTGCTCACAACCCTCCTGTGGCGGACACGTTTTCATATAACACTTGGCTTCTAGCTTGTCCAGACCCAACAGCACGACCTTCCCACCCGTGCCTGAAAAGATAGAGAAGGGCTTTCTGAAACAGCGTAAGGTGTATTTCAGTTGCTGTCTCCTCGATGTCCTGCCTCCTGCTCTCGTGGATCCTGCTTTCCCACTTTGGGACATGCCTTAGCCCTGGGGTTGGGCTGGGAGCCTGGGGCCAGACCTGGCCTCTGCCTCCTCCTGGAGAAGAGGGACAGCAGTTTTCCTGGCAGCAAACACTACCACAGATCTCTTCCTTCTTGTCAAAATCCAACAGAGGAAGCCAGGTGACTTCTGCTGCCATCACCTTCCTCCCCAGGGGTCTGTCTGGTGAGGAAGACAGAGTGTGCTGGGCAACTCGCCGCAGAGAAGAGAGAGGCCCAAGGCTTAGTGGGGGAAGGAATCCCCAGATCGTGCTCAGTCCTTGTGCCCAGCAAGGATGAAATTCTGTGTGGTCTGGGGGCTAAGGAGGGGCACGTACATCTGAGGTTTGGTGGCTACTGGGACTACCCAAGAAGAAGGGCTGGTGCCAATGCCAGAAAAGAGGAGTGCAGAGCTGCTGAGGGGGGCCAGGAAGATGAGGTGGACACCCAAAGGAAGAAATCAGAGCAAGGAGAGGAGGAGGGGAGTACTCAGCAGCTGAGAAGATCCCAGGGTGCGGACGGGTGCTAAAATAACCGCATGCAGCTCATTAGCGCCCGAACCAGGCGGCTGGTCCAGCCTCCTTGTACAGCATCGTCTCGGGGGGGCTGTGGTTCAATAAGGAATCTTACAATACACCGGGTGCTTTATCCTCAGAGCCAGTATTATACTCTGTGCTTTTCATACCCAAAATGGTTTTACAAACTACATGGGTAATCATCCCTTGGAGGCAGGAAGAGACAAACATTGCATTTATACAAAATACAATCTTGGAATAAACACCGCTGTCATTCCCGTACGGAAAATGTCACAGACAGAGCCGACTGCTATGATGCAAAAATGATCTTTTAAAGTGAATATGCATTTTCCCCTGTTTGCTGTAGGCTGCTGTTGGGTCCTTGTCTTTCAGCTGTGGCCTAAGGTGTACCCACAGAGTAGATTGCAAGACTGGAGTTGAATGGCTTTAAATAGAACTGGCTTTAAATAAAGGCAATGAGAAGTGAGGATATGGGGCAGGAGCAACCCGTGAGACATTTCCCACCTCTCAGGATTGTGTCAGACATCTTACACGGAGACATTAGTGTTAACATTACATCTAATGTGGCTAATCTGATGATTCACATACCTTTTATTGATTTTGTTTGAATTGAGTTTGTAACTGTTGGTTTGGTCTTAATTTCTATAACCAGTGGCCAAATGCACTGTTTTCTCAGCAATCCTTGCATTACAGAGGGCTGGATGCAATGACAGTAACTGCGCCTGGCAGCCTACCATCTGGGTACATGCTAATGAAATAATCATCTGCATCATTTTGGAAGTCATTGCAGAGACTGGGGGAAAAAATGTATTGGGTTTGATCTGAAAATTGCAGGCAGCCCAGTAGAATAATAATGATGCAAATAGTTTCCCCTAAAATCCTGGAACGGTCTCTGGTGGGATTTGTTTTACATGCATCATGAAGCCGCCTATGTTAACTTTGCTTTGATATCAAAGGTAAATAGAGGGTGAATGATTAAATCATTTCTATTCAGTTTTGCTGAAAGTAAAATTTTAGTGAGTAACAAATGAACAATTTCTGCTCTGTATTAGCACGGTAATGAGGGGGGAAACCCCTTTTTTCTGCCATCGCTCAATAGTAAACTATTAGGTCCTACAGATCTGGGTCACAATTGGGTCCCGTTATACACATCAATATGCGTTTGTAAGGAAAAGCCAGTTCATTCTCAGAGGAATATATGTTCTTTGGCTTCCTGCATTCGGAAATCAGCTGTAACTAACCCCAAAGCTGCCCCAAATAAATCCAGAAAAAGTAATAATCCCTTAAGAAGTATGAGTATGTGAGATCATTCCCACCATTCAGGAGGAACTATTCCCATCCGAAGCTGGAGCTGGACAGAAAACATCTTATTTTGGGGCAGGAATTATTAGGTTGTTTCTGAAATAGAGATTTCCATATTCGTTTCCCACTCTGTCTCCATCCAGTTTATCTCTACCAAAAACACTGGAGAGCGTGCAACAGTGGGGGAATAACCCTTGGAGCCCGAGCCAGACGGGGTGGGATCTTGGACAGATCTTGAATGCTGCAAACTGAAACCTCCCAGCAAAAGTCTGTGAAAGGAATTGCAGGAGGGAAAAATAGGAAAAGCCATTAAATTCCACTGAAACTAATCAGGATGGAAGAGCTTTTAGAGAAGACCAGTGCAGAGCTTTTGTAGGTATTTTAAAAACCCTTTCCCACTTACTGGCTGGGTTTATAGCCTGTCCCCTCAGACTGGGGACAACGTGGAATAGTTCATGCAAGAGATTGTACTTGGGCTTTTGAGGAACAGATATTTAAATGGAGAACTTGAGCTGGGAAAGTTTGAAGGGACTTTGAAGGGACTTAGCCAAGTTTGAAGGCACTACGGAATGGAAAATTACCAAGAGCAAAGCAGATACCAAGACAGTGTTAATCAGACTTGCAGAATCCTATGGGGAGCTCATGGTAGGAGAGAGGGAAGGATGGACAGGCTTTCCTAGTGCAGAAGTTCGAGTTTGCTGTGTAACAGCGGCCAAAGAAATGTGACCTAAAATAAGAGCAGAAAGGTGTCCGTGGTTTCGAAGAGAAGCCATTCGGGCAGAAGAACCTGAGCCTACAAACACTTCTGCTTCAGAGCAGTGAGGAACTAGAGGAGGCACCATGTGAGTGTTTAAGTACATTTTGCCCCCAGTAAAACTCTTATATTTATAATTTTTAGTGTTCAGAAAACTGTGGAAAACCTGCACCAGTGACATGTCCCAGAGAGGCATACCCTGGACTCAGGAGTTTGTACCTTCAGTGGTGTGGTGGACATGCTGGGAGAAGACTAGAGGGATGGTGCCGGTAGCAGCTATTGAGCACTGGCACAGGGACGGCCACTGCCAAGAGCTGTGTGGCCACTGCTCCGTGCCTGCAGGCCAGACGGGTGCCAGGATCCCTGCCTGGTGTTTCCTGGGGTCGGGGCAATCTGGCAGATGTCCATTGGAGGAACTCAACCACATCGGTGACGCTGTGGCAGGTCAGGGAAGCGGGGCAGGCGTGGGACATGGAGCAAGCTTGGTTCCCATGGCTGCCCCGCCGGCGCGGGCTGACGTTCCCGGTCGGTGGCTGTGGCCACCGGCTGCCGTGGAAAGGGGAGGTCCCATCCCCCGATCCTGGCCACCGTCTCTCACCCTTCCCTGGCATTCCCCCGCCGCTCATCGGAGCGTGCGGCGAGGCGATGCAGGGAGCCGTGCCAGCAGAACGCGAGTCATTCCTTGTGGTAAGGTTAGCCCTTTGGCAGGTGAACTCCATGGTTGGGCTAACAGACCCAGTGAGCTGTGCTGGCACGCGGGGAAGGATGGCAGCCAGTGGGGACCTGGATAATGCAACCAGTCGAGTCACGGAGTGATAAAAATCCGTTTGGAAGGGATCTCCGGAGATGGCTTGGGCAAACCGCCGAGGCAAAGCAGGGCTATCGCTGCCATTGCAGGGCTGGCTGGAAGCACCGGCTGTTCGGCTTCAGCTTCTTGGGGTGTGAAGTGGAGGCACCGCCACGCTGGGGACACTGGAGAGCTCTTTGGCGATACCACTGGAGACCTGGGGGTGACAAGTTCTGCCTTAGCACGAAGGACTCATCAGAGCATGGAGGCTGCTGGGCGCCAAGGACAGGAACTGTCCTTTTCCTGGCCTTTGCCTAAGGTTTGTGACAGGGACTAGTGGTTTAGGTGCAAGGCTGAATTTCTTCAAATATGAAGACTTCTAAGCACAGCCTATGGGAAAAATACAGCCCGATGTCACTGGAGAGGGGGTGATACACAGCCCTAAATATCTGCCTGTGTCTCAGGGGGTTTAAAACCAGTGACTGCCCGGAAGCTGCTCCCGAGGAGGTAATGGCTGTCATATTTGGCTGCCTGAACACAGTGATGTCAGAAAAGAGGGACCTTCTTTCCTCCTTTAGAGGAGCTGTTTCAGACTGGATCAGTTATAACTGGTTCCTTTAAAAAAAATATTTACCTTTCATCAGAAGTTTACATAACATGTTCTCCGAGGGAGCAAATACTGGGTTTCAGCATAGTCTGAAACAGGGGAGATGGAAAAGGAGTTAATGAACAACATCTAAGTCAACATCAAAGCACTTTCTTTTTCCAGTAAATAGCCAGCCCGTCACGCTATGACGCAATAAGAAGTTCACGGTCGGTCTCTTTCAGCTCTTTAGTGTTTTTGAGACCTCATGCAAAAATCCTGCACCAGCCCGGGAAGGGTTAACTGCAGGCAGGGAGTATTAATGCCGATCTGATCTACACCTCGGGGTGAGCCTGGGCTGCTTCCAGAGGTCTGGGGGAGAACAGAGTAGAGTATTAGAAATAAAGGAAAAGGAGAGGAGAAAGCCTTAGGATCCCCTCCAGAGGGAGGAAGGGCCTGGTGAAAACGCGCCTGTGCTGTGTGAGCTCAGAGCTGGGGAGCGCTGGCCAGTGTGAGGACACCTCAGTAGCCACCTCAGTAGCCGAGCAGAGCTGAGGATGAGTGTGAGTGAGGGAGAGGGCCCAGTCCTGAGAAGAGCTGCATCTTCGCGGAGATGCCCAAGGGGTTTGTGGTCCGTGCTAAGGACACTCCCCGCCCGGTTAAGCCTGGTGGGAACGGAACGGGAATGGTACGAGAACCGCTTTGCTGCGTCTCAGTCAGGAATTAGCAGCAAACTGCCCCCGCTGCCCTGCCCCACGGGGCATAAAAGCTGTTGGCAGAGGTGGCGAAGAGACCTTGTCCCAGCAACGTTTGGAGAGCTCGCTGATGGAGAGAGGTGGGCGCTGGGGACAAGGCACTTCTTGTCCTAGAACTTTGACAGACTGGGCAGATGGAATTGTTTATCCCAGGCATATCTAAGAAAAGGGCAAACGGGACATCAGGCTTGTGACTGGAGAAGAGCAAATAAAAAATGTCCTGTATTTAGGATCAGTAGCAGCGGGGTCGCTCGCCGTGTGACAGCAGTGTGTAAGGCTTGGGAATCGGCTGCGGAGGGAAGGGTAACGTGAGAGGGAGAGAGAGGGAAGTGGGATAAACCGTAACGAGCTTTTGCCAATGTCGGGTAACGTCACACTATTATTTCTAAGATAATCAATTTTCATAGCCAGGGAAAACGATCTCCTAGGCTTGAGTAAGTATCTGATAGCTGCCATGTGGGGACTTACCGGAGATGTTCCTTACCGGTCCCAATCCTGCTGGCTGAAGACAAAAATACGGATTATAAATAGGAAAAGTATCAGCTTGGAGAAAAGGTGATAGGGATGGCTCCCAAGTATCTTAGGGAAGTCTTAAAACTGCTTTATATTCCTTCATGTCCTCAGCTCACAGGTCAGGGCACATTTCTGCTGGTCGCTGGTAGCATTTAGAGGGCACCGTCAGTAACGGAGGGTGAGGAGATGCTGCACAAGGGGCCGGGTGACCTTGAGGAATGGAGTAACCCACGTGGAATGAAACGTGAGCAAGGACAGAAGAGAAGCTGAGCCCCGTGGCTGGGGACTAGTGCCGGATGCTCATCAGCAGCATAATGAGGGGAGAGGAAAATGAGGGCGTTTAGCCTCATTCCAGCAGGATCGGGCTGTGAGCAGGGGGCATCTGGAGAAGAGCTGCGGTGTGTGAGGGATTCCTGAGGAGCAGCAGGGCAGGGAATGCCATTGTCCAGGGGCCGGAATAACCCCTCCAGTGTCTGCCCACCCTGCACGGAGCGAGCCGTGCTGGGGATGGGGGCAGGAAAAGGCTTCTAAGATGAGCAGAGAGTCCCTTACAGGGGAGCAGACCAGGGAAAGTAGCTCTTTTATTCTTGCAAAAAACAAAGATTAAGGGGGAAAAACAGCAAAGAGGGTGGTTTTTTTTACCAGTACAGCCTGTCAGACGTTACCAGTCAGTAAAACCTGGGCATGCTGCAGAGTCGGTGTGTCTGAAGCAGGGCAGTGCCCCCGCAGCCTGCCTGTGCACGGGGCAGCCTTTGGAAGCCCTGGGCACGGGCCAGCCCCTGCAGGGCCAGCAGTGGCCCCCTCTAGGGCAGGGACAGCCCTAATGTGGCCCATGCTTAAAAAAAAGGGAGGAACTGCAGCAATGAGGAATGGCAATGTGGAGATAATTCCCTCTCCCCTGAGTGGGAGGCCGGGGCATGCTGACTGCAGAGCTGTTTGTCTACGTATCCTCTGAAAAGAAGAGCTGGAGGGTGCTGATGAAACAGCTGAATCCTGAGATCTGCTGCAGAGGCCTCTTCAAGATCTGCCGTTGCAGATGGATATAACACCTGGCTGTAAAGCCGTGTGGATGTATAGGTGTGCACATCCTAGGGCAGGCTCACGTCAGCGCGCCAGAGAGGGGACATCCTCAAGCCAAACGGCCCACAGTTGCCGGGGGGGGCAGACTGCAGCCTCCATCACACAGACCCAGTTCTGGGGTGACTCTGCCGCAGTGGGGAGGTGGGACCCGCTGGCTTTCGGCCCCGCCGGCTTCGCTCAACTAACTGCCTTTTCACCTTTGCTCACAAACAGCAGCAGATAAAAGCTGGCCTTGCCTGCACTCCTTTTGGTGGCTTAATGCCCAGCCCAGGCTGACTCACCGGGTCTGTACGCACGGCAGAGTTAATTGGTGCGGATCCACCCGAGCGGGGTCCCTGGAGCCAAGCTGATTTTTACCAGAAAATGTGCTGACCCAGCCACTCGATTTCCTTATGTACAGGAGCTCATTGGATTTCTCAGTGACCTTAAATTGGTGATAAAAGACAAGTCTTTCCTCATTTCATGAGTTGGGGACATATTTGTTGTGTAAATGTCTGCTGGGGAAGCAGGAAAGTTGTTCCCAAGCCACAGGGATGTATTTGTTCCATCTCCCCGGCTCCCTGAGGCCAAAACATGTTTTGGCTGCAGCAGTGTGTCCCCACCAGGTACCGGTGTCACAGCCCCTGCCTCTGCGGCCTCTGGTTTTCTGAATCTTGCCTTACAAGATAAATAAGTAAACTCAAAAGATAAATAAGCAGAAGCAGAAAAGGGCCGGGGAGGTACAAAAGGTGCAATTCCGGGTCGCTGACAGCAGATGGTACTAACGCTTCTCCAGTAGCAGCGTCGGGCTGGCGGGTTTGGAAGGCCAGGAGAGGCTTAGATCTGAATCCGCTAAAAATCATACAAGCCAGAGGCTGTAGAATATCATCTCCCCCACACCAGAGGGTGTTTAGCAGCCCGGTCACGGCCACGTGTCAGTCTGTTGAGCTTTGCTGAGTTCTCAGCTGAAAAACGACCGAATAGGAGAGTGGCAGGAAGCAGAGCGGTTGTTAGGAGACTTTGTGAATTTTAAATCCATTTTCAGGAGTTCATAAAAAATTCTCTCTGGCCTACACTGAGGAAGCACTCTGAAAAATTACCGCAAAGATATGAAAAGCCAAAGTGGAAAACTTCTGAGATACAGCAGCACAGATTTTTGCTCCCTATTTTAACCTTTTTTACCCTACTGATGTTTTTGTTCTGTGTCTTAATTATCTCTGAAGGAAATCCTACTCTTTCCTCCCTTTGCGGATGGGACCCTGCAAATGTCATGAAGTCACATTGTGTCGTTGCACCGGAGCGTTTCTATCGTCCTGGTGCATGGGATCAGCACAGAGTCGGTGATGGGGAGCAGTTCACCTGGGCTGGTTTCCATGCCCGGGGCTGAGGAGGAGCTGAAAGGGAATTGTCCCCTTGCCCTCCTTGGTGGAGGTCACTCGTGCTAATCCCTGTCTGTACTGGATTTCAGGCATTCAGGTACTTTCTCAGCCATACCCTGTGAAATTTGCAGTGCAGGCAGATAAAGGGAGGGCATCCTTTTGCGATATGGCAATTCCATCCAGCAACTGCTGAGGTCCATCACACACTTGCTCACCAGTATGAACCACCAGACTCCGCTGCTCCTTTAGTGCTGAGGTGAACAATATTCTGGTTTGAAGGCTGCGTTGCCACCTGCCAGTGAAATTCATGGACAGTATAAATAGAAAGGGAGGAAGATCTTAAATCAGGTTTGGTTTTGACCAGGAACGGTTTGACTATACCTGTCCCAGCCTTTGGGCAATGGCTTATATCAGATTCTCTCTTCTAGCCTGTTTTATAAGTTTTATAGGCACCTTCAGCTATTCATTAAAATGTCTGAGAAATTAAAAATCTACTTCTCTTTATTGTGGCAGTGATAGGAACAGAAAGCCTATTTTGTTTCTCTGCCTGCCCCTGCAGGCTAACACAGCTTTGCTCAGTGAAAAGGCATGATTTATGTGCACAATAATTGGAAAGATACGGTAAAAGCCAGTTCACCAACGCTATTGACTGGTGTTTTGAGCATGGTTTTGTATCACGCTTGAAGTTAGCATTGCTAAGCACTTCTAGCATTGGTTCCTCATCATTACTTACACCCAGGTACCCATTGCTGAAAATGTCAGTGATTAAAATCAAGCCAGCAACCAGTGCAGATCCCAGTGAAACCAGTGAAGGGTTCCTGCAGGCTGCGAGAGAGCAGAGACAGGGCTCGCCTGGTCTCACCAAGTACCACCGCAAGCCCTGCAAGGGTCTCACCCTCCTCCATGGCTGGACAGTGGGGGCTGCGTTCTCTCCGTGCGTGTGCACCCTCACCTTCACACCCCGTGCCTGTGTCTGCACACACACAGCTGCAGAAGGCACATCCCTGACATCGGTTCAGAAACATTTTTGAGGTTGGGACTCGTCTTCAAGGAGTTTTCCTTCATCCTAGAACAGTCAAAGTTAATAAACTTTTTGTCTAAGAACACACACCAGCTCTCAGTTTAGAAGTATCTCTCGGAAACAAATGCACTGCATTAGGAATTTAGGGGATTCTTTTCCCAGATAGCTGTGAAATAAATAATGTCAATATTCCCACTTCCAGACAGGCAAAACATATTCAAGAAATGGTTAAATATACCCGTGAGAGAGCTACCAATCAACACTTTTTTTACTAGTTTTGTTTTGCATTCTTTTCTGACTAGTGTGTTCATGACCAGCTGTTTTTAGAGCTAGTAAAAATTCTCCAGCTCACATTAGGAAGGGTTTCGGTTACATGTTCTGTGGCTGCAGTTGTTAGAAGGCTTGGCATGGCATTTAAAAATGAGAAAACTGTTTTTGTTGAGTAAAGCACCAAAGCTCTGAAATAAGATTTTGCTGGACTTACAGAACATGGTTTTGAACTTTGCTCTGAGCGACCAGTGACAGGCGATTTGGGAGGCAGGGAGTTTCCGAGTGCGACTGGAAGAGGTGCCCGTTGAACGTTAGAAACTGCAGTGCACTGTGAGGGCAGGACTTGGGGGGATCTGATCAACGCCTGTAAATACTTCAAGGGTGGGTGTCAGGAGGACAGGGCCAGTCTTTGTTCAGTGGTGCCCAGGGACAGGACAAGAGGTAACAGGCACAAACTTGAACATAAGAAGTTCCATCTCAACATGAAGAGGAACTTCTTTCGTGTGAGGGTGGCAGAGCCCTGGAAGAGGCTGCCCAGAGAGGTGGTGGAGTTTCCTTCTCTGGAGACATTCAAACCCCCCTGGACACGTTCCTGTGCAACCTGCTCTGGGTGGACCTTCTTTGGCAGGGGGTTGGACTGGATGATCTCCAGAGGTCCCTTCCAACCCCATAGCATTCTGTGGTTCTGTGATTCTGTGACTTGTACCCAGCCAACCCTGACCAGGAGTTCTTTATCCACACTAGCGCACTGGCTCATCCCACCCATGAGTTGTCCCCACAGTGGTGATACCTGCAGCAAACGGCCTCCTTCTCTGGTCACCTGGAATGGGGACGCAAAGTTTAGTCAGATCCCAGCAAGTTTTATTCTTAACTGTGCACAGCTTAATAATGTTTCTTATTTTCTGGGCAGAAATTACCCGCCTTGGGTACCATCAGTCATTGCCAAGCGGCTTCTACAAACCTCTGTCGCTATTAGAGACGCGAGCACAATAAGGAGTGTGTTTGGACCACGCTGATAGAGAAACTGGGGCTTGTAACGGTGCAGCGGCTTGTTGTGCTCTCAGATTACTCCAGACTCCAGTGGGAAAATAAATGCCGAGAGTTAAAGGAATGTATGAAATTCAGAAAGGCTCCAGGAAAAGCTATCCTGCCGTTCTCAGAGCAGCAAAGCCAATGAAGTAAGGATGGATGTTTGGATCTACCATCGAGATTCATTAGGCAGGATCGTCTCAGCATTTCTGAAAGAAGGTGGAGGGCATAGATGTGGGTGTCACCAGTCCCACCGCTTCCCCTGGCCCTGGGGAAGGCAGGTCCTGTGAGAGCAGCGGGATGGGATGAGATGGGATGGGATGGGATGGGATGGGATGGGATGGGATGGGATGGGATGGGATGGGATGGGCTGCTCCGTCCCTCCCACACAG
>JAOXNO010000052.1:541454-567406 GCA_028565335.1 Limnodromus scolopaceus | reverse complement strand
TGGGATGGGATGGGATGGGATGGGATGGGATGGGATGGGATGGGATGGGATGGGCTGCTCCGTCCCTCCCACACAGGTGTTTCTGCAGAAGAGGGGAGAAGCTCTGTCCTTCTCTCCCTCCTTGGACCCGGTGATCTGGATGAAGGGTTTATTGTTAAGGTAGAAGTGGCTGTTGCTGTACATACGAGTGGACAGAGGATGCAAAATCCATACGGACACCAAACGTTTGGCTTCACATTGACGTCACTGTGCATCTGCTCTTGACCAATATTGCAACTAAAAGGATCAAGGAAGTTAATTATCAGTGGGGCTGGTTGATATTTTGTCGTGGTTCTGTAATGAGAAATATGGTGTATTCCTGCTATTTTTGAGCCGAGAGTCAGATGGAGTGTAACTCGCATTTGTCCTGGTGCCACCCGTCAGGCTAAATACGCTGGGGTGGAACTGGGGTGAACTGGGAGGACTAATTCGGTCCCACAGCCGTGACTGAGGGGCTGGGAGCGGGACAGTACAGAGACGTGACAGTTCCCTGACAGCCACTTCTGTCCTGCCATCGACAGTGGTAACAATTACACTTACACTTAATTACTGCACTTAGGCTGCGGTAGGCTGAAGCACTCGGTAGGACGGGAGGTGTTAAGAAGCAGAATGCATTTTAAATTTAGAAAATCCCCTTGAGAAATATCCTTATTTCACACTTATTATTAGCAAAGCCAGCTTTGGAGAGAAAATCTCTGCTTCCATGGCTGGAACCAGTGTCTTCGGCAAGAAGCAGGTGTACAGAAATCTCTCGTTTGGGGACATCGACGTTCCATCTGCTCTGGAAATCTAGTGGCTGCTGAGTCATCTCCCACCCCGGAGTGAGTTTTTAAAGGTTATCGATATTGGGGCACTGCATGCCTAACGGATAGGGCTTTTTATCTTATTTCATTTTCCTCTGAGCCTGAAAGTAAATACCTGCCTGGTCCTGCTACTGTTAAATCCAATGACTGAAGCCCTTATTGGTTCCAGTGGTGGGGGATTTAATGTTGGAAACTTAAATAATTGAAAGAAGTGACCCGTAGTGATACAAGGCACACGTCCCACAGGTAGGAGGTCACTTTCTTCCAAAGCTCTTTATAGGTGTGAATGAAGATGCCTATGAAAAATGCTTTACCATTTCTTCCAGAGTCACCCACGTAGCAAAACACATGCCGAGCAAGCAGGGGTTGCCAGGGGAGGGCTGGAGCACAGAGTGAGAGATATTGTAATATTGTGCAGCTCCCGGGGTCGGCTGAAGCTGTTGGGGAGCAGCAGTTTCTGTCGTGCTGCTTCCGGGCTGGGACCGTTGCTCTCCCGTGCTCACGGTGCACCTTGTGCTTTGAAAATTTGGGTCCTTGTTTTCCTGCCTAATTGGAAGCAGAACTCGTTTGAAAATGTATTCGCTTTCCCTCCAGGGATGGTACTATACCAAAATACAGTGTGTGCTTTGGCTTAATTTAATAAGTCATAATCTCTTCTCATATTTTATTACGTTTCAGTGCGAGGTGATTTTTTCCAGAGATGACTCAAAATAATACAAAAGAAACAAGCTTGTCCTGTGAACAAAACATGAATTATAGCTGATAAAATCAAGATAGTTTGAAGGCTTGCCAGCACAAAGAATGAACTCCCTCAGATTCCTGACTTGCAGAGTAATGTTAGCAATCCCAAATTTCCCTGGTAATTTTGAAGTTTAAAGGAACCTTAAGGACACTCTAAGGAAATCAATAGAAAGAAAAAATTTCCTCGTAACGCAGAAAAGCCTTGCTGCGAAATGAGGAAAAGAATAAGGTGATTTCTGGCGTTTTGATGAAGACCCCCAGCTTGCAGTGCTCTTGGACACTCCTGTCCTGAGCCTTTTGGCTGTGGGTGTTGCTCTGCTCCTCGGGCATGGCTCTCTCCAGAAGGTCTGGGATGCCGGGGGTGGAAGTGCTCATCAGCAGGATGGGGGTTCTCCCAGTTCCTGGGGTTCCTTGCATGGGGACACCGTGCTGGTCACGGTGTGAGCTCTGCCTTTTCACTCTGTTTGTGGGTGGACCCAGAACTCCACACGCAGCCGGAACCAGCTCTCAAAGCTCCACTCCGTGTCTCATGGGGTTCGGGATCCTGGTGGTGCCAGGGTTCCTGGTAATCCTGGAGACCATCTTTCAGTCAGGCTTTTCTCCTTTGGATCAGCACTGATCCAAAGAATGAACATACTGGGTTTTTCAATGTACTGAACTCGTCGTTAAGGATCCAAAGAAATTCCTAAAAATTCATCCTATAAAAGCCTGTCAAAGACTCTGTCTTTGGCCTCACTGGTTTCTCTGCAGCAGAATGCAAGAAATCAACTGATCTTGGTGGAGACTGTGTCTTGTGAGGTGAAATCAGCCCCAGGTCAGCAAAGAATCAAAGAATGTGCATAAACACTTTTACACTAAGGATGTGCTTAAAGGTTTTGGGTGTAGGTAGGGGTGTGCCTAAAGGGAAACTTGTCCTTTTCTCAAGAGGTTACAGTGTGAAGGAGAGGTATGAGGCATGAGGCTCCCAGCGAAGCACCCCAGGGTCTTCTCAGGAACTTTCTCACACCGGAGCTTTCCACAGTGCACCTGACATGCGGGCTCGGCATTTTTAGAATGACGAATAATGCAAAAGGCCGTTCTTACACCGTGGCAGAGCATTCGTTTTTCCAGATGGCTCACTCCAGAGTTTTCAGAAGGCATGCACTGACTGCACCCCGGTGCCATCTCCCAGTCTGAGGGATTTGGGCCTCCCCAAAATTGTAATTCCCAGGAATTAGATACCTTAAGCCACTGGCAATGTTTAAAAATGTCTGAAGATGGTATTCCAGCCTTCCTTTGTCGCCTTGGGCAAGCTGCTTAACCTCTCTGTAGCTTCAGTCCCCTCACCTGAAGAGGAGGGAGAAATCTCTGTTCTGTTCCTGCTGTGCGGCTGAACTCAGGTGGGCAGGGGGGCTCCCGGCTCCGGGGTGCAAGTGCAATTAGGCTATGAAATATTGTTAGTACTAGGATAAGTATTAAATAACAGAGTGTGTTTATTCTGAATATACCATTCTCCCACTTCCTGCAGAGCTGTCTAAAAGACCATCCACATTACAGAGACACGCTCTGTGCGTTCGGGGGAAGTCTCAGCTTCATCCAAGTTTTGCCATTGTCTTCTGTGGGGCCAGGATTTCACTTCCTGGTCAACCTGAAACCTGTGTAAATCAGTGCAAGATCAGGCCTTCTATGTTGTGAAAATGGGAGTTGTCCTTGATTTTTATAAACACTACAGAACCATTTATTAGCCATAAAATACATTTAAAAGGAGGTTAAATAATGCTGGCATTAAATATACTTTAGTCTTACAAATAATTTGGAAAGATTATTTCAGTGGAAAAATTAATCAAGGTTCAGAAATATCCTGGAGTCAATGACACCCATTGCAACTGCTGTCCGAAATCAGTATGTGCTTTCCAAACTCTTCAGAGGACTGGTCCCTGCTCCAAAGAATTCAGAGCCTGAGATGGGGAGAGAGAAATCTCTGAAACAAAGAAAATAGCTGCTTGGTGTTTGTCAGATACTGAGATTGGAACTGGTCGAGGTTGCTGGCAGTCTGCTAATGACTCTCTTATCCTCTAGGACTGTTTTAAAAATGAAGACTGCGACACAAACGAGACTGAAAGCGTACAGAACCGGAGATGAGGAATCGGTTCCCCACTGCCACATTTTCAGCCTGAGAAGTACGGAGCTACGATCCGGGGCAGACTTTCCAGCTCTCCTGGTGTAAGTGTAATAGTAGTTATTTTAAATGCATGCATCATGCTGAAAGGCTGGGGGAATGGATGCTTTCTGCTTCAAGGTCTGCTGCTCCAAATGTTTCCTGCTGTATTAGCTGTACGCGTGCCGCGATGTCTCCCAGGAGTCGGGGGGAGTACTCCAGGGTGCCGGGATTCACAGGATTCAGGCCAGAACAGAACCTGAGATTAGCCCCTGAACCGGTACAAGCGGCCAAACTGTGTACAGAGAGTGTTCAAACTACACCAGTTACTCCCTACTTACCACCTCCTGACCTCACTTGGAGTTTTCCCCTTCAGCCCCTTCCTGCAGCACACAGGTCTAATAAATGACTTTTTTACATCGTACTCACCAAGTGGGTCTGAGCTCTGTTTAGCTCACTAATGGTTAATGCTTGCAAACCATTTTCTCCAACCAAAAGAGCCACTCTCTCACACAGAAACTCCTTATCAGCCTGCCAGCTTGTGAAACTCCTCAGCATTTGATCTGCTGCAGACAGCGAGCTGCTGAAATCGATAGCTGAATTGATCGAGTGGCAACCGGAGAGCCTGTGCCCGCCTGGGCTAACGCGGCTGGGAGATGAAGTCGGGGACTGAAATGCTTTCAGAAGAGTTCGGAGCTTCAGACAGGAGATTTTCTGCAGACTAGAGATTTTAGATGTCCTCATACGAACTCTGATGTAGCCAACTCACCCCCAAATCAGTCTTTTCATCCTATAAACATGGGGCTCAAAGTTCTCGCTGTGACTGAGCTCCCAGGAAGGACCTGGAGGAGCTGCCTTTCGTGCTTCCAGGGTTGTGTTCTCCATTAGGTGAGACATTGGGTCCCTGTGCTACAGACCAGTGCAGCTACTGGTTCCTTCCACAGCGAGTCTCCTTGGGGTGACAGGGAAGAGCCGGAGCTCAGAGCCACCCTGGGTTGTCCTACCAGAGCCACCACAACCCTCTGGTCTCCTGGCCACGAGGACAGACAGCTCTAATCACTGCAGCTCTCCAAATCTTCCCAATGCCCATGTGACACTTTCACCCTCTGGGCTTTCAGAAGGAGCCCTGAAAACGAGCACTCTCAGCCCAGAAAAACCACTGTGTTAATCTCCACGGCTATCCAGGGGACAGAGCAAACTCAGAGCACTTTAGTAGATGGGCTTCGTAACCTCTGCGATTCGTGCCAACGCCACCAACCCCTGGCAAGCTCACAGGTTTGTTCCTCCCCGGGGTTAACCAGCTTTATCTGGCAGCATGAGTGGGGTCAGCTACACAAACTCCAGCTCCAGACCTGGGTAAAGCCTTGCTGATCCCCTCCGCGGGACAACATCCTTTTTCAGTGCTGATAAAGGCCACATTCTGTGTGCCATCACACAGTTTTCCACTGAGTTATTCTTGGCTAACACCAGTGTTAGGAAAGCACAGCAAAGATTTCTAAAATGTTTACATGGGATATTATTTTGGGGTTTGGGTTTTTTTTGGTAAGTGATACTAACTGATCAGTACTTTTTCCATGGCACAGTGAGGATCAAAGCTAGAACTGTGTCTGCATCCGCTTATCCGTGCTGCTTTTGTAGTGGAAGGCAGGATCATTGGTTGCAAAATATGCCTACAGGATAACTAAGGCTTTGTCTATGTGGGAAAAATACAGAGGATTAAACTGATGTATAAATTTAGGGTTGGGTGAAAATTTATGTGGACTTTCTTCTTTTGCTGTATGAGAGGATTGCCTGAGTTTAGCTTAAAATGAAGCTCAAAGAGACATCATCTCTGGGTATTTTTCTACCCTGCAAAAAATACTAATTTAATTGACTGTGTTTTCTCTGTTTAGTGTGCCAAAATTGTGACCTGGTGTGTGGGCCACAGGAGGTGTTCTTGGGTAAGTGCTCAAAAAACTTCCTTTTCCTCTGTGGGACCTTTTTTGCCAGGTGATTCAGGTCAGCTACTGTGATAAGCCAGGATCAGATATCCATCTCTGAATCCAATTGTACTGAAAAATAAGGGGTTATTGTCTCCCAGCCTCTCTTCCTCTCCCGGTTGTTTGTCAGCGTCTCCCTGCCAGATGTTATCACACCCTCAGCTTGTTTGCAGAGATGGTCAGAAGAGGCTCCTTAGCTTGCTTCTGATGAAACCCTCCGGGTTAGCAAAGAGCTATTACTTAAGCCATCTTAAGGACACCTGTCTCGTTTTGATTGATAGGGATTGGGAGGGCTTAGAAGATCAGCCCTTAGGAGGCTGTGTCCCCCCTGTTGCTCCGGCGGTGGCAGGTCTCTGGAGACAGGAACCACTCATGGACCTGCAGAGACAGATCTGCCCAGATCCCAGAGCCGCTGACACCAGCGCTGGTGGGCTGGGACTCTTGCATCCTGCTCCTGATGTAGCTGCTGGGCCCACCACGTAGCCTTAACCCCATCCACCACCTGTGCCTCAGGTTCTGCTCCAAGGCATAGTCATCCTCAAAGCAGGAGGATGGGCAGAGTTAATTGTAGGGTCATTCCATCCCCTTGGTGCTGAGTTACAGACGCCTGCTGCTACTTCGGCGCTTCATAAGACTCCACTTTTTTTTTTTTTCCTGATATCTTGAGTAAATGAAAAGCCAAATTTATGTTCTCAGTGGGAAACTATACTTCGGTTTGAAGAATGTTGTTTATTCTGATGACTCACTATCGGAATTATCGCTATGTTAAGTGGCCCAGCAAGGAATCCTCCTCTCAGCCCTCATCAGAGCAAGCACACAATTCCCAGGAACATGTCAAACTATTCATGGGTCTTAAAATCTGCTGTCGGGGTGCCCCTGAAATTCGGTTTGACTTTGCATTGCTGGGTATGGTTAGCATGAGTGCGCTCGTATGTGTATTCAGTTAAAACTCACATCAGCTTCTCAGAGACCAACGCAAGTAGCACTGGAGTAAGCGGTAGCAGCCCTGGCTCCTTGTCTCTATCTTATCCTAACTTTATTTTTGGCCACAGCGTGATGTTAGTTGTTACGATCTGGAAAAAATAGTGGTTATTTCATGGTAGGTGGGTTGGTAAGACAAACTGTTGGTGGAACACCCTACATGTCAGTGGGAACAGCAGAAAGGAAGAACCCCCTTCCAGTGTTAACCCATCAGGAACACCAAAGCCCAAACTCCCACCAGGAGTCCAAAGCCACAGCTCTGCAGTTTGAAATAGGTGTCAGCAATGCCATCTTGAGGAGTTCCCATCCCTGGCTCCCTCCAGTGACAGAGCATGGTCTCTCCAGTGGTCCTCTCCGTTGGCAGCAAACCAGAGGGAGTAATTAGTACTCGGGGGTCATTTCACTCTTGAGCAGAGCATGTAACTACATCTGAAGTGTCTGCTGAGGGGGGGCCCGGCCGGGCTGCTCCCCAGTCTGGCTGACAGACCTCCGTGCACCACCCTGGCTTTGCAGAGCAGGGCTGCATGTGTGTGGGTACGTATAATCTGTACAGGGTCTGAGCCGCTCTGCCAGTGGAATCGCTGGGGCAGGGGAGAGCTGTTTATGTGGTGGGAAGAATCGAAAATTGAGCCCTTAAAATGAAAATTAATGACTATTCCTCGGTGACAGCAGAGGGTCAGAGTGCAGAGTGAGCGGTTCTGTGATGCTGCTACAGCCCAGGAGTCAAAAATCCATTTTCAAGCAAGTATCCTTCCAGAAAATTCTCACTCTTCAAATTATTATAAAATGCTTTCAGCTCTCCCAGGATGGTGTGATGGATGGTGAGAAAAGCAAATTAAACATACTGAGTTTAAGCTGGTTTACTGCTTAACTGTATCCTTTACTGGGTTTACTGTTTTTTATTTTAAGCTGCAAAAAGGTTATTACCATCTTAAAGCTGGAAGCTCCGGTCTCCAAATCCCTCTAACATCACACAGAAGCAAATGGAACAGTTAACTGACAGGCACCCTCACCACTTACCCGCTGGAAGCTCACACAAGCTTCTGACACTGAAATCCTGTGGAGGCACAGAACCAAATCCCGCTGTCACCCGGGACAAACCCAGTGTGACCCCAGCAGCTTTGGGTGAAGCCATGTCCACCTGGGCCAGCCCTCTCCTTCTCCCATCCAAAGGGCATCTCACCCTCCTGGTGTCAGTTGGAGCTGCCGTGGTGTGACAGCTCCTGTGATCGAAATCCTCAAGAGGAAATATGGAGATAGCAGTGGGGAGGGTGGGAGATGGGATTTCCCAGAGAAGTCCAACCCAATTCCTTCCTGCAGGGGTGGGTTGGGATTGCGGGAATATCTCCTGGCAGCCTCCTGCAAGTAGGAACCATCCGCGCTGGTCCTCGGAGGCCGCATCTCCCCTGTATTGCCAGACATCTGCTGGCTGCTGCTGCCTCCAATGGCTTCTCTGCTCACCAGGCAGTGACCCAGGAGCCGGTCACGCTGTCCCAAAGGCTGTTAGTCAACTGCTCTTCTTCCCTCTCTCCATGGCTGTCTCCATGGCCACTGTCACCTTTGGGTTCCTCCTTTCCCAGCAGGATGGAGCCCGGGCAGGACCTGGGGCCAGGAGGACGGTGTGAGAGCCTGTCCCCCCTCTCCTTTCCTTCCACGGCACGGTCCAGGCTGCTCCTCTCTTCTCCAGACACGGTTCTCCCCGCTCCCTACAAAGGCCCGTTTTCGCAGGCTGATTTCCGAAGCAGTGGGAGATGGGGATGCGAAGCCAGGGCTGTAACAGCAGCCTGAAACCTCGCTCAGACTTGGAGCCTGGCCTAGCCTGATCAGCAATAAAATGTTCAAAAGGAAAGAGGAAAAAAGCCATTTCCCATCACAGGAGCAGTGGGGTGTTTTCCATGGGAACAATGATGTTCTGGTTAAGTTCTAAGAACTTTTCTAATTATTAGGCCAAACCACTGTGAAAGCTGATGTCAGCAGGAAGAGCTGATGGGAGGAATTATAATGTGTCTGGGGCCATATGAAAGCGTTATACCCTGCCCTGCTCCAGATCTGCATGAGTCATTTTCCTCCTGGTCAGGATTTTGTATTGAAGTGCAGACTGGCAGTTCTCTGGATCGTCCCTCGTGCCAAAACTCCTGGGAAGTCGGTTTTGTTTGGTTTTTTCCCAGTGCCACTGTGAGGAGGACCATCAATGGAGCTCCTTTGCCGAGGAGGGAGCATCAGGCCCGGCGCCGCGTGGGGCAGGGACTGCAGCACCTGCTGCTCATTTGTTGTCAGCGAGTGCTCTTGTGGAAAGAGCGCTTCCTCGGTTCCAGCCGTAAAACTCCACTGGTTCCAGGGGGAATTATGGCTCTTTGCCTCCTCTGAGTATCTGCCTCTGAGCGCTTTGGTCTTTAATTGTGTGTAGATTTTCTGTAGGAGCCTGTTTGCTGCAGAGACCTGCCGTGGGACACCACCGCTCTTCCCAGATATACCCTGGCCCCTCCCTTGATTGAAAGGCATTTTCAAAAGGACCCACCAAGGGATCTGCCTCTTTCCTCCCCTTTCAGCTCATCCCAGCTCCTCGTGGCATCACTTTTCAGACAGAGCTGGCCTGGACTCCAGGGTGCTCTGAAGAGGCAGAGTCACCAAGTTATTGATGCTGCCAACAGGTGAGATGGGTTACGAGACTGTGTAAATCTGAATTTTGTAGGAAGCGGCAAAGCAAGCAGTTATGTCATAGAGAATGGGCAAAGCCTGAAAATGATCCGACAGCTGTGTCGAGCTCTTCCCGCTACAGTCTTCAAATCGGAGAGAAAAACCCATCAGCCGCCTCGTGATCCGTGTCATTCGCGTCCGTGTGATGAGTTAAGCCACGGCAGGAGCATCGCCGCCTTCATTCACGGGCGTGTGGAACTTGGCGAGTCCTCCTGCAGCCTTCCCAGTGCATAATCTGGAAGGCTTTGGTGCACGTCAAGCCTGCTTAAACCTTCAGGCACTTGAAATATTCAAAGGCTTCTGTCTCACCCGCAGAGTGCTGGTGGAGCTGCCCTTCCTCACGCCTCCCCGGGCTGCTCCGGGGGCTTTTCAGATGCTGTGAGTGTTATTGTGCTGAGAGGGGTCTGTGCTCAGCCCCGGCGTGGGCTCTCCTTCACACCTGAGTGCAGGTTTTCCCATGTGGATGCTCAGAACTTCGCCGTTTGTACGTGCAAGGGTAGGTACCAGCTTTGCACAGGGGTTCAAAGCACAATTGCTTTTACTTAGTAGTACAGAAGTATACAAATCTACAAAAAAGAAAGAAAAAACCCTACCAACAAAGTATATTTCCTGTCACTGTTTCTTTCCCACTGTGGGCGTTGGAGTCCCGTCAGCTGATCAGTTTTCCCTGCAGCTCAGGGCAGGACCTCGGCCCCGCAGGCTCTGCCAGCTCTGCCCTCTGCCCGCTTCCTCAGCGGGACCAGACCCGCTCCCTGAAAAGCATCGCTTTCTGCTCCAAACGTGGTGTGTTTTGCTGCACGTGTGTTTCTGTATCCCAGAGGCTGTTAGATCATGATTTCCGTATTTGTTTTTGATAACTTCCTCAGCTGCAGACAGCAGTCCCCTCACGGAGTGACTCCTGCTCCACCCTACCTGTGTCTGACAGGACTCCCCGGAGAGACAAACCTCCTTCCGCCAGTCCTGCGCCGATTTCCCATGCAAATTCATGAAACTGGAATTAAAGTTCCCCCCGCTGCAGTCTGTGGGGGTTTCCCTCTCGACAGCTCTGCGGGTGAGAGCCGGGGGCGTTGACAGGCAGCCTGGGGTGCTCCGTGCCGGCCCCGGCTCCGGCGGGAAGCGCTGCCATCGCCACATCAAACCCTGATCCCAGCACCCTGTCTGGGGCAACGCTGCCTCTCCTCTCCCTTCCGTTGGAGAACATGCTCTTTTCTCGCTTCACTGCTTCATCTCTAGCACGCCGGCGATGGTGGCTGTCGCTATTATTATTAGGGGAGAGTCTATCATGTTTTTCCGTGGAAAATTGGATTCTTGACAGAATCGCTTAGCTTAAGGTTTTGTCTTTGGTGGGAAAAATTAACTTTTTTCATTATAAATCATTCTAAGAATATGTGGTTTTGCCTGAAACTTTAAGAAAGTGTTTATTCAGTGCAATGTTGTTAATTTTTATGGGACATGGGGACAGATGTGTTTACATTTTCTGTCTGTTTTCATGGCTGGCTGTTCCAGCACCGACTCCTGTGGTTCCTCAGAACACTGTTCCCGTGCCAGGGGCTGAGCAGAGGGCCAGCGTCTATGTCACAGTTGTGTCAGGGTAAATCCACCGTGAGCAAGGCAGCTCCTTTGTGGCTGTGTCACCCTCTCCACGGGGCTTCTGGACCGGCTGAGCGCCGGGGGCAGAGCTCCTTCGCGGGGGCACGGCTTCTATTGGCAGAATAGTGGTCACCTTTTGCCAGTGTACTTCAGACCAGGTTCCCATGCTGCGCAAACCGTGTCTGGAAGAAAACTGGTTTCTGCTGATGCTGCTTTTGTCAGAAGAGGAAAAATATCCCCCCTCAATAAGGTCCCTTCCGACTCTAACCATCCTATGATTCTATGAGCAGGCAGGGGGCGGGCAGGGGGGGCGGGGAGGGTCAGGCTGGAGATTAGGAAAAATTTTACGCTGCAAGGGTTGTGAAGCCTTGGAAGGGGCTGCCCAGGGCAGGGGTGGAGTCGCCATCCCTGGGGGGATTTAAAAGCCGGGAAGACGTGGTGCTGAGGGACATGGGTTAGTGGTGGGTTGATGGTTGGACTCAATGATCTGAAAGGTTCCCTTCATCCTGGGCAATTCTGTGATTCTCTGATTCTATCTGGTCCCGACGGCCACCAAATATCACCCCTTCCCACCCCTGGATGCCTGAGTCAGAGTTACAGAGGAGCAGGCAGATTGGGTGGGTAAATGGGGGATTTTGGTGTGAGCGGCCGGGCTCACCACTGTCACCTGCCTTCTGGGGGGCAAGGGACAAACCCCCGTGGGCTGCTGGCACCTCCTGAGGTGTGTGTCAGCGCTGACTAAACAGAACGTCTAGCGAAGGTGTTTTTGGTCTTGACTATTCCAGAAGCCCCAGGGAACTGGATGGCTTGGGCCGGCAGCCGGGGATTTCCGGCAGCTGCGGTGGGGAGCGAGGAAGGTTGTGATGAACTGCAGTGCGAGGAGCCGGTAAATACCCTTCATGGTGGGGCTGCCTCGGGAAACACTGAACAATGGGGAGCGGTGGCACGGGTCTCGTGGAAGGGCGCTTCCCGGAGTTATTTAAATGGACACAGAGAGTCTAAGCCGTTCCCCGGGAGCTCGGCTGAGATCGATGGAATGACTCCAGGGCTGGTTTAGGAAAAGCAAACGCCATCAGTAATGTTACATTTTTATTGATAACCGAAACAATTAACGGCTTTGGAGAGGAGGAGTAAATGTGTTTATGTTAATGCTGATTTATTACATTATTGCTTCTCTAACACAAAACAAGGCTTCCAAACCCCAGCATCCGCTTGGTTTTTTATCTTGGCCTATTTATCAGTTCTTTTTATCACGAAGCCCACACAAATGAGGAGAGACATTTACCGTGTTCTTTATATTTCACAATGCATAATTCAAATCTGGAAATACTGTTTTCCGGAAGAAATACACATTTATTTTTAATGCTTTTCTCTAACTTTATTTTCTATAGGTTCTTTTAAGAACTGGTCACATTTGGGTCTTTATTTTTATTGCTTTAAAATTCAGAAAACTTTCTGAAGCAATGTCCAGTGGAAAATTAAATCTCGTGTTTGAGTTGTAGATAGAAAAAGATGGATTTACTAAAAATTATACCTGAGATTCCTTTTATGCTTTCATGAGCATAAGCTAGAGTAGCTTCTTTGCTACTTTAGCAAAATTTTCAGAGTAAATACCCGAAGTCGCCCTGAAATACTCTCTGCTTTGGGAATGCCACACGTGGGTGCTGTGCGTGGGAGCCATACCGTGGGACTTGTGCTGGCTGTAATTAGAGTTTGCTCTGATGGCACTGGAGGTGCCCATACACATGGAGATAACTTCTCAAAAATCTCCCTGCACGAGGCACAGGCTCTGCTCTCTGCTTCCCTGCGCTCTGGGCACTGGGGAGCTGAGACTTCACCCTGCTGGGACCCACGCTGACTGGGGTGCGTGGCTGTGACCCGCTGATGGGTGATGGAGCATCACGAAAGTACAACTTAGGACAGGTCAGACAGAAGCTTTATTCACTCTGGTCACGGTGAGAGAACATTGGGACAGCATCCCCCCCTCTGCTCCCCAGTTCCCTGCCAAGAGACCCAGCCCATACACTGTGTCTGGGAGGAAAACAGTAATTTCAATGCAAGCAAACCCCTGGTGAGGGGGGGAGCAGATTCCTCAAATAACTTGCCAACTGCCACAGTTCTAAGAAGGAATCAAGCTGTAAATAATGTGACCATATGGAGCAATGGTTCATGGGGAACCCGTAGGAGTGATGCACCCGTATTACCTGAGCTCAGGGGTGGGGAGCTGGGAACAGCCACAGGCTGTTAGCTTTTGGTCAAAGGGAACGTTCTTTTCCTCAGGATAAACTTGTTAGCCACACCTCCCAAATCTTAAATTTTAGTAATTTTACCACCCCAGAGGGAATTGGGGTAAGCATCGTTTTCCTCAGCTCACAACGAATCTGCTGCAGGTGGTGAAGCTCCTTCACTCTGCAAAGTGAAGAGATTGAGATCAGAATTATCAGAGAAGCGTCAGAGAAGGTGAATAGCAGCAGGAGGGCGTTACGGCTTATAAAGGGGCACAGGGAGAACCTGAGGGGTGCCAGGGGGTGGAAATCCAGCTAGAGCAGTGCTTGCTCTCTGCCGTTGGTGTTTCTGGAAGAGAGGTGAGGTTTGGGCACACGACGGTCCATGGCCCCTCGCTCCCGCCTCGCGGGTTTGACCCAGGAGTCCTCGGCAGCTGCCGGCTCCTGCAGGCGTTAGCGGCAGCTATGGGCCGGGCTGCAGAGATGGCCTCACCGGGCAATACCCACGGGGAGCTCTTGGTTAGGGCCAGGCAGGGATTCTTTGATGAGCTTTTTAATTTTGCTATTTTTCCCTTCAGAAAACCCCAAGTATTTCAAAATTGACCGATTCATAAACCAGGATCCTTTTCTGCTCCCCTTCTAACTCAGCCAAAGCACGGAACCGCTTCTTCAGAATGTGCATGACAGGGTGTTTTGACGTTTTTAACCTGAAATTTTCCTGGTTTTATTTCAATTGAAGTCACTTTCTACTTTGAAGTTTTAAGAAAATGGAGATCAGAAAATTTAAATGAAAAAAAAAATTAAAATAAAAACAAAATGTTTAAAAATAATGGCAACAAAACACCCTGAGTGACCGAACCTGAACGCTTTGCTCAGTTTTCAGTTTGCAAAATTTCCGGGTTTTGCTTATTTGCCTGCACCACGGGCACAAGGCGCTGACAAAGCGGGGTCTTTGGTTCCTGCAGAGATCCCTCCCGCCCTGCAGGAGGAGGAATGCCCCGTTTCCCATGCCCCAACAAGCACAGGTAATTGTGCCGTAGGAAAGTCGTCCCTGAGGAAGAAGACCTGGCCTGGGGTCCAGGGCGGATTCTGACATTTCCAACAATTTTGTGAATTAGCAAGTTTTTCTGTCTCCCCATTCCTGCCTCCCCAGAGCTACTGGGAAAAATTCTTTGTATGAAATCAGCAAAAGGCTCTTCATAGGTGCGGGAGTGGGTTCAAGTAGTGGCATATAGAATGTATATGGGAATGTAAGAGAGCAAGAGTAGAAAATTGGCAATTCCAGTCCTGTCTTTCTTCATTCATTTCTTTGGTTTCATTGTTCCTTTCCAGAAACTGGCTGTTTCTAGTCTCCTTGGCCTTGTCTTCCAGCGATGCTGCTGCCCGAGGAGCCAGCCCCATCCTGACCCACCAGGAGGTCCTGGACCCTTCTCACCCGGGGCACGGTGCAGAGCTCCAAGGTGGGTGTGCAAAAAGAAGCTGCCAAAACGAAACGCTGCGCAAACCAGCGTGGGTACAACCAGAAAACCTGTCCCAGGTGAAGCGAGGCAGTTATCCCCAGCTCTGGGTTACGCTGTCATCCCGGATCAAGACAAATTAGTGTACGCGGAAGCAATCAGAAGTAATTACTCTTTAAGAAACAATAGGCGTCACTCTGTGGCTTCTGTCTGACAGCTGAAGAACCTGGCTCCCTGCGAAAAACGCACACAGCTTAATCTCCTCCTGTCAGATCGTCTTTCCCCGTCTTCCCTGGGTAAATGTTTGCGCTGCCGCAGCGAGAGGGCACCGCGGGAGCCGGGGTAACAGGGCCCTGTGTCCAGGGACAGCAGCGGCGCCCCTCAGCCGTCCCTCGAGGGGAGCGAAGAGGGTCTGTGGGTACAGAACAGCACCTCGGCAGGGCTCGGGTGCTCCCGTTCATGGAGCAAATCCCAATTCCACGAAGTCAGCTCCTGACACTCAGCACAACAGCAACAGGAAATGAAATGATGGGAAGCGAGCACAGGGACCTGGCTGTTCTTCTACTCCTCAGGGGAGACACTCAATGACATCCCAACTGATCCACACTATAAATTTACTGTGTAAATATACACACTGGAGCCTGCTTTTGCCACCCCTATTGTCATTTTTAGGTGTTTCCTTAAAGACTGAACCCTTCCTAAAGGCTCCAGTGGCACCGTGGAAATCTTATAGAAACCCGAAGTCAGTGTGTGTCAGTTGGTGGCTGTTTTACCTTCTCCAGGAGGAACTGCAGGATGTGTCTGAGTGAAGATGAAGCCACAGAGCGGCAGACAGGTCCTGGGGAGCTCCACGCTCACAGTGACTATAAAGTGTGCCCCTTTCTCAGTGGTAAAGCAGGGAGAGTCTACATTTCACATCCTTGGCAAACGCTGTCATCACTGAGCATGATGCCAACAACTCTGCTGCCCTCAGAGGGTTGTTTCAACCTTTTGTCACTTACCTTTGCTGGTGGGAAAAGAAGAGTGAGTAACAATAAAGTGACCTTGTGGTTAACTCAGTCAAGCGGTGCAAGGGAATCGGGATGCAGCTCCTGGCTTTGGCTTGGGTGTCCTGTGGAGCTGAGTAACCTTGGATCTCCTGCCGTCAGAGATAACCAAGAACATTTCCACACCATCAGAAGGTGATTTCGAGTATATATTCACTGGTGAGAGACTGAAATATTCCATGTTATTAGGTGCTTGGGGGTAAAATAGAGCTAGGCCAGTTAAAGACTATTCTTTAATCGGGTTTCACTCTCTCTGTGGGAGTTCAGTGAGACAAGACTTTCAGGGAGAGACAGTCTCTTTCATAAGACCAAACCTTAGTTGACTCTCATTAGTCTTTTAAAAGATACTATAACTCTCTGTAAACTTTTTTGTGCTTGATTTCTTCATCGGGAAGGTGGTATAGTGCTGAACAGGTCACCCAAAGTGGCTGTGAAACCTGGTTTTGTGACGCTGTGAGGCCAAGCCGTGGCTGACCCGCTCTGGGGTTGGCAGAAGCTCTGTGTGGGAGGTTGGGCTGGATCCCCAGAGCTGCCCTCTCTTCTGTCCCCTGTGATTCTAATTACCTTCATCCTACATGGCAGGGCCAAAGTTATTCTAGGAAATATCTGTATCTTTGTGCAGTGGACGCAAACAGGATAAGTGTCTATTAGCCTTTATTGCTGGTATTAATTAAGCATTCTACCAAGGGTGAGCCCTGAGCAGCCTTGCTTGCAGGCTCCCTCACAGCACGATTGAGGGTCATTACTAGACTAGAGTAGATTGATGATCCATTTTCAAATGAATTCTTATATTCATTGGGTTTGTGCGATACATAATATATGTGATAACACCATACTTCTTTCACTTCTGTACAATAATACCAAGACATGACATTGCCAAGCGTTAACTTTACAAACATGCTGTGAAATACAGTTTGTGTGTCCCTGTCTTATGAGGATACTTGAGGCTGAAATATCCTCCTCACCTACAGACTTTTCAATCGAATACAAATATGCTCTCCAGAGCTAACAGCTGTTACTGCTCCGCTAATGGCAAGTATTTTCTTGTTCTTATGCTAAAGGTAAATCATTATTCACTTATTTCTGTCTTATCTTCGTGGTCCAAATAGCCCTATCTCTGTAATGGCAACCAGCAGAACTTAATTAGTCCTCTCCAAATGCCTTGTGACGTGTGTGTAGGCTCTTCTAGCTATTAATGCTAAAAGCTCTCCCATAAAGAACAAGAACTGTAGTGTAGTAATAACACGAGGATCTCATTTCCTGTTTTTATGTTTACTACTTGTTTCTATTTCATGTATATGAACTGATATCCAGAGTGCAGATGCATATTTACAAGGGAGCACAGTGTAATGAATTCAGCTTGGTTCTGTTAATGGGCTTCTAAATCCCGGGTTTGTCTGTGGGGGAAAATTGTTGCATTTGTGTCTGTCGTTTTGTCCTGACGCTTGTAGGAAAAAGGTATGAACGACACGTGCCAGGAATCAGGGAAATGAAAGGTACAGAAATTCAAGGCCCTCAATGGGTGTTTGTTGGTCTTGGCTTATTCCTCATGTCATCCCACAACTGCTGCCTTACATCCACATTCACTACCCAAATTGGTGTGCACTTCAGGGCATGCTCTAGTGGCCAGGATTATCGGGTTTTTTGTGTGTGCATGGTTGGACTCGGTGATCTCAGAGGTCCTCTCCAACCAGGACGATTCTGTGACTCTGTGAATTCTCCATTCCTGCAGTTCTAGTCCTGAAAAAAAATAGTAAGTGTAGTTAACAGTAATTCTTTCCCTTTGATGTCCATCTGATAATTTAAATATTCATTTTAAGCACAGAAGTCTGGTTTGTGACTGTGCACCTGCATGAAGGTAGAAGGTCCCCGCTAGGTGCTGGTTGGGGCCGTCACTCTTCCCTGGGAGCTGTGGCCTCTGGAGGCTGGGAGACGAGAGGGGCAATGACAGCACCGTCCTGCCCGATGCCTGGGACCCCCAGAGCTCCAGCACACGGCTCCCAGCTGGAACTGGAGCTGGGTTGTTTCACCTGGTGGTGCACAGCCCAAGGGACCCCCCCACCTCCTTTCTCCAGCTGCTGGGACTCTGAGACGCAGGGAAGAGCGCTCGCTCTGCTCTCCTGTGAGGGATCTAGAGGAGGGGGGGTTTCCTGGGTACGTCTGTTCCCCAGGAGGGAGACGCCACCACAAGATCGAGCCGGTGGAAGGGCACCTGTGGGCAGTGCCACCAGCCGGGAAGTGTCACCGTGCTGGGACACCCTTGTCCCCATCTCATGCTGTCGCTGTGGGACTGAGGAGGGCAGTGTTTGCCCAACAGGCAGAAGACCAAGCAGCTGGTACCAAATCATAGCACGTTCTTCTACCATGGATTTTTATTTTTTTTTTAAAGGTGAACTTAATTGAGTGATCCCTGTTCCAAGAGGTAAATGAACACGGGGTGCGGAACCTGCCGGAGCTGGCTCTGGAATGTATCTGAGCAGAGAGCCACCATGCTCTGTCTGTTCTAGGGGTCCCTCTACGGTGCTTTTTGCCATTTTACCCATTTTTGCGTGGGTTCAGTGCTGGAGCCAACAGCTGTCTGGTGTCATTCGCTGCCTGGTTCTCTGCCCGGGCAGGGAGTGGCGTGGCTCGTTTCAGCCGGGAATGTCTGTAAATGTGTGCTCTGCTCTGTTTATGTTGGGAAAGGAAAGATCAAAGCCTGTGCTTGGAGCAGCAATGAAGGCTGTGAGTGGGGACCTCGCCGCACTCCCGTCCCATGTGTACGTACATGTCCTCACGTACCCACCCCTGCCCTTCACCCCTGGAACCCAGGGCAGGAGCTCTCGGAAAACCCAGCTGGTCCTTCAGAGGCCATCAGAGGTCAGGGCTGCCCTTGAAGGGGAGCAGAACTAACCTTAGGTGGGACTAATTAGTTGTCTGCAATGAGGGGAGACCCAAGGTCAGGTGCTGGCAGTGGCTCCGCGGGGTCAGACCAAAGCCCCGTCCAGCCCGGTGTCCTGTCCCAGAGAGCACAGTGCTGGAACCATAAGAAAGAGCATAAAAGGGGGCACTGAAACGAGTCCTTTTGCTGATGTGTCTTTCCAGCTTCTGGAGGCGCTTGCTGAGCTCCAGGCTGTACCTGCACTGCTCTATGTAATGGCTGCTGGTGGAGTCCCATCAATTTATCTAATCCACCTATTCCTTTGGGTGCTCCATCTGTGACTCCTGCATTCACCTACCATTGTGTGAAAAGTGTTTCCTTTTCATTAAAAGGAGCAAAGAGTAATTATTCCATTTGCTTTCTCCACCCCACTCCACGCTGGATCCCTCAGCCCTGTCCAAGCCCAGCTGCAGGTCAGATGAGCAGATGAGTCCTCCTCAATGAAGTCTCCTCAGATAGGGGGCCATTTGGTACCTCTGATGTTCTCGCTGCTCCTCTTTGCTCTGTGACCCCTTCCTGAGGTGGGGTGACCAGAACTGCAGGCAGCGCTGGAGGCACGGGAACGCCAGGGACTGACAGAACTGCAGAACGATGTTTTCCGTTCTGTTGTCTCTGCCCTGGCCGTTTGTCCTGCCGTGGGGTGAGAGGCAACGAGCAGCTCCATTGCTAGAGGAGCCCGCGGGGAGAGCCTCGCCGGCTCCTCCTGGGGAAGGACGTGGGCAACAGGACGTGATTTATCTGTTTAATTTATGTTGGACTGTTTGATTTTGCACAATTAACTTCCTCCCTGAAGAAAGATGTCAGATGGAATTTTCGGCTGGAAGGCGGAAGGGGAGAGCGAGAGATTAGTGTTCACGGCAGTGCGGGGCTGTGGGCTTTGATCCCTCCCTGGCTCTGTTCTGGGGGTGTCTCCCCGACGGGAGGAGGTTTGGGGGCAGGACTGGGGAGAGTTTCTGCCTTATCCAGAAACTGCCAGCCAGATTGTTTCCCTTGGATCCGGCCCTATCTCAGTGGTTATGTCCTTGGCTTTTCACATGCAAAAAAAGAAGCAGTTTATTAAAAGAAACAAGATACTTCCCCGAGCCTGACAGCTTGCATTCTGAACTATCACCCCCAACAAGGGACCTTAGAACTGACCCCAAGACGTTAATTTAACCATTACAATTCCATTAGGATAATTTGTCATGAAACATCTTTTACTAATTACCTGCATTTGTAAGTTAGTCCACATGTCAGGAGATAAGGAGTCGAGCAGAGCCCCAGGTCACCGCTCTGGGCTGCCATCACATAAGACAGGCCCTAGATGAAAGGGAACTGGGAGTCAATGGGAGGAATCTCCATGACAGCTTCTCCGGCAGCGCCAGGCAGCCGCGGCTGTAATGTCAAAACTGGACCATTGTTTTCGAAGTGGTGTTTTGGAAAAGATGGGGCATGCCCTCATTAGCAGAACAAGCTCTCGGCAGATTGAGCATAATGCGTTCCCCATGAGCTTTTGTCTCGAAGGTGGTAATTTAATAAATACAGGTCCTCACTAAAACCGTTTGCTAAATTTGGCAGGCAATAGTATCAAACATTTATGACTGAATTTAGAACTGTCCCTTTTCAAAAAGACCTGATTATGTCCTGAATGTTACTTAAAAAAGCTCATTTGGGAACTGCTGTTGCTTTCTTCAAATGACAAATGTTGAAGCAGAGGGAAAGACCCATTAGGAGCCTGATTAAAGGCTGCTCGAGCCTTTCACTGGGTAGTATGTGTGGATTCAGCTCCCTGTTACTTGCTGGAAATCCGCCCGTGAGTTTATAGTGGGAGCTGCAACGCGCTGCGTGCCACAAACACCTCTCTCCCACAGATCTAGGCAACTGTAAACTTCCCCTCGTTTCTCTTGTTCCCGTGCCCGTGACATTCCCCCGGGGACTCGGTGAGAGGAGGGTACGGCGTGTGATTAATGCAGGATGAAGCATTCGGAACATTTCCTCAGCCTGCTTTCCGTTTCCCTCTTTGCTGGGCGAGGAGGTGCAGAGGGAGGTGCCGAGGGCGATTCCCCCATCGATGTGCGGTGCCATCATCGCCGCCCCGGCTGCGGGTGTGAGGGGTAATTAAATCCCTGCCTCCCCCAGCCCTCCGTCCCTCCGCTGCTCCTTCCAGACCGCAAATGCAATTGAATTCTTCACTTCCATCGCTCCTGTGATCAATCCAAAGGGTGGGCGAGGACACAGCGGTGCTGCCCGGGCCAGCCCTGCCTCTGTCCTCCCCACGGACGGGCTCTGCCCCCGCCATACATCACAGCGATGCCAAATTACGGAGGTGCCAGCACAGCAGAGGGCTGGGGCGGGAGCTCCATGATGGCAGCAGGGAGGGGAGGGCAGGGAAGGCTCTGACCAAGCTGTCTTTTCTGTGCTTTATCCAGCCAGAAGGAAGAGAGTGGGCCGGGGGGTTCCTGGGCTCCTCTGGTGGGCACAAGCCTGCCGCGGGGGCTCAGCAGTGCTCTGGTGGTCCCTGCTGTCCTTGGGAAAAAACAAAATCCTCTTCTGCGGGCCATGAGGCAGTCACCGAGCCCAGGAGGACACTTTCCTGCAGACTTTATACCTACAGATGCCCTTTTTTTGCATCCCCATGGGGAGATGTGCTCCTTCCCCCTGTCCTCAGCTGACACTGGGCGGGGGGGGTCTGTCCTCTGGGGGGGGAGCAATGGCATCTCCGGGCTGTCCCCAGCTCCTGCAGCACAGCTCCGTGTGTGGACTCTGTGGCACTTCTTCCTTCCCTCTGCGGAAGCTCACCTGTTATTTTCCACCAATATTCCTCCAAATCTTTAAAGATAAGCGAGTCTTTAGGTCTCCAGCTCTTTAGCCTGTCTGCGATGGGCACACGGTGTCTGCCAGTCTGTAATGAGAAATCACAGCCCATCCATCCTTTCCATCTCTCCTTTTTATCCTGAGCTGATAAGGGAGGCCCTGGGCAGCTCCGCATTCCTGGTGTGTGCTGCAGATTAAAGGTGAAGAGTTGAACAGGGAAGAAAAGCAGGAGCAAAGCAGCTGTTTAATGAGATAGAGGGGCTTTCCTCTTGAAAACTGCTTATCCATATCCTCTCTGGTGGTGATTGCACAGAGTACGTTCTTTATGCAGCACATTAGCGCTGTTTTCCCTGTTCAATATATTTTACCCTTTGCAAGATCATCTTTTCACCTTGGTAGCATTAAATCCTTCTTTATGAAATCGTAAGTGACCCACAACGTGTTTCTTCAAGCTGCAGAGTTCTGCCCTGCACACCTTTTGCCTTATAGCTAGAACGAAGCTGAAGGGTGCTCAGGAGTCAAAGCTTGGATGGTCTCAGTCTGTACCTGAGCTGGAGCCCGTGCGGGGCCCCGTTTGGAAGCTCCTTTCCAGCCGAGCCCGTCTCCAGCTGGAACAGACCCTCTGGAGTCAGGAATCCCCATGTGGTTGACCTGGCTCTCAGGGGCAGGGTGTGCTGTGTTAGAACCCAACCTTGAAAGGAGGAGCTGCTTGGCAGCTGTGTTAGCTTGGCGTGCCGCTGCCTCCAGGTCTGCTGGAGTTATTTGCATTTTTGCAAACTTGCCTTGCTCTGTTTTTCAGGTAGGTCCTTCGTCTCCGGTGCCCCCAAGTGTCTCGGGTGGGACAGCTTCACTACTGCACCCCATGGCTCCAGCGGTGGAGTCGTTTGCTGGGACTCACCTCCAGAAAGAGACCTAAGAATCCATCCTTACAAATTCTGCGTCAGCTCACGGGGGCCAGAGCAGCTCAGCAGGGTCACTGGGAAAGGGCTGAGGTGTGTCTGCTGCCACCGTACCTTCCACTGTCTGTGCTGGTCTCTGGAGAGGTGCTGGGAGAGAGCAGGAGCTGCTGAGGGAGAAAAGCAAAAGGATTTTGAGAGAAAGATGCCTCCATCAGGGAGAGATACCATCCTGACTCTGGCTTGGAGTGACAAACAGCACGTGCTGCTCTCCTGTGGCCTCATTCTCCTCAGCCTCTCCGACTTGCTCCTGGAGGTCCTTCTTCCCTGGCTGATGTGAACGAGCCTTGGTGCTTTGTGTCACCTCCATGGGACCTATTTGATTGCAAGTTAGGTTAGAAACAAGAACCTTGCAGGGTTGGGAAAAGAATGATCTGGGATTTTTCTGATGCCAAAAGTTCCTGATCTCACTTTCAAACATAATGTCCATGTTTATATATGTATAAATGGTAACGGGGGGTGGACAAATTGTGGGTTTACTGTGAGGTGGGGGCTTCTGGAATGGCAGAGGCCTGGGGTCAGAGCCTGGAGAAGATGGAAGCCCTGGCATGGTCCAGAGCAGGAAAGGACACTGGGTTTGAGATGTGGGGCAGAAGAGGGAGAATCTGCCTCACAAGGGACTGAAGGAATTTATTTTGGGGACATAAAGGAACTAACTTCACATGACTGTCCTCCCCACCCTGTGCACGTGACCGCACGCAACAGTCATTTCTGCTGATGGAAATGTGGCCGCTCTGTTTTCTGCCCCACCTTCGTCTCCATGTCTTTGTACTTGTCCACAGTATCACATACTCCCTGGCATCTCATAATTAAAATAGATGATTATGCAGAGGCAAGTGGATCCCTAAGGAAACCTGGCACATGGACATAACACCACAGGCAAGTTTTAACTGATTATGCAGCTATAAAGAAGTTTCTTCTTTTTAAAATTAAAACTATTTTAACTGGTTTTTTTCTTCCTTTTTAATGCTACCAGCTTAACATTTTGCTGTCCAGGTAAAACCTGAAATGGAAGAGCGGGAGCTCAGGATTAAAGCAGAGTTACCTAATGGAAGTGCAGGCTGGAGCTTTCTGGCTTTAGAAACCCCTGAGAGGCACAGAATTTTCCCTCCCATTTGCGTGCACACACACCCCCCCACACCCCCACCCCCACACACAGAGCACAAACCCGGGATGCATTTGGCTTCCGCATCTGTGACTCCCACCCTCCTTTTCATAAGCCGTGGATTTTTTCCCTTTCAAAGCACAGATTTTCCCCCCCTCTCCTGCCCCCAGGAAAGTTCTTGCCCTGCAAGTGCCCTGGGCGTTTAAATGATGTGGAAGCTCCCTGTTTTATTCCGTGTCTGTACTGCTGCCCCCGGCACACGATCTCTGTCCCTCCATGGCCCCCGCCAGTGCGAAGCGTGGCCTCAACGGGTGCGTTTCCCTGCGGTTCCAGTGAATCCTGGCCGCGTGTCAGAGCACAGGCAGGGATGCTGGAGCCTGCTCGCTAGCACTGCTTCTTGGTATGTAGCGGGGAAGAGGTACCACTTTTCCTTCTATGTCATCAGCCTGATTTTATTATTATTCCCAGCAAGTGATGCCAATACTGTTCATGTCCCATGTCCCAAGACCTGATGGATACACTCAATTCCCACATTAACCCCTTTCCATTTTCAGTAGCCCCTTTATGATGGTATTGCCTTCCCAAGCCTTCGCGTCAGCTAATCCACCCTCTTCTGGCTTCTTTCCCAAACGTGCCCCGTTCTAAGGGGAAGGCTCAGCAAGGAGATTGTCCCTTGATATCAGTGGATCCAGAATTTCTTCTTCTCTTATCTGCAGGGCTGCTCGTTCCTTTCCATTGCTATCAGCAGTGAGGGCTGGATACTGCTTACAGGATATAAACATCATTTTAAAGGGAAATAAGGAAGAAAATAAGGAATCAAACCCAAAGCTATCTATATTTTCTGTCTGAAGGTACAAACCAGGTGAAGCTGCCCTGATGCTGATGCTGCTGATTAAAAGATGGCACGTTATGTAAAGAGAAATACATGGTCTTCTCTAACAGCGCTCTTGCGGTGAAGCAGGAGGTACCACGTGTGGAGGGACCGAGGATCCGCTGGTGCCTGAAGCAGAGACAGTATGGACAGCATCTCCAACAGCATCCATCGGAGCAGCACCGAGAGCTCTGGCAGACCGCGGCAGAACGTTCCTACTTCCTTATGTGCTGAAAAGCAACTGCTTTCTACTTATTAGACACTAATCAAGGTCACCTCTTCCTCTCTGAATGCTCTGCATTCACTACCCTGTTGGCAGGAAGGCTTGCTCTGCTCCTCTGTGTTCAGAAAAAAACCCAAAAATAAAATGAAAGGAAAAGAAATCCTTTGGCCAACCATCTGTTGGAGCACAGGCCGTGGGCACAGTGCAGACACAAACGCCTGGATGCATTTTGCAGGTGTGCCCTGTGACCCATCCTTCCACGGAGGAATTCCCTGGGAAAACAGATTGCGCTAGACTGTTCCTGCAACTGCAGTTAATCGCGCCTTTTCTGTATTACTGCTGCAGGATTAACACAACCAGAGCTCCTGGTTTCAGGCTTATCAAAGGCGGCAGCACATCTCTCTAATCTCCTAATTCCCTGCTCTCTTTAAAGTCTTTAAATGAATGGAGAGCTGATGAGCAGGGACGCGGTGCCAGCAGGGAGGGTGTCATCTAAAGCCTCGCTATTGATGCAGTTTAATGCCTGCGTGGCTCTGTGTGTCCTGGGCGACTCGCTGACCATCTGCCACCCTCCACCCTTTCGCAGGACGGGCAGGGCTGCAGACAGCATCCTCGTTCGTCTCCAGTCCAGAGAGTGGCCAGCAGCAGCACAGCAGCACGCTCCTGCTCTGCCTGGTCCTCCCTGGCCCCCACCCGCAGCCACCACCGAAGGATCACGCCTGGAGACGATGGTTTGGAGACCCCCGGTACCAGCCCTTTGGATCTCGGTGAGCTGCGGGCACACCCCCCCTATTTCTGTTGAACTCTTTGGCACACGCAGCCTGGATTTCTCCTCCGGCTGTAAAAAGCATCACGCTGCCTGCTCGGCCCCGGCACCCAAAGGGCTTCAGACAAGCTGGAACCGGCAGAGTTGTGTGTATCAATCACAGCAGCCCCTTGTCCTAAGAGTCCTAGAGCTGGACTGACTGTATCATTGAACCACAGCCTGAATTTTTAGCTTTTTTACGCTCAAGAATCACAAATACTCGGGCTGTGTCCTCCACTCTCCCAGGCTGAGACCCACACTTCTGCTCTCACACCACCGGCAGCGGGCACTGGCTCCCAGGCCTTCTCTCCTTTGAGGCCAGATTGAAATCAGTGACCTAGAAGTAAAATACTCTGTATTTTGTTGGGAAGCACTCCCCGGAGCTGAGCAGTCTAAATTGGGATGTTTTCTCAGCGAGCCCTTTTGTATGCCTTCCCGTGGTGACTGTACTGCAGTTACCAACGATCATTGTTGGTTGCAGAGTTTATTAATCACTCTCCCCTTTCTCCTGCCTATTTCTGCTCAGGTCACAGTGAGATCTCTACAGCTCCCTGAAAGGAGGGTGTAGAGAGGTGGGGGTTGGC
>JAOXNO010000052.1:498957-529278 GCA_028565335.1 Limnodromus scolopaceus | reverse complement strand
CCCGCGGCCCGGTCCGCCCCGGGGGGCGCTGGTTGGCGGCCCCGGGCCTTGTGGCGGGGGGTCGGGCTGGGCCGGCGGGAGCCGGGAGCGCGGGGGGTCCCGGGGCGGCGCGGAGCCGCTCGGTGCCGGCCTCTCTCGGGGGGCTGGGGCGGACTCTCCGCCACCACGGGACGGGGAGAGCCGGGGCGGCTGCGGGACGGGATTCCCGGCTCTGACGAGATACGGTCTCTCTTTTTTTTCCCCCGTTACCGGGCTCTCGGTCCCGCAGAGCGGCTCCCAGCCCTCGCTGCTGCGTGAGGGGAGCGTCAGCTCCGCGGGTGCCGGTTCCCCCCCTCCCCGAGCCCTTCCCGGTGGGCCCGGGGGCTCGGCGGGGGCGGCCGCCGGGGGTGGGCGCTGGGCTGGGGCAGAGCCGCCTCCCTCGGCCGGGGCCGGGGCCGCCCTGCGCTCCGTCCCCGCAGCCATCGCCGGCCTCGGCTGCTCCTGGCCCCGGCTTCCAGCTCCGGGGTCCCCTTTCCTTGTCGCCTCGCCCTGTGTGAGCCGCTGGCACGAGCAGAGACGTCATCTTTGGTCAGAGCTGCAGGAACGCGGCCTTGATGCTTGTGAGAATGCACCGTGTCTTAAGGAAAGGCCGTAGACCACATCAGGGAGACACGTGCGAGGACCCCGGCTGAGGCTCCGGGTTCTGGTCCCTCCGCGGGGCTGGGACGGCAAAGTTTCATAGACTTTGTTTCCCCTTTTACTTCCTCGCCCCTGCCTTGCAGAGGTGTTCAGGAGGGAAGGGACAAAGCTTGAGTGGTATTTCATTAAAGCCAGTGGAAAGCCTGCGGGTAAAAGTGATTTATGTCCCTGCACCCTGCTTGTACAAAAAGAACTTTGGGTTCTTTAATCTAGAAATTTTTCATCACTCTGATGTGTGACAATGTGTCTCCTAAATGCTGTTTTATCTGATATACATATCTCCACTCATCTAGTTTAGCCTAGAGGAGGATGTTTCCGTGGGTAAATTATAACCATCTTGCCAGAAGTAAGTTCAGGAGCTGTGTGGGCAAGGAGGCGAGGCTGGGGGTGGGTTCCCAAAAGCGGGAGCTGGGAGAAGGAAGGGACCCACGTGCCTGTGGGAGCTGAAGCCTCGCGGTGCGGTCACGGAGGTCGCCAGCTCCGGGCCCTGCTGGGCTCCCCCCGGTCGGTGACTTTGGACTTTGGCCATTTCTGTAAGCTCTTGTGCTAATACGTTACGTTTGCCAAAGCGCGCTTCCCTCGGGCTCGTTTCACCTCTGGGGCAAAACCTTTGGTTATGGGGTCCCAGCGCGGTGCTGGGCGGGTCAGGAGAGGGAAGAGGAACCGGTTCCCGGTGCCGGGACCCGGCATTGCTGCTGCGTGTGCCGATTGAGTCGGTTCACACTTCCTGACCTCATCCTGGCCAGGCGGGGTTTGAGAGAGACATCTTTCCCCAGCTTCCCCTTTCTCCTTCTAATTTTGGATTCCGGCTGGGGGAGCAAGGGGGGGCATCTTCCTGCGCAGCACATCCCTGGGCTGCTGGGAGGCATCCCTGCCCGGAGCAGGGGGTTGGAACTGGATGATCTCTAAGGTCCCTTCCAACCCAAAGCATTCTGTGATCCCGCTCTCCGTCCTGCCTGTCTCCTGCCTCCCGGATCTCAACTGGGAAAGGCTGGAATCGCCCAGCGAGAGCCACGGCTTCCCGTGGGAGCGGGATGTGCGGGAGTCGCTGTGCCCGCGCGATGCCCTGCTCCCGGGCCTGTTTGCTTTATGTACCTTACTTTATTTACCAAAACAAGCCGCTTTTGCAGCAGTAGCGGGATGGCACTACTAGAGTATCAGTTCTGCAGAGCAGCCCTGTTAGGATCCGGGCAGGCTGGGGAAGGACCCCCAGGAGTTACCCTGTGAGCTGTGTCTGGGTTACCCTCTGAGGGTGTCCCTGGACCTGCTGCCCGCCCGGGGTGGCTCATGGTGATGGAAGCGGGACGTAGCCGTGGGTTTTTTCTGCCGCTCGTTTGCGGACAGAAGGTTTGCGGGGCCGGACACTTGGGGTGTCAGCTGGGAACCCCCAGCCCCTGTTGGAGCGTGGGCTGGAACCGCCTTTCCCGTTCCTGTGCTCCTCAGTTAAACCTGGGCTCACCAACCCTGCCAAAAATAAATAGGACTGCTAAGGATTAATTAGTGGTTAAGCTGTAACAGGCTTAAAACTGGTGAAAGATGCAAACGGGTAGTGTCTTTTCCAGGACTTAATTTCCCTGAAGGTGACGTGAGCTGCAGCCATGTAAGTTGCGAATGGAAGGAGCTGCTAATTGCCGTAAGGAAAATATAGCATGTATCTGCCCTGAATGTGTTACTTGGTGAAGGATGAAGGGCCTCGCCTTCCTCCCTCCCTCCTGTGTAGGTGTTCTGTGAATTTTAGGCCAGTTTCATGTGGAGCTGCCACAAAGTCCTGCTTTGCTTGTGCCTTACCAGAGCCCTGGGGATACGTCCCTGCTCAGAAGACTGAGCGGCTCCCAAAGATGTTTTTAAAAGCTGAGAGTAGAAAGCAAATTGATAACCAGGATCTGGTCCTCTATGTTCAGTGCAAAAGAGATTGTGCCTTTTAATATTTAATCATTTGCAGGTGGTGTTTCCAACAAGGGTGAGGACTGAGGACAGTGAATTCCTTCCCCTTCTGGTCTCTGGGAGGTGTAGCTCCCTCTTGGGCTTTCCTGGGCTGCAGGTTTTGGGGGTGTAGGTCTGGGCAGCGTCCCTGAGCCGCGGGGGTACGGCTTACACCAACGCACGGGGTGGTGACCTGACTTTCTCTTCAGGTTCCTGAGCTTTGGGAGGTGGTGGCTTTGGTTTTGGCCTTACATTGCTCACTGCAGTTCCTTTTCCAGCAGCGCACTCCTAGGCTGTCCCTTCGCCTCGCTGAGGGGTGCTGCCAAGTAAAACCAGTCACGCTCTCGTAGCACTGATGGAAAATAAGTTCTTCAAGCAGCACCTTTAATTAAATATTTGCGTATGGATTATCTTTTGTCACTCTGAGTAATGCTGCTATTAGGAAAGTGAACTGTTTCAGCTCCCAAGACCGGGATTAACTCCTCCTCGGAGGCCTTTGCTTTAAAAGGGATCCGGACTCAAAATTGATTATGTTTGAAAAGGGAGAGGGGAGGGCAGGAAAGGTTTGTGTGGATTAAATGGCTTAGTCAGACTTTCTTCCCGTTTTAAGGAGAAACTTTTTTTTGTACAGAAAAAACTTTGGATGTGGAGAAATTGGTGTGTGCATCACAGACATACACAAAGTACTTTTTAATCCTGTAAGTTATCATGTGAAGCAGTTTTTTAATGATCTAAGTAAAAAATGAAGCAGGAGAGCAGGTGGGCAGAGTAGCCTTCCCAAAATCTTCCTTTGTTGCAGCTGAAGCAGCTGGGTTTGGTGACACTAACGAGCAAAGGAGCTGTTTGGATTGCTGTCGCAATTGATTGCGTGGAGACTGTGGCTCCGCTCCTCTCTCCCAGTTCAGGTTGGCCGCAGGTTCTTTTTGTTGTCAGGGTTTATCTTTGCTGGGATCTAGTTCCGTGTTTTTCCCCCGTGAGTGTTAGTTTGGTGAAACACTGGCTGCCGTGGGGGTTTCGGCTGGGGGGGCTGTTGGGAGCCCCCCGTGGGGCTGGGGGGATGTCCCCGGGGAGGGGGGGCTCCTGGTGGGACTGTGCTGGAGACAGTGCCCTGGGCTGAGAAACACACAACCATTTATTGTCGTGTAGACAACTGCTCTCTCACCCGATGACCCCTCCCCACCCAGGAAAGGGAATCGGGGGAAAACAAGGAAACCCTGCGAGCGCTGCGGCTTCGGGAGGGAGGGAAGGGCTCAGGGCTCCGGCACCGGGGCAAGGAGTTCTCTGTGTGGCAGCCATCATCAAGGGAGAGGGAGAGAGAACTCATCAAACTTTTGAATTTATATTGAATGTGCCATGAATGGTGTGAAATAACCCCGTTGGCAGCTTGGGTCAAGTGCCCGCCTCTCGCTCCTCGTCCCCTAAAAGTGCAGTTTCCCCAGCATTAGAAGAAGGGTCAGACCGGGACAGAGAGCGAGGAGAGAAGCGATGACTCCACGTCCTTCAGGAGCGTTCTCAAACCAGCAGGGATGGTGCAGGGTCACTGGGCAGGTACGGCCGAGGCTCTGGGAAGCGGAGGAGCCGATCCCCTCATCCTGGAGCCCTCCAGACTGGCCGTGTTGGCAGAAGCCCCTTGGATTCCTGGCTGTGTGGAGATGGCTGTGATCTTGCTGTCAGGTGTACCGTCCTGCACGTCCCTGTGGGTGCAGGTTGCCCTGTTCCTTCCTGGGCTGTGGGTGCTGAGCTCGGGGCTGTTTTCTGTGCCGGGGGAATGCCTTACCCGAGCACTAAATGTGACATTCTTCACCCTCTCTGCGTTTCTGCTCCCCTCCCTCTCCTCCACCAAAGACAAAAAAAGACACATCCTGTTTATGTCTAAGATGAGTAGAGTGAAAAATGCAGAAGAGTTTTTCAAGTCAGACTTTAAATCCCTGATTCTGCAGGTGTCCGGCGTTTGCCTTTAAAGTCCAACTGTTAATGCCTTATTTCCATGTACAGGCTGCTTTGTCTTCAGCCAGGCGTGTGTGACGCCGGGGGGCTACGGGAAAGTTTGTTACCGTAGTCTGTAAGTCAGAGGCAGTTGGACAGAGAAGGGGGGGGTGAAGCCACTTCTGGATGTGAGAAAAATACAAGCTGCTGTTAAGGACGGGATGTGGTGTGTGGTGCTGGGTGAGGGCAGGAGACTTTGCATGAAACGCCCAGGGTTGTGTGTGCGGCTGGTGCCCCCCGCTTGGGGTTCGGGGTCCTTCTGCCTTTAATTTAATATTTTTAGTTACGTGGTGAAGATGATCAGATATTACTATGCGGCCTTTACACTCTTGTGCACTCTCAGATATATCCTTATTGCACACTTAGGCAGGTTTTTGGTGGGGAAAGGGATTTTTGAGGTGATCACTGGTATCCCGCGTTGGTACCGCTTTGTCAGTGCGGAGCTGGTGGAACCTGGTGGTGGTGTCACAGGGAGCGAGCTGTGAATCCGGAGGAACCATTCGCAGGGTGAGCTGGGTCACCCTCCAGCCAGGCAGAAAATCAGCATTTCTGGGGCATCGCTGCTCCTTTAAGGGAAGGGTTAGTGTGAGCGTGTGAAGAGTTTCCAGATGACATTTATTGCACAAGAAAAGCGCTTTGCACGGCGCCGGTGGAGCCGGGAACCTGCACACACTTGTTGACTAACTTGGGCTTCCAAGTTTTGTTTTTCCAAAGGCTTTTGAGGCGAGCTGGTTAACCCTGCTTCTCTGCAGCAGGAGTATGGAGGGAGGTTTGACCTCAGGCTGGAGAGCCAGGAATTACGTGGAGCGTGGGCTGGGTGGGGGTTACCTGGGCATGGCCTTACCTTGAGGGAAGGTAAATGAGAGGAGCCCCTTTCCCCACCCAGCCATTGCAGCTACTGCTGCTTCCTTCTGGGGCAAGTGAGAACATCCTGGGGAACATGGGGTTGTGTCTGGAGGACGGGTGGGATTGTAGATAGGAATGTTCCTGAGTGTTTTGCTGTACGTTACAATCCAGATAACTCTGAATTCCTTTCTCTTGTTCTTTCAGCTGTTTTTCAAGAGCATAATGTGGCGGAAAAATGAAAAACCACAGCAGACGTTTGCTTTGGAAAAGAAGTCAGTTGCTGGCCCAGTCTAGAAGATGGACCGCTGGATTTGGGGAGCCAGGGAAACCCTGCTTCCGACAGCAGTTTTTCCTAGCTAAGCAGACAAGACCGAGCGCTCAGCTGATTGTGAGCCCGGATCACAGCAAACTGAGCAGAGGAGCGCGCTGCGGGAGGAGGGCACTTGGGCTCCGCGGCGGGTGGGCTCCGCATGTGCCTGTAGATGCAGAATCCTATCAAAAACCTCCTGCTGAACCACGCAGCTTTCCTTACGGAGCCACTGAGAGCAAAAAGGTCCCGTCCCTGTCGCAAAGCCAAGCGCCCATCTGGAGAAGAAGCAAGAAAACTCAACAATGAATCCTTTCAGAGCCAATTCCCCTTGAATGAAGAGTTTGAAACTGTCGCTGTTCCTAATAGCATCTCTGGCACTATCCACTATGTCTCGGGGGGGACGCTGGAAGGTGCTGCCTTACCTGTAAAGAAAGGGGGTTTTGTGTCTGGCGGGGGGGAGAGCAATAATGGTGAGGGCAACACAATCCTAGTAGTTTTAAACAACTATCAAAGGAAATGCTGTTGCAAAGGGAGTGGAATGGAACTTGTGGCCCCTTGACAACTATAAAGAGGTCCAAATTTAACCATCATACTGTAAAAAAGAGAACTTTATTTATGATGCATAAGAAACTTTCTATGGTTAGGTTTCGGTATAGAATTATAAGATCTGCAGAACTTCGAGCAAGAGGCAAGACCTGCAAATTGAGAAAAATCAAGCCAAGGTGGGTGGAGAAAGTTACGAGGGACCATCAAGAGGCGCTCCAGCAGGATTTTGAAAGTGGATTGTGTAATTGGCTTTCCTCCTGGAAATCTAAAAGCAGCCGTCTCTGGAGCCGGTACAGCTTATCAGATATGAACAGTTGTACACCCAGATCTTCAGGCGAGGAGAAGGAAGTACGTGTGCCCGAGCTCTGCCGAGCACGGGATGCCTTCCCGTGCGCTGAGGAGCCAGGATCCAGAGGGCAGGATGGAGGTGCGGATGGTGTCCCACCAGAACCACCCACTGGAACCTCGCCGGGGGCAGAGACCTTGGCCCAGGTGGAGACCAATGGGGCTCTGGCGGAGGATCACTGCTCTGACGCTTTCATCTCCACGACAGGGAAAGAAAATGCTGTTTCAGGTCAAGCTGCTGAAGAATCTGATGAGGTTCTGGGTGTAGATGGGATGGGACTGTCGCAATCCTCCTCGCAGGGTTCTGACCTCAATGATAATTTTGCAAACGGACCTCTCTCCACGGAGCTGGCACAAAACGAGGACAGCTCTGGCCAAATGGAAGTGGAGGGCTCCCTAAACCTGGACGTTTTCAGCGCAAAGTTGCTCGATCACCCTTACTGTAAAAGTCCCCTTGAGGAGCCCCCAGCAGAAAGCACAGGACTGAAACCGGGACCTCGGAAGGGAGGCAAAAGGACCAGTCCCAAATCTTCCCTGGTGGCTGACGAGCAGTTGGCAGCGTGGCTTTGTGGTATTCCTTTTACATATCCCAGGGCTTCCAGGAGTTCCAGAAAACTGCTGGGCATATCCTGGGGTTCACGTGTTGCCCTGAATTCCTTTATTAAGAGGGTTTCTTGTTGTGAATTGCGAAGGGTGCGCAGCAAACTCTCGCGGAACGGAGGCTGCGAGGAGGAGGAACAAACCCCCGCTTGTCTGTCAAGCGGTTTGGGGGCAGTGGAATGGTGCCGCCTTTTGTTTTGGAGAACACAGTGTAATTTAATTGGAATCATTGTGGAAAATTGTTGATAGACATTTAAAATGTCTTTTATCAGGGGGTTTCAGAAGATGATACGGAGTTAAAACTTCCAATTTTTTAAATGGTTGACAATTTTTACTCTCGGTTTCTGAAAATCCTTACGGTTCCAATACTTCCTTCCAGCCTTACCCCCCCTTCTCTTGCTCTGCCTTAGACTGAAACAAAGTCACTTCATGAACCTCAGGTTTTGATGGCCAGATACTGCTCATTGTCACTTCGTTTTCTCTTTGATTGTCCATAAAGTAGGCTTTAGTGAGTCTCGTTAGACAATACTTCTTTTAAAGGCAGGACTGGCCTTAGCAAAGAGCTCAGCAAAAAGGCTTTGGGATTTTTTTTACTCAGTGCTGAGTGTGCAGTATTTGATAGTCTCTCTAATGAGGAACGTGGTAAAAATAGTACTGGGTGTCTTATTTATGCCCAGCAGCACACTGTACCCGTGGTAAGGAGCGGTGAGCCAACATGCTGGACACCTAGTGCTAACAGTACAGGGTTCAGGGGGGTTCTCGTAACTGGAGTTTTCCTCTGGAGAAACTGCCCTCGGAGATTCCCTTGAACCCGGAGCTGGTGTTGAAGGGATTGTTTGAAGTTTGACGTGCTCTGATATTTCTGCCCGCCTTTTTGTCCTTCAGTTTTGCAACTGACTCTCTAAAGCAGAGTGTGAGGAAGGAGGCACTGAACCTCAGAAGGTGGTTTAGCTTTCCGTATCCACGAGGTAGTGTGGGATGCGTTCCTCTGACACTGTTCCTCATCCAGCAAGGACCGGGCGCTGTGGGAGAAGCGGAGAGAAGCTGGTACAACAGCGAACAGGCTGCTTCTGCAAGGGAGTTCTACAGTTTGTGCAGCAGAGAGAGAGACGTGATCCTTCTGTGACAGTTGGGAACCAAGATTATACCAGGGTGCAAAGGTCAAATTCTTGTGGTGCGATAGGCAGTCATAGTCTTGTCCATGGGAGGCCTGAATCACTTAAAATAAAATTAAAAAGACAGGTGGTGAATGCACAGAACTTCCCCACAGTTGACAGTTTGAAGAGAATTCTTCCTGGCTTCTGAATGGGAGCGGGTGAGACCGGTCCCCACTTTCTGCAGAGCTGGGGGTCCCTCCCCGAGGATCGAGGGCAGGTCTGACCAGGGACACGCTCACACTGACGTACGGCGCTGCGGGGGTTTCTCAGCTGGAGAGCTGTAAAAAAAAAAAAAAAGAGTTTTAATTTTGGTATAACAGTGTACAGGAGCTCTCGCCTGTTTTGGGGTGTTGTTAACAATTAACTGCACCCTGAAGGGCTCTGCCGAGCCGGCAGGAAGTGCTGAGGTTGGTGCCCGAGGGGGATGTCCCAGGGTTTTCATTCTCTGCAGCAGCTGAACGTGGCGGTTAAGGGGCTGCAGTATTTAGTATTTATTTCTGAGGTGCTGTGCGGTGTCAGACAGAGCTCCCTGGTAAATCCTGCTCACGAGCGGTGCCTGATCTTGCGCTGGGTCAGAACTTTGCCTTTTCCTCCTGGAGTTAGGCAGTAGCACCAGCCCAGCCGAGGTCAGTCCTGCGGAGGTCCCTTGGAGCTCTGCTGCTCTGAGCTGTAGCTATGAGAGCGGCCCTTCCTCTGCGTGCATGAAGAAAAAGCTTTTAAAATGTTATGTATTAAAAGAGAACAAGGTACGCTTGCATCCCCACACATCTTCTGTCCGGACTTGTAGCCAGAGTGAGAAATGCCCTCCCTCCACACTCTGCTGGGAGGTACGGGGGGGAAGTTGAGGCGAGTGTGGCAGGGTTGGGAGGAAGGCTCTCTTCCCAGGAAGAATTCTTCCTTGTCTGATCTGCCTCTTCAGTCCCCCTTCCTTCTGTCCCACAGCCAGGGGTTCTTCTTGCTGGATCTTCACTGCTTTTCTCGTCTCTTTTTCTTTTGTTCTTGGTCTCTCTCCTTCCTCTTTTTATTTTCTTACTGCTGCTGTTCTGGCACGTTTTTCTGCCAGGTGTTTCTCTCGCCCTGCTTCTTCCCATCCCCATCTTTGAAAGTTTCCAGGAAAAGCTGTTAAAGCTTTAGTAACCAGAGCCCTGAAGGTGCAGAGCCCTGGGCAGTGACACCGGCTGCTGTCACAGGCCGGGACAGAGTCCCGGGGTTTGGGTCACTGAGGTTTCCTGGGGCTCTGCTGCCTTTGAAAACTCATTTTCAGACAGCTGGACAACTGGGTCCTTTTTCTCCTATCCTGTTTTCCATTCTCTTTCGTTCTTGAAGTGGTTTTGGGTGCTTGGATGGGATTTATGTCTCCACTGTTCCAGTTTTGTGTCAGATAAAAAAAAAATAATCCATTTCCCGAGTTTTTTAATTCCTCCAGCATCCATCTCTTCATTATTTCCTCCTTAATATCTTGTTTCTGGTGCTGTGGTCTCCCAAGCAATGGCAGGCTGACACAGCCGTCCCTGGCACCTCAAATGCCATCCCAGGATAAATGGGTTGAACCTGCCGAGGGTCCGCCTGGTGCCTCCCCCCTGTGCTGTGCTCCAGCAGGGACCCCCCGACAGCAGGTCCCTGCCAGCTGGGGCTGCTGGCTTTGGGGACAGTGATTCTGTGTTCCCTAAGGACAAGAGAGCGGGTTTGCCCTGGAAAGCACTGCAGAAATTGACGGCTTTTCACGTTGCGGTGAAATTGTATAAGATGCTAATTGAAATAAGCAGTGGGCTGGGTTCTCCTAGCGCTGGTATAATTAGTTTGGCATAGATATCTACGTGTATGTGGGGAGAATGGGGTCTGATCTGTCCCTGTAAAGCTGAGTGATCAAATTCCTGCTTTTTTATTTCATCCTCCTTCCTCTGATTTTATTTAGTGTTGCCAGTTTGAGCTGAGATTTCTGAAATCTCTCCTTCCCTGGGGGCTGGGGTGTTGGATGGGCACGGAGCGATGGATGCTCCTGCTCGGGAGAAACGGGGAACTGGGAGGGTTTCTCACCTGTTTGTGCTTTGATTTCTCTGGTATATTTAAAGGATTCCTAGATGACGTTATGAAGAAATACGGCAGTTTAGTTCCACTCTGTGAGAAGGATGTCATGGGAAGATTAAAAGAAGTCTTTAATGAAGATTTCTCCCATAGGTATATAGCAGTACCCGGCTCTGGAGGTTGTAAAGGACAAACTGCTTGCTTTGCTCCTGCATGCTCTGCCTCCAACACCCAACAGGGCTCCGGTTGATATGACCTTGACTGATTTTTTTTCTTTTCTGCCTTTTCAATCCCGTTTCAGAAAACCTTTTATCACCAGGGAAATCATGAAGTATCGGGAAAAACATCCCAAAACCTCCACTTGCAATTTCCGGGTCTTCTATAATAAGCACATGCTAGATATGGATGATTTAGCCACACTGGAAGGCCAGAACTGGCTCAATGACCAGGTCAGAGATGTTTGGTGTTTATGGGCTTCCTTACCCCCTTTTTTTACCCCATTTGTGTTGGGATGTCAGTTGTTCCCCTGCTGCATCCTGACTTTACAGGTGAGAGGTAGGAGAAGTTGGGAGCAGCTTTCCAGTGGTTACAAGTCTGGGAGACGGGAGGTGTCACAACTAAACTGTTCCCTTTTGGAAGAAATGTTGAACTATTTTGGGAAAATAGTGGCTACCCGTATAGATTTTAGCATCTCCCTCCGTGCCCGAGCTCCAGCAGGTGACAAGAACAGCAGAGTGTGAAGCATCAGACTGTGGCTGGCGGCCAAAAAGCCGGGGCGGCTGCCGTGCCCGGGGCACGCACCAGTAGCTGTAAATTGAATTAAAGTGCATTTCTGATGGCGGCAGGCTTGGAGCAGCCAGTTAGAGCCTCTCTGCGGGCCCAGCACCATTAGTTCCAGGGTGCTGGCCCTTCAGGCTGCGGCAGAGTGCCGCCGGGATTGATCGCTCGCCTCCTGAGCGCTGCTCCGAGCGCGACGGGTCCCTGCGGTTTACGGGAACGTGTGAATTTGAGTTTTACAAAACTTGCTCTGTACCTATTCACATATTTACTGACTCTTACAGATAATTAACATGTATGGTGAACTCATAATGGATGCAGTCCCTGAAAAGGTGAGGGTTTTTGTTATTATGCAAATGTTACCTAATGAGAGATTGAGAGGGAGGGGTGAAACGTTGAGTGTTGCAGATACAGGCTGGAGGTTCAGCTCGCTGCTGTTCTGGGTGGCTCTGTTACAATTTCTTGCTGTCCCCTCTCAAATTCTCTTCCTTTCCTGTGCTAAAATGCAGTTTTTAGTGCTGGTGCCCTCCTTCCAGGAGCTTACAGATTGGCTCTGCAGGGGCTCTCTGGCAGCCCGATGCTGTGAGGTTCCTGGAGAGGACAAATTCCCTGGTTTCACCCATCCCTTAGAGCTCTCGGAGCTTTGTGTCTCCAGCTGATCTGCTGCTGAAGCCGGGTGTTTGAGCAGAGGATCCCCGTGACGAGGGGGTTCTGCTGGGATGCCAAACCCTGAGCGGTGGCAGTGGGTCCAGACCCGTCGCTGCTTCCACCGCCCCCCCCCCCGCAGGTTCCTGCCCGGGGAGCGCGGGTCCCTGCGGAGCCGCTCGCTTCCTCGGCACGGCTCGCTCTGCGGGACTCTCCTCGCTTTGTGCATCCTCACCAGAACGCTCGCTGCTGCCCAACTGTTGGTGGCGGCTGAAAAAAAGAAAAGAAAGAAAAAAAAATCAAGAAAACAAGCCCCCCCTTGTGTGAGTGCACTTGCAGCAGTGGCAATTATAAAAAGCCATCTGTTTGCTAGCAGAGCTGAACAATTTTCAGGTGAGACCACAAAGGAAGAACCAGACAAAGCCATTTTTAGATGAGCTCTGCGGAACGCAGCTCCTCGCATCTTCGAGCCGGGGGGAGGGAGCGTGGTTGCTTTGATGGTTGTTGGTGGTGATTCCTCGTTAGCGTTCTGCCCGCTCCCGAGCGGGTGCCGGGGTTGTGCCGGTGGAGGTTGTATCTCTTTGCTTGTCTCTGCTTTTTCTTCATCGTGCATAATTGAAATCCTCATGGGAGACTCTGCGCTGGTACCTCGGGAGGCGGGTTTGAAGTCTGTTGGTGTGGATAATGGGTGTTAGGCTGGTTTCAGATGCGGAATTTTCTAACTTTTTTTTTTTCAAATAATAACTAAAGCCTTCTACCACCTCTACACTAACAGAATTATTAAAAACAGATGTTGCAGATTTCCATTTGTATTAATCTGTTCCTGTAATTGCAAGAAGCTGAGCACAGGGAACAATAGTGTTAACCTGGAGTTAAATAATTTTTTTTTTAACATAGGCCTATATTTTTTTGCAATAAATGTAGGTTTTTAGTTAGGAAATGGATGTGGTATAGCCTAAAAATTCTTTTAAATAGCAGAACATTGGTTTTGTCTGGAGGTGGTCATAGCAGTTGAATACAAATGACCATGTTGTTGGATTAAATCTCATAACTGTTTTGATCAATTTTTTATTTGGTGGTTTGGTTTTTTTTTGAGTCTCAGCTTCCAGCAACTAAGGCCAGAAGTTTCTCCCTTCTCCACCCCCCACCTCCCCTCCACTTTACCATTCCAGTCTTCTCTTCCTTCATCCCTGTAAAGATCAACAAAAACTGTAACTCCTTATCCTGGTGGTTTTCTCCCAAGTCCGTCCCCGGCAAAGGATGAGATACGATGTGCCTGGAGACAGAGAAGCGTAAATGGAAATGCTGCAGCGGCTCAGGCCGTGTATCACGGGGAAATAAGGCTGGGTTTATTGCTTGCTGGAGAGCAGCAGTAGTTCAGGCTTGGCAAAGCCTCGCTTTGTCCCTGCTGGGCTGCCGTCTCCAAACCTGCGTTAAGTAATGCCTCGTTACAAGTTGTTTTGTATAAATTACCCTGGGGGAAGGGCAGTGACTGTGCATGAGGATTTCTGTGCTCATTCCTCCTCTCTTTTTTTTTTTTTAGGTTCATTTCTTTAACAGCTTTTTCCACAGACAGCTGGTAACCAAAGGATATAACGGGGTGAAGCGATGGACTAAAAAGGTACCCTTCAGCTCCCTGTCTCGCTGCTCTGGTTCTCCTGGGCTGGGCTAAGGTGGAACCGGGTCTCGCAGCGCGTTACCGACAGAGAATGGGTTTGCAGAGGAGCCGCGGGAAGCGGAGGGAGGTGGATGGAGATAGTGGGTGGCACCGCTGGGGTTAGTACCGGTGTCTCCTGAAAACGTTCTTCCATGGCTGCGGCGGCGGCGGTGGGTTATCTCTGGGTGTGCATTCATGCTGATTTAGCCACAAGAAGCGTCTCTTCCTGCTCCTGACAGTGCCAGGTACTGATCCACGGGGGAGCAGCCTTAATTCTGCTGCTTCTTTCGTCTCAAACTGGGATTCTTTGATAAAATCAACTAGTTACTCCTGAGTAACACATACGGGTAGCAGACAGCAGAAACTGGAGACCAATAATTAATACTTGTTCTTGTGACAAGAATAGAATTCACCTTCCTCCCCAGAACACGTACCAGACTATGGGTTGTGGTATTTTCTGAGGTAGCTGATACCAAGAGCAGTGCTCTCTTTTGCTGTGAACATTTGTCCTTTCTAATGTGGGGGATGAGGCAAGACTAATCAAGGGCCATGTTTGAATGTATGATCTTTCTGCAGGAGCACTTAAATAGCACAGATCTGTGAAATGCTAGAGATGAACTCATTATCCAAATATAAAACCTATTCATATAATTTATTAAAATCTCTTTTAAAGAGAGACTGAATATTGGTGCTTAATATTCCCAGAGATATATATTTTTTTTTAAATGTTCTTTTTCTCCAAGTTTCTCCAAGCAACCCAAGTTTTGCAGAAAACCCCCAAAGTGAAGGAAGGTTTTGGAAGCACCCCTGTGTTCATGGTGCTGCTGAGGAGGGACCAGAGGAGAGCAGGATGGTTGTTTGGACATTTACACCTAGACCCTGAAGGATCCCTAGAGCAGGGCTGAGAGCTAAGCAGGTTCTGTTGGGAGGATTCAACAGACGGCACGTTACAGGACAAAGTGTTTGAGGGGAACTTGTTCCTGCTTTTTAAACACACCAGAGGATTGTACCAGGTTTTGTAAAAGTGCTGTCTGGGATACTGGAGGCCAGAGCCTGGAAGGACATGCCAAGGTTTCCAAGCTCTTCTTGGTGCCTGTCCCTTCTGGCCACTGGCTCGGGTCTGAGCCGCCTCTGCCCTGGCCTGCTGAACCCAGCCTGGGTTGCCACCATTCTTTCTGTACATCAGGTCTTAACTAAAGACTCTGAGAGCTCTTGGCCGCCTCTTTCCACTCTTCTGCTGCTGGTTGTCATGCTTGCAGCAATCCCACAGCGAGGGTGACACGAGGACCCTTGGGTCTGGCGTGGCTCCGCTGCTGCTGGACACCACAGAAGGTGGAGTTCCTTTGTCTTACTCCAGTTTTCCTTCCTGGGCTCAGCTCGCTGCCGGCTGATGCTTCTTGGCTTCTCTCTGATGTCTCTCGCTGCTGAGTGATGTCTCATCTCTCCGAGGGCAACGGATCGCTGAGCAGCCAGTGGGACCTGGGCAGGAGACTGTTCCTGCAGGTGGAACCGGGGATCCTCAACGCTTGTGACAGTCACAGTCCTGCTGAGAGCAACTGCTGGGAATGTGCCAACCTTTTTGTGCCTTCAGCTTCCCACTGTTACTCAAAAAACGCACTTTTCTTTCCTACAATGAACCTGCCTTTACCAGTAGTGCAGCAATTATCTACTGCTCGAATTGCACACTGCTTAAAAAAAAAAAAAAGCAGGATAGAAATCTTCCCACAGGATGAGTTCATTTAGTTCAGTCTATTTTTGCTTACTTTCTGGACCGTAGCACCAAAACCCCAGCAATTAGACAACCGTTTCAAGAGATGGTGGGAGAAGGAAAATCACGAAAGGCCCTGGCTTTGACGGGCTTCCAAAAGCAGGAGGGCTCATCTGCCGCACAGACCCCGGGGAGCTGTACCCGGTCTCCTCCTGCCACCGCGGGACATCTATGACATCTGCTGCAGAGCTGGGTTCCAGGATGGATGGTCTCTCTCTGTCCTCACCCCCTCCCTGTCTTCGCTCCCTGAAGCACCGTTTCCTCCTCCTCCTCCTCCTCCTCCTCTGCCTCCCTCCCACATGGCGCAGAGCCCGTGTCACGGCAGAGGGAGGCACAGATTGAGGCTCGACTGTGTTACCGCCGTTAATTAAGAAATCCCCCTTGGATGCAGATGTTAAAGTGTAGTGTGAGCAGGCTTTTGCCACGAGTACAGTTAGTGGTGACTAACTCTGGAGCTGTGCAGTGCTCCAGTTAGCTCCGGTGCTGCAGCTACGATACACCAGTCTCTTACTTTGCCGTGTTGTGCCCGTGGAATTGTCTCTAACGCATGTTGTTCTTCTTGCCAGGTGGACTTGTTCAAAAAGACTCTCTTGCTAATTCCTATTCACCTGGAAGTCCACTGGTCCCTCATTACTGTGAACATCCCCAATCGAATTATTTCATTTTATGATTCCCAAGGCATTCACTTTAAGTTCTGTGTAGAGGTAAGTCACCACCGTGTCGGCAGAGTTTGAACTGTTTTCTCACCCAAACCGCTCCACCCTGCTTTTTCTGTTCAGCCTTAAACTCTAAATGCTGCCATGTCCAAGATGGGCATCGGCTGAGGAGTCTGAAGCAGAGACCCCCGAGGGTCACAGCGAAGCGGGGAGCTGAGGTCAGATTGCCTGGTGCCTAATTAGCCCGGGGTGTAATTGGCACACCTTTTGTGGCTCTCTCCTCACTCCCACAGAGCAGGTGCTCAAAGCCAAGTGGCCAGAAGGAAAGTAACGGCAACTCTTCAACCTGCTGAGGGACTTGTGTTGAGGAAACGATGCCGTGGTGCTGCCCAGTGGGGTTTGGGTGTCACTGCTGTCACAGCATGTCACCTTTTTCCTCTCTCCGCATTGGCATGGGGTGGGCACCTCCAGTTATAACCCAGCAACCTTTCGAGGCTACACCCTGAACACCGGAATTAAATTATTGGTCTTCCCAGTAAAGAGCAGCCAGAATTTTTTTGCTGGGACTAGCAAATTGTAATGAACCTCTTACAAAAGCTAATTTTGTCAACTTAATTGCTTGCTTGATGCAGCAGCCCTCTACTTTTAACTGTGTGTAGTTGTTGGCTTACAGCAGAGTAGTAATTATTGTACCCAGGAGAGATCCAGCAAGGACTTCTGCATGAAGATACTCGTTTCCTGCTGGCATTTGCTGGGGATGAGGGTAATGTTTGTTCTGGGAGCGAGAGGCCTCGTGCTCTCCAGCCTCTGAACCTGCGGCACAGAGGAGGGGTCCCTCTCCTGCAGCCTGGCAAAGTGGCTCCCTCCCTCCCTCCCTCCATGGCATTTGCACTTAAATGTCTCACAAACGCCAGACCCTTTTACTCCTGCCCTTTGGAGGGGAAGGGGGGGCCATTACCCAAAACTCCGCTGTGATCCACCCACCGAGGTGAACGTTAGTTTAAACTGTGTTGAAGCTGTGCTCTAAACCGCCAGCCTGTTTACAGAGGAGGAGAAGGATTTGCTTAACCCGAGACCAGAGGCTCATTTATCTTACTCCCTTCTCTTCGCCTGTGTCAGACTGTCCTCTCCTGTGTCGCTAGAGCTCTCCCTGGAGACTGTTGGTTACCCGCAGAGCTCCCAGCGGTTTGGGGGGGATTCGGGCAGGAAAACCCCGTCGTGTTGAAGGGAAGGGTCTTGGTGTGGGCCGAGTGAGGCAGGAGAGAGGACGTGTGTCGGGCTGACTGGGCTAGTCCTTAGTGTGTCAGTGTACGGTGGGGCTGTTAACGATCCCCTTGATTGACCAGAATGAGCCTCGATGGTAGAAGGCACAGGACCCACTAGAGCTCGTCTCCTGACCTCTGGACCTGAGCTCAGCTCCTGCTGCTTAATCCTCACCTGAAATTCATCCTCATTGTCCAAATGATCCCAGCCAAGATGCCGGTGTTTATCCGCTGTTCTTCAGCTGGTGAATAATATTGTTGCTTTTTTTTTTTCCCCCTTTCCTCTTTGAAGAACATTCGAAAGTATTTGCTGACTGAAGCAAAAGAGAAGAATTGCCCCGAGTTCCTTCAGGGTTGGCAGACTGCTGTGACAAAGGTAAGAGGCAGCGCCTCCCGCGCTGGGGTCTGACGCTGGGAGATTTTAGGAGGCTACTCCCAAACCCATGTGTCTGTACGAGGAGTGATTTGCTTTCTGCTGAGCACGTGGAGGGCAGTAGGAGTGATGGAGGTGGTTACGCGTGGGAATTAGAGCTTTGATGATCATTCAGCTCCCACCAGGTCTTTAATAATCGGTGATCTGAGCCCAGTCTCTGGACAATTAAATGTCCGTGCAGCAAAACCTGTGCCTGGTGCCCGTGTTGGTGAAGGGCTGAATGATCTGGAGGCTCAGCTCCCACACTTCTCCTGAAGGACCTGTTCTGACCTCTGCCAAGGGATGGATTTGGTGAGGAAGAGGCTGATGCTGCCACCTGTATTTTGTATTTGCCTTGGATAGAGGGCTTTGGTCTCCGGGGTGCTTTGGGGCACATCATGTTTGATCACAAGTAAACAACGTCTGGCAACAATAAAAGGGAATAACTCGTGTGTAGTGTAAATGAGGGAATATGTGCATGGCGTAGCCATCCCATAATAGCTCCAAAGCTATAAAACAGGTCATTGCACACTAGACACACTCCCAACAGCTCCCTCTTCACACAGGATTATTTTTAGATGCTGATACGAGGATGAAATTCTCCCTCTCTGCACTGGCACACATGCCGTGCTGTCGGGGCTTGTCCCCTCCATCCCGTGGGGTGGGAATGCTGGGATTTGAGGAAAAAAAGGTTACTTTTGCTCTTTCAATGCCAGAGACGTGGCAGCGCTCGTGAGTGGGACTTTTTACCTCCATATACCAAAATTAAGCATGCTTGAAGAAATAACAAAGTTTGGAAGATGCCACTCTTCCCCCCAGCCCCATCCCCTGGCCCGTGCGTCACCCTGCATGGTCTTTGGGACCCTCTGGGTGGCGGGGGGAGGAAAGCCCCCGCCGGCAGCGGGGAGGCTGAGAGTAATCTCCTCTAGGCCTGTGGGGCTTGGCCGGGGTGGTTTGGTCCTGTGCGAAGCCGTTAATGCTGTGCAAACATTTATTGAAACTAATTGAGAAGCTGTTCCGTGTAGGTCACTAAAAGAAAAACTTAAAAGGAAGGTGCGTAATTTGTTTTCACTGAATTTCACTGAATTTTTAGAGTTGGAAGGGACCATAGAGATCGTCTGGTCCAACTCCCCTGCTGAAGGGGAGTCCTGTCCTACGATATATATTTTTTCAAAACGTTAGGTGTTATTCTAACGAGGTGTGGAGTGTCACCTTGCAAAAGCTGGGATGGGAATAAGCAATTCCAACCCCGGCTTCTCGTGCTGCGGAGTGGCTGGCTCTGAGAGCCAGACACCTGAGCCTTGTGCCCGGGCTCCTGCTGGACTTGAGGCAGGACGTAGAGAATAAAAGGATAAGTAAAGATCTAACGTTGTTTCTTCTTGTTTCTTTTCCCTTTAGTGCATTCCACAACAGAAAAATGACAGTGACTGTGGGGTTTTTGTGCTCCAGGTAAGAGTACTGCTTGTTCAGACTGGGTGGCCTGTATTGTTCGTACACGAAATGTCCTTTTTTTTCAATCAAGCCTTTTCCTTTTCCTCAGTACTGCAAGTGCCTCGCCTTAGACCAGCCTTTTCAGTTCTCCCAGGAAGATATGCCCCGAGTGAGAAAAAGGATTTACAAGGAGCTGTGTGAATGCCAGTTAATAGACTAATAAAATGCAGCCAACCTAATTTCTCTGGCATTTCTGACGAGTTGCAGCTGGTGTTTGTGTACTTGAATTTCTGAAAACTTCCGTGAATTCTGAGCGATTCTCAGCTGAGTGGTGTGGCCACTGTTGTTACCTCAATTTTTTGACAAGCTCTTTAACTGGCAGAACATAGCAGAGCTGCCATAAAATATTCCTTATGTCAGTTTGGTTCTCTTATGTTCTTTCCTGTATTTAATATTTATTATCTCAGCATGCATATAGGCAAAGCATGCAACTAAAACCATAAAGCTGTAGGTTTGGTGCACCTTTGAGATGTAGCTAGAAATGACAAATACAGGTGATTTTGTCTGGAAACATAAAGATGCATGATATGTTTTCTGATGCAATAATGCTTTGAATGTATCAAAAACAAAAAAAATCAATGCCATAAAAAGAACAGCTAGAACCTATTTGATAGTTCCATTGTCCCTGTTGTGGCTGTATAATACTGAATTACCACTTCTTAGGGTGGCTGAATTCATCTACAGATTTAATTTGTGGAGACCCCTTTTTTTAAGTAGATCAAGTTGCTAATAAAGTTTGTTCTGTTAACATTTATCCAAATGTCATCATCAGCCTGGCCCTAGAGATAAAAGGCAGCCTTTGCACAAATAAAGCTTCAGCACTTGTCTGTATAATGCAGAGTCCCGAGGTTGCAGTGGGTCAGATGGATGGTGTGTTCCTCGGTGCTGCAGAAGGCTCCACGACGTGTGTATTAAGGAGAGTTATAAAGCTGACCCTGCAGAGTCACAGCTTAGATCCTAAGATAAACTCCTTGGCTGTAACTGTTTAAATCTCAGCTGGTTTGGACTCATTTTCCAGTTCCACGACACGCGGTGAAATGTACCGTCCCGGCATCGCTCCCTTCGGCTCTGTCTCCACGTCCACTCCCTTCAAGCTTGTCGTGTTTAACCTCCCCTCGGCTTTGGCCTTTGTTCAAATATAAATTAACTCATTTCTGCTGCATCTGCTGTGTGATTGTCTCGGGTGTCCCCGGTTTTGTGGCACCGATGGGTCCGGTTGGGAGTAACGGCGGTTGTGGTGGGTGCTGGACACACCAGAAGACCGTGTGGTTCTGTACCTGGGAGCCCAGCACTGGGCTTTGCTGGGATGTGCTGGGTAGGGACAGGCAAGAGCAGTTGGGTCTGGAGAGGTGGGGGTTTCTTGCCTCGGTCTGTAAGCTGTGCTGTGCTGGAGGGAGCTGGTCTTGTCCGCAGAGGCTGTTTGTGGGGCTGCCGCAGCAGCACGTGTCTCCGCGGGGTCTGTCTGTGGGCAGAGGAGAGAGCCCGGAGGAAAATGTTCTTAAGGCTAAACCTCATCTGGTGCGCAGCTTCGCTTTGTGCCGCTCCACAGCCCCGGCTTTCGGGGGGAGAAAAGCCACTTTGAGTTCCCTGTCGCGCAAATGGATTCAGGCTTGAGCTCGGGCAGGTGCAGCCCCCCCCGAGATGTTGGGTGTTTTTCATCGCGTGGGAACGTGCTGGAGCTCGGGTGGTCCTTTCCTGAGCCTTGGTGCCCACCGCTGGCTGGTGGGAATCCATCTCCCTCTGCCTGAGGTTGGGAGGAGTCTCTAATCGCCACCCCTTTGCCAGGGACATCAGTAAAAGGAGGGTATTTCTGCGCTCCCCACGGAGCGGGGGGGCTCTGAAGGAAGTGGATGCGTGTCCCACCCGCCCGAGGGGAGGAGGGTCTGTCTCTCCTGTTGGGAAGTGCTGCTCCTCTGCCGCCTTGTCATCTCGAGGTTTGCTGACAAGTGTTCCCCTCGGTTGTGGGGCGGGCCGGAGGGGCTGCGTGGGGGTCTCCAGCTGTGAACACACCAGTGAGAGGCCTCCCAACAGAAAAAAAAAAAAAGAAAAAGGAGGGGAAATTGAAAACAGAGCTAATGTAAGCAAAGTATGTCGGTGCAGGGCTGAAATTAATCACAGGCAGTCAGAGGCTGGGGCTCTGTAATGGTGTATCCTGTGAAACTGGACTAATTAACTCCTCCTTGGGAATGTCTTTGATGCCTTAAAGGAGATGGACCCCATGATCTGTAGTCATTTTACCAGTTCTTAAAACATTCAGAACTATGCGGAGTGTTTTTATTATGAGAGGCACATTTATGTGGATGTAGTTATGGCTGTTAGCAATTCCATTAATGGGATCTTCAGAATTTCATAAATCACTCTGAACTGGTTTGGCTGATGCTTAAATTTCACGACTCGTTCCGGAGAGATCGTCTCGCTGGGCTGATTTATACAAATAGTCCCAGAACTGGTGAAGCCTCCGTCTCGGGCGCCACCTGAGTTGCAATAAACCTCAAACGCAATGGGAAATAAATTATTAGTTGCCATTTTGTTTGCTTTAATCTATAGTTTAAAATGACCGCACAGCTGATATAAATAAAATTTAAAAAAAAAAAAGGCAGAAAATGTGGCCCTGGTTGTGCAGGGAGAGTAGGGCAGTGCCCGTCGCCGAGCTGTTGGGTGCGAGCGGAGGATGGACCCTGGTGCTGTCGCTCCTTCCCTGCCCCTCTGGGGTGCGAAGGAGATGGTTTGGATGCTTCCCCTGCACCCGTGACCGAGCCAGGCGGGCTTGCGGAGAGCTGCTGGGCTGTGCTGAATCCCTGGCATCAGGGTTACCCTGCCTGTGCTTTCCCGGGGTCCCCATGGGCATCGTCTGCCGTAGCCGTCCCTGGGGCCGGTGTGAGCCCTGAACCCCTGGGAGGGGGTGTAGACCCCGCTGCGCCGAGCCCCAACCGTCCTTTGGGGGCTGTTCCTCCATCGCATGAAGCCCCTGTTCCCGTGAAGTAATAACATGGAGTTTTACCATAAACCCCCGTTTTCTTTCGGTGGTTTGGTTTGGTTTTAATTTGAGAAGCCCCTGATGCGAGGGGCTGTAGCAGCCTGTTTGGGGCTCGGTGGGATGAGGAGAAGCCTCCCCAGTCGAGGAGCTCAGCGACGCTCAGCTGAGCGCTGACGATGCTCTCTGCTCCACAGTGATACCTCTGACAACGTACCAGATTGCAGATGTCACCTATTGCATAAATAAGGGTGGAAATCTTGCGTTAGACACTTTCTACAAAGGTGGCATTTAAAAAACACAGATCTGTCAGCAGAACAGGTAGGACGTAAATTGCTTTTCTAGATCAAACCAAATTAACGCCCTTCTTGTATCGCTTGTTGATTTAGCGATGGAACTCCAGAGTTAAACCTTGTCTTTGCTGAATTTACAAAGCCATAGAGCTTGTGAATTTGTGATAATGGGGGGAATGGAGCCTCAGCGAATGTCTCTTTAAGCTATTAATCATGGGACTGGCAACATCATTGTCTTTATTACATTCATAATTTAAAAATCCTATCATGGAGGAGGAAACATGGGTGCTTGTTAAATATATTCTTTCAGTGGAAAGCGCTAAGAAATCAGATCGTTAAAGTACAGAATCATAAGAGACACTAGAGCCTTGCCAGGAACAATAATTACTATTTATATGTAATAGGCACTGGGAGGGAGAGAGATGAGTCTGGTTTGCTCGTGCCTGAGCTTAATGGATTTTTATGAGTAACCAACTAGAAGGATTTGAGGATTGAATTTCGTTTTCAGAGCATGTAATATTAGAGACCGTAGAGTGAAAAACTGTTGCAAACCGAGCGAAATACCTTGAGAAATCAGCTGGTCTGTTGTCTCTCAGCGCAAGTGAGCAAGGCACGGGCGAAGCAGCTCTCCTGCCCCACAATCTGAGGAGTTCTGATTCGTCATTTTTTCGTGTGTGATTTCAGCTGTGCTGGTAACTCATCTCCCCCGGCGTGGCGCTTCCCCGGGGCTGCGGACCCTCCCTAGTGCTTAGGTTGCCTCTTCACGGGCAGCGGTGGGCAGTGGCCGAGCGGAGAAGGGATCAAAAATCCAGTGAGGAACCTCTTGGGGATAAATGTGTCGGGGGAGGAAGGGCAGGGGAGAACCTGGGCTTTAAATCGGGTGTATTTGGCTGGATAACGTGGGCCAGGCTGTGTTTGTGAGAGGTGAGCTTGGGGCTGTTGTGTTTCTGGAAACCTTTGGGCTGGGTGGGATGTCTTCTGCAGGGCTGTTGCTCTGCGGCGCGCAGAGGGGCGCCGGGTCTCGCCTCAAACCCCTGCTTTTTACATCAGTTTAACGCAGGCAGCCCCTGCGGCGCGGGAGGGAGCCCCCTCCCCAGCGTCCGGCTGAGCGAGATGGGGTTCTGGGGCAGCGGTGGCCTGAGTTTGTCCTCGGCATCTCCGGCAGCCCCAGCCCCTTGGAAAGCGGATGAGCCCCTGCTCCGCTGAAAGCACCACGGGCTCGCACAGATGAAGCAATTCCAGCTCACCTTCCAGTTCCCGCCGCCTTCGGGGTTCCAAGCCTGGGGTTTTTATCATTTTTAAGGAAGTCTGAGGTACAGAGAAGTTTCAAAGTGTACCTTCAATAAATATATCCCCTTCTTATTCAGGAAACCTGCCTTTGGAGATCTGCTTTTGGTCTTGCCTACTGAAATGCTGCTGTTTCGCACGCAATTAGTAGGAGAAGGCAATCTTTAAACGCTGCTGTTAATGGGCAGGGACTTCAGGGCTCAGGTTTTGGCAGAGTTTCGGGTCATGTCCTCTGGTGGATCACGCCTCAGATGGGTGGTTTTTCCCTTTAGAACATAAAGGTAGCTAAAAGATGCTGAGAAACTTCAGGCTAATGAAATGTGATGCCTTAAATGTATGGCCATTTCAGATTACTTGTAGGCACTGGCTTGCCCCTGGCTGGGATGGACTTTAGAGGGGAGAGGGATGTGCTGTGCGAGGGTGGGTGCTCTTCAGAAGACAGGGAGCACACGGATTCAGCTCCCAAAAATCACTATTTGGTCGCTTCACCAGAACATATGTTAGAAACTGAGCTTGTAGGTCCTGGAGATGTTCTGGGCAGGGCTGTAGCCTGTGGCCTGTCCTGTGGCCGGGGGTGCCCTGGGTGTAGCCAGTCAGATGGCTCTTCCTGGGGTACTTTTTGGCCACCAGATGTCACGCAAGGACCACTGGTGCCGCGGCCGCTGCGGGGGGGCTCCAGCTCCCTGCTGGTGGGTTGACCAAGCCCTGGTGTCTCCCGGTTGAGCGTCGCCTGCCCCCTCGGTGGTTGTCTTCTCGCACGCTTCCCGGTGTGTGTCGCACCAACGTGCGTGTCGCACCAACGTGTCCCACCAAACACCACCCACCCCCTGGCAATCCCTCTGGATCAGGCGGGGAAGCGCTGGGCTCCGGCGCGGGGGTACCCTGGGGTCCTGACAGTTCTACAAATTGGCCGGCAGGTTTTTTGGTAGAGAAGCCATGTGTGTGTGTGTGTGTGTCCCAGCGGCTGGAGCCTGATCAACCCCCTGCCCCCCCGCGGAGCCCCACTGTTACTTTTATAGCTCCGTATTACCGTGGCAAACGCGGGGAGGGGGGAGAAGCCACATCAGTAGCCACTTCTGTCTGATTTGCGGTCGTGTGCCTATCGCTTGACATGGTTTTGCAAATAACTAAACGAAACCAGGAATTCGTTTCGGGGAGGAGAGGGGGCGGGAAATAAAAAAGTAAATCAAAACTCAAGAAAACTGCTGCATCAAATGTCTGGTGTGGAGAGTCTGAGCTGCTCCCAGTGTGGGTCTCTGGGCGGAAGATGGCTGGGAGGAGGATGGGAAGCAGTCGCCCTGATTCGGGCAGCGTGGCTGCCAGCCGCTGCCGCAGCCTCCAGGCCATGCATTTTTTGAAATTTTTATTTAATTGCTGGTGTCTGCTCAGGCTTTATCCTAAATTTAGCAATATTCAGCGCTGCTTTTTCTCTGTAATACCTTTATAAATTCCCATATAATCTGATCTCTAATTTTAAAGCCATCTGTCATTTTTTTGAGCTGTATATTTTCCAGCTTTAGAAGGTCTTGCTGGAGCAGAATTTAAATTCAGAGTCTACTGAAAACGTGTTTTTCTTTCAATTATTCATGGGTTAAGATGCCTTTGAACTTGTGTTTGTGTAGCTGGTGGGCCGGGGGGGTGCAGAGGGTGGGTGCCTGGTTAGTCCTTGCACCGGCCCCACTAGGATCGGGGTGCCAGCAGGACCTTGCTGCATCCACACCCCATCCTGGGACCGACCAACCTTTGGGGGTGTCCCCTTCTCTGTCACCTGCCGTCCTGTTCACTAGGTGGCATTGCTTCCTAGTCTAAAAGCGTCTAAACACCTCGTTAATTATGCTAATGCGTGCGGTGGGCAGAAAGAGAACTGCAGGGAGGTGGCTTTGCCCTTGGATCCCTTGGGTTCCCACCGCTTCGCTGATGGGTTTCCTCGGGCTGGGGGACCTGCAGGGTCCTCGTCCCAACTGCCAAAGCCCTGGCTCTGGGGAGGGCTTTGGCTCGGAAAACTTCCAAGAGCCCCTTGGGAAAGTGCTGACCGCACCGACCTTGCTGTTGGTAGCCAGCTCCGTGGCCACGAACGCATCAGGGTCGTCGCCCTCCTCAAGTTATTGACCTGGTTTGTCATCTTTACTAAAAAAAAAAATAAATGGTAAAGAATCATACATTCTGCGTGGGGTGGCTGGGGCGGGGTTGGTGAAGTCCTGCCTGTCCTGGGGAGGGAGCTAAGTGTGGTGGCAAGGGGGACCTTTCCGACATCCCACCAGCCATGGGGGCAGCAGGAGAAGAAGGTGGTCCCCACGGGGTGAGCTGTTGCCCATCGCCCGGGCAATTTGCTGCAAATCCTTTATTGGTTTCCCAGGTAGCCCTGTTATTCTACATTCTTCTGCCTTTCCCTACCTCCCTCCTCCTCCTCGTCTTAGCATTAATGAGCAGATCAGTCCATTAAGGGCTGCAGCATGGTGGATTTAAGGTGCCTGTCTGTTGCCAGTGGGAATTAATTGGAGCCTTAGGTAGGTTTTATAACGAGGAGAGGAATGTTGGCTCCCCAGGCCCATTTTAGCACCAGGAACACTTGGTTTGTCCATGGGACACATCGAGGACAACAATGAGGTCTCTGTGAGGTGAAGATCTCACCTCTGGAGGTGCCAAGTCCTGGGTGCGGGAAGTCACAGGATCCTGCCGGGCTGAGAAGTGTCGGAGCCACCGGAGGGGACAGAGGTGAAGGGCGGCTGAGAACGGGGTGCTGCCCCCCAAGGAGGTGATGGTGCCACCTCCCAGCCTTGGGTAAGTACCTTCCAGCCCCACGTGTCACTTCTCGGATTGCGATATTGACCCACACATCTCCTGGGGTGTGAGAGGGAGTCCCACCTCAGGAGGTCAGACCCCCTGGAGCAGCTCCGAGGAGCCGGTCTCGCCTGGAGCCGGAGCCACCCCGGGCTCCAGGACACCCCCGCTTGGCACTGGTGAAAAGACGAGACAAAGCCGCTTTTGAACACGGCTTTTCATGAACGAGCAAGATAAAAATAAATGTAAATTGAAGATCCTGTTTCTCATGTGCGTTTTATTAAAAACTACAGAGTTGTTCGTTCTTGCTGTGTAGTATAATTGCTAAAACATGATTTGTAACCAAATATAGCCGGTTGCATTAAATATGGCACTACTTCCTACTAGGGAGGATGATATGGTGAAGGAATGCTCGTTTCAACAATTACATAGTTCGATTTTTGTATTCAAAACCTTCGCTTTTTCTCTTTTTCTAAAAAGTGAGCGCAGCCTTTAGGTTTTTTTTTTAACTTGAATTTTGCTGAACCGCGCTTGGATGGGGAATGGTGTGCAATTAAAATAAACAATATACTTTTTAAAGGGGTTAAATACAGAAATTAAGCTTGTCAAACCACGTGTTGTATTTCTGAGTAATGGGGTAAATGTGACGGATTCTGGTCACAAGAGGACGAGGACACCTCTCATCAGGTGTCCAGGGCCTCTCTGGCCATGGAAGGGATTTCCAAAAGTCATATTTAGGGCTTACATTTACTGGTTTAGTACCTATTTTTGAAATGGTGTGTTGTTGTTGTGGCATTTTTTACTCTGGCATGCTAGAGTTCGTAGTCCTTATCCTTCCCCAGTGGACTGGGATTTGCTGGATTTGAGCAGGGACGGGAGGACTCCCTGGTCCCAGTTCCTCCTCAGCTGGGCTGGGTGGAGATCACCTTCTCCTGCGCTCGGTGGCTGGACGCTGGTGGTTTCTGTGCGGCAAAATGTGCAGATATTTACACTGAAGTATGTGAATTCATCCTTTGCTCCAGTCTGAAGACTGAGGTGATGCTTTAGTGTGGGATAGTGCATTTAAGTAACCGCAGTGTTCTCTCTGTTCCAAAGCTGAGGGTGCTGCTGTCACCCTTCAAAACCCCGCGCCCCTGGGACCATGAGGACCGAGGAGCAGAGGCAGCAGATCTCCATTTACTTAGGAGAAGGCAGCGCAGGCCAGGAGCTGGTTGCCCTCGTCCTCTGCCTGGTCCCCGAGAGCTCCTCGTGTGCCTTCTGCCCCTGGCTCGTGGGTTCAAAGGTTTCCTGGCAGGAGGGAGGGAGATCCCCTGCGTCGTGGTGTTCCTCCTGTGCCAGAAAATGCCCCTTCGGACCCCCCCTCCGGGGTTTCCCAGGGATTTCAGGAGCCAGTTGTGTGTCCACATCCTTGGTTCCTAAGGACCCCCGTGTGGGAGCTGGAGATGAGCTGGTCCAGAGACATGTCTAAAAACCAATAGTCCTGGAAAAGAGTAAACAGTTCCCTCTGGTCTGGAGATGTTCATCTCGGGAGCCTGCGAGTGGCCCTGGGGGTGACCATCCAAACCAGCCCCGTCCCAGCGACAGAGCTTTCATCTGGGGCGAAAAAGACCAATTGCATTTAATTTGAAATGCTCTGAGGAAATGACAACTCTCATTAGAATTAAAATCAGATTTTTTTTTAGAGCTGGTGGAAAGTCTTGTGTAGTTTCACCCTTATCCAAACAAAAGCATCGCGTCTCCGTGTCTCCAAAGCCCCACTTCCCAAAGCTCATTCCACAAAAGGCTTAAAGATTTTTATTTCTGTCCCAAAGGTGAAAGAAAACAACTTCGAAATGTCAGAAACGCTGTTATCTGACGAGCTCTATTTTTTTTGTAAGGTCAGGAAAAAATGATGGATACGGTAACAAGTGTTTGTGCTGTTACCTTTTAAAATATATGTGTGATGCTCAAGTTCAGAAACGTAGCGCGTGCCTTCCACAAGCTAAAAAATAGCAGCGGAAGGCAGGAGTCCTTGGTCTGTTCCTCCTGGTTTTTTCTGAAATCGATTTCTGTTTTAAGTTGTTCTGGTGTAAATAATTTTAATGAAAAGGAGAAAATTGCTGGGTGGAGTTTATCATCTGGAATATATGGGCTTAGATGGTTTCTTGAAATACAGCAGACGGGTGAGCAGAGCTCTGAGTGCCCTGGAGGAATGGTACCAAACCCTTTGAAAAGAAAATTTTAAAAATATATATATAAAATCAGTTGTCATCTTGCAAGCCCCGTCCCTGGAGTTGTCCAAGGCCAGGCTGGACAGGCTTTGAGTGACCTGGTCTGGTGGGAGGTGTCCCTGCCCAGGGCAGGGGGTGGCACTGGATGGGCTTTAAGGTCCCTTCCCACCCAAACCCCTCTGTGATACGTGGGTTTGGAGGAAAACCAGGGAGAAGAGGAAACACTTGAGTTGGGCAGGGCCATCCTCTGAGGTAGTGGTTCAAAATGTAGCTTGTGTGTGTCTTCTGCCCCTCACCTTCGTCCTGGTCCCACAGAGCATCCTCACCCTCCTGCTCCTCCACGTCCAGCCTTTCGGGGGTTGATGCAGGTCCCAGCCCTGGTCATTCCCCCAGTCATTTGGGTTGCCCTGCCCTGGTCCTTCCCCTGGCCACCCCTGGGGGGTTTTGGCACAAAGCTGTCTGGGTCTGCAGCGAGGAGGAGCCCGTTCTGGTCCCCTTTCTGCTCCTGCCTCTGCCATCGGGGAGGAGGGGACTGTCCCCAAGGCCTGGAGGCACCGAATGGGGACCTCTCCGCTGACGCCAGCGGGCGTTCCAGGGGGTCCGTAACGCTCTGCAGACCAATTTTCTCTCTGTTATTGTTTCAAACCCCCTGTTGGCCATTCCTGCTTCCCAGGTTTCCGCGTGGTTCAAATTATTTTCCCCAGAGGCATCGACAGCGTTTTTCCAAATTGAATCTCATTTATTTTCTACCCAGGTTTCCAATCTCTCCGGGCCCTTTGTATTATTCCTCAGTCCGCACTGCCGTGCACAATATATCCTAATTTAGTGTCGTCTGTGAATTATATTACCATGCCCTTTAGTTCCTCTTCTATTTAATGAAGATATTTCCAAGAGAAAAAAAAAATAATCTAAACTACGTTTTATTAAAAAAGAAGGTGGAGGCTTAAAAACTCCTTTTTGGGTTTCCAGTGTGAATTCTAAACCTTTTTTCAAAGAAATCTTCAGCATTTTAAAGAGAAATTAAAACCTTCAAAATACCAAAGTTGGCAGACATAAAAATTAATCAGTTTTTCAATTATCTGGGACCTCTGTCCCCGTGCAGGGAGCTCTGCGCAGGGCGGTCTCCAAGGGTGACAGAGACGCCATCCAGGTATTTGCAGCAGATTATTTTTTATTATATTTTTTTTTAAACTGACACCAAACATATGTTTGAATTTTTCAATAAATTTGTTCTCTCTGCCTCCCTGACCTGTCCGGGTCTGCTCTCGGTGGCAGCTCCGGCAGAGGCGCACGCCGCCAGCAGCGATGCTGAGGCAGCGGATTTTAATGCGAACCGCGCCGCCGTGCTCGTAGGAAGCGATTTTCACGTTCATAATCATGAATATTTTGCACGGTGAGGTTGATGCTGTTGTGAAACCTCTTTTTTTATTCATGAGCTGAGCCGGGGAGCGAGCCGGGCTGCGTGTCCCACCAAAGCATCTCCCCTCCCTGGCCGTGACTGGGGAGGCGGCGCCGGCAGCGGGGACTTCGCAGCAGAGACCTACCCTGAAATCTCTGCTGCGTGATTTCTCCTCAGGAGCGATTCCGTGCAGAGGGTGATCTGCTTGTGGAGAGAAACAAGGTGTAAACTGGATGAATAAATTGTTCTCTGCAAGTGCTTTGCGAGCTCCGGGGGGGGGGGGGGGGGGGGGG
>JAOXNO010000052.1:458483-471397 GCA_028565335.1 Limnodromus scolopaceus | reverse complement strand
GGCTGGAGGTGAGGCTTGTGTTTCCCAGCCCTTGTCACCTCTCCAGTAAAAACTTTAAAGTCTTCAGCCACGGAAGATGGAGGGGTTATCTGAATTTAGCAGGAGGCGTCAGCTCTCTGTTCCCCTCCAACAGAGGGGTGGGAACGGCTCCCCGTGGCCAGGAGGCTGAGTTCGAAGCTTTAAAGCCCATCGAATTCCTGGGCTCACAATGAGCCTTCTGATTATATCATTATATATATATTTTTTTTGATTGGATGAAATATTTTGCTCTGTTAATCCCTAATTCCTCACGCTTTCCCAAGGGCTCCCTGGAGGACAGAAGCTGGGGGGCAGGAGGGAAGGGCCGGGCGGTGCCACGTTGGGATGATGGCACGGGATGGGATTTATGGATGCTCTTCCAGGTCCCCTCGTGGCCCTCGCGCTGTAAATGAGCATAAGGGCAGTGACTTGCTGGTGACAGTCCCGCGGCAGCAGAGAGCCACGGCCAGCACACGGGGACAGGCCGCCCATCACGACAGCGCTGCAAACCTCCGCTTTGGGAGGAAAATAAGCGTTTTTGGCTGCGGCAGCGACATGGTAAAACCCCAGGAACCGCTGGTTGCAGGCTCCTGCCGATGCTGCTCGGAGCATCTGGGGAAGGGAAAACTTCCCAGCGCAACATCCACAGCCTCTTAAGTAAATAGTCTTTAATGTTGCACTAAAGGGTTGTAGCCTTAATACGTAAAATCTGTTTAGCTTTTTTAATTCTTGGATCATGCTGTGGAAAGTCCTCCAGAACTTGCCTCTTGGCTCTTTTCCCCCAGCCTTTGGTCTTGCAGGAGCCGGGGCGAGGAACGCCCCCCCCTGCAGAGCCGGCCGCAAGCCCGGGGCCAGCGGGAGCCGGTGGGAGATGCCCTGAAGATGGCAGCAAGGCCATGGGCACCAGGCGGCCGGGGCCGGCCACAGCACAGGGACATGCTAAATGCTGTCTGAAGCAAATATTTTGCTTTTAAGAATTAAAAAAGGAGGGAAGGAGGGGGAGCAGAGGGCTGTTTTGTAACAAACACCGGAGCTCTGCCTGTGGCTAGAGCCTTCTGCAAAGTCAGGATGGAGCACATCGTACCCGCTCGCTGCTGGGATGCTGAAGGACTTGTCAGCCCCTCGCAGCTGGGTCCCCCCAACGAGCCACAGCTGGGTGACCCCAACGAGCCACAGCTGGGTGCCCCCAACGAGCCACAGCTGGGTGCCCCCAACAAGCCTTTTTAAACACTGCTGAGGGGTGGGACAGGTTCCCCAAGAGCTCTGGCTGCAGGCTGGGGGTGAGGATGAGTTCCCTGAGAGCTCTGGCTGTAGGCAGCTTTGTGCAGAGAGAGTTATTTTGGGGTCTCAGCCTTTTCTTGTGCTGGTAGCCCTTGGCCAGGTGGGCTGGGTGCTGGCCCGTGGCTGTTCAACCCGTGGCATGAAGGCAAGTGTGTGTGGGAGCCCGTGGCCGCTCAGTTCCCGTGGGGGCTGCGTGCGCTCGGGAGCCCTGAGCGGGGCTGCTGGGGTCCGTGTAAATATGCAATTAAAGGGAAGAGTGATCTTTTCCCCCAAGATCTCCCAGCTCCAAATTAGGGAGGCTGAAGCCCTGTCAGTAAATGACAGACTGGGGCTGGGAGAGGCTCAAAGAGTCTGCGGGGGTGGGGGGAGGAAGAGGTGAAGGTGAAGGAGGAGGAGGAGAAGGTGAAGGTGAAGGAGGAGGAGGTGGAGGTGGTCCAGGCGCTGCATGCAGGGTTTTGTCTAGACTAGGAGTGCTCCAGCTGAACTTGTCCCCTGGGCTGGGGGGGATCGGAGGGGGTCAGCCCTGCCAGGGCATGGGAATGTGCAAGGGGGGAGCAGCACCCCTGGAGGGGTGAAAGAGGGGGATGGAGCTGGGCTGATGGAACCAGGCAGGAGGAGAGAGGTGTCACCCATGGGGCAAATTCTCAGCCGTGGTGTTGTGGGGGGACTGGGGGGTTTAACCCACCGCAATGGAAAAGTGGGTGCAGGGGGGTGGCTGTGGCTTGAAATGAGGGTGAGGAAGGTGGTGAATCTGAGCAGACACGTGGCAGCAGGGGGTTTGGGGGGATGGGAAGAGGGACAGGAGGGAGCCATGGGGCCAGCCCCGGCTCTGGCAGCTTTGCTGTGGGGCAGGACCAGGTGCAGGACAGGGTGGGATGCGTAGGGGGCTGTGTGGGGCCAAAGCTCAGCCCCTCCACAGGTGATTCTGAGGAGATGTGGGAGCGATGAGTGGAGCTGGGGGGAGGTCTGCCCGGCAGGAGGCTCGGCGATGAGTGTTCTGGGGTGGAAATGGAAAGGCCCTCTAGGTCTTTATAACTCAGCTTGGAAAAACACAGTGATTTCGGTGCTTTTAGAGAGCAGTAAGCCTGGAGGGGGGGGACACTTACAAGCCAGAATGCAAGAAACCAGCATCCTCCAGTGCTCTGATTTCCATGTCCACCTTGCAGCTGAGGGACCTTCCCCATGGCCAGCAGCACCCGGGCACCATGTGGGTAGAGCAGCTGTGGCTCCTGCAGAGCTGGGCCAGGCAACCAGCAATGGGCTGGCCCTGGAGATGGGTTCCACTTCTGCCTGCCAGTGGTGATCTGGAGAGGAGGAACATCTGGACCCCCAAACCTCAAGGTAAGACCCCTGGGCAGCGTTAATGGTCCTGGAACTGCGTGTTGGGGTGGTGGTTGGACAGAGGGTGGGAGGAGAAGGGAATGGGTTCTTGGACTTGAACATCCGTGCGTTGGGGTGGTGGTTGAAGAGAGAGTGAGAGGAGAAGGGGTTTTGAGACCTGAACATTCACATGCTGGAGGTCGGTGGCTGCACAGGGAGATCTCTATGTGCTGGGAGGCAGGACAGAGCCCGCAGACAAACTTGAGGGAGGACTGGGCTGAGCTGGTGTGAACTCTGCAAAGGTGTTGGACCAAGGCATGGAGCACACGCTGGCCAGCCACTGCTCCAGGTGTCTACACGCATTCGTGAGGGGCTGCAAAGGGGAAGGCAGTGGGCAGAGGTGGGACACGGATGTGTGGCAGTGCTGCTGCGTGGTGGAAGGGCACGGTGATGGGCTGTGGTGCCCGTGGCTGTGAGCACAGAGGAAGCCCCAGAGCTGTCGTACCCCATTCTGGGGTATTTGCGCCGTTGTGACTATGGTTGGGCTCTGGCCCGGGGTCTGTGGCATCTTTCCAATCTCTGGTGTGCAGGAGAGGCTCATGGGTCACCGCTGTGCCACCTCAGCCGTGGTGTGTTGGCTTCGGGCTTTGTAGTGACCAACAAAATGAGGGTACCTGAGCGCACGTGGGTCTGCCATCCCCTCTGTGGAGACAAAGGGAGCGATGTCCCCTCCCGTCCCACCAGCATCACCCATGTCCTCCCAACACCTTGTTCCTGCTCAGACAAAACCCTTTCTGTGCCACATGCTGCTGGTGGCCGGAGCAGGCACAGCTCAGCTGGCATCCTGGATGCCCCCCTGCAGTGCCAGCATCCCTGGGGCCCCCGTGAGTCAGCACTGGGTCCCCTCTGCCTGGAGCCCCGCCAGCCCCTGAGCAATGGTTTCCAGTGCATGTGGCCAGGTTGTGTGTCAGGAGGATTAATGACGGAGGCTTCTCAGGGCTTTAGGAGATCTGGGTCTAATTTAAAACCAAAACAAAACGTAGGAACGGAGGAGCAGGGGAGTTGCTGTCCTGGGGCGAGCCTGGGATGCAGCTTGTCGCCTCTCCGATCTTGCAGGAACATGTGCCAGGACCTTCAGAGAAGGTACAAGCAAACACCTGGTACACAGGAAAAACCCAGCCTCCCAGGGGTGCTTTCTTCTTTGTCTTTTGCTATTAGTCATTAGCTTATGCTCCGGAGCACATGGCCTTATCTCCCCTCCAGGCATCTTCCTTTTATCTACCTTGACTCATGGAGCTACAGAAACTTTTATTAGCCGCGTAAATGTCAGATCTTCTTTAAAATCTTACAAAACTCTCCGCCTCGGTATGTCTTACGGCAATGAGTTCCACGCATTAATCACGTGTGGGTGTGAAAATGATTTTCTTATCGGTTTTTAGCTTTCTGTCTCTGGATTTAGCCCTCTGTCCTGGTCGAGCTCTGGTGTCCACCCCTGACGCTGCAGGGATGAGCTGGGTGCCAACACAAGCCTCCCCTTTTTCCTGAGGTTTCCTGAGGTTTTCTGGTGATGGGCTTAGAGCCGGGGTCTGGGGCAGGTTGACAGAGACCCTCCTCTCACAAGGAGTCCTCAGCAGCTCCCTGGCCGGAGCGGGGGCCGGCGGCGGAGCGGCTCTGCGTGCCAGAGGGATGGGAAGCTCGGGCTGAAGATGCCTCCCCAGGCAAAGGCTTGGGGTTGTGCCAGGTTGTGGGAGGTGGAGGTTTGGGAAAGGGCTGCAGGGCTTAGCCAAGGACCAAAGGAAATGTGGAACAGGGGAACGTTTGTCTTGATTTAATTTGACACTTAAACTGGAAGGGGGTGATTTGTAGCCGTGTGCGTTTAAAAAAAAAAAAAAACTCCTGGAGATAGGGAAGTGGAGGCAATGGCAGGTTTGGATGCCAGATCAGATAAGACCCTGTGGGTAATGCCTCTACCTTACTCATTTTTATTCAGCTTTATCTCCAGGCTCCTAAAAAGCCCGATGGCTTGAAATCCTCCACTCCTGACTCTATTTCCAATATCTGCTCTGCGCCGAGGCCCCCCCAGCCCCGTGAGACACGTGCCGCCGCAGTGGCTTACCCCGGCACCCCGCTCCCTGGCCCCGCCGCCACTCACCAAGGGGCAGATGGGTGCCCTGGCCGCTGCCAAACACCGGGCTGTGCGCTGCGATGCCTTCAGCAGCTTGGGAAGGGGGCGAGACGTGATGGGGCAGCGCCCCAGAGCTGCGGGAAGGGGGTCCCAGAGACCCCCACTGCAAGAAATCCTGTGGGTTGGATGGTCTGTGCGGGTGTTGATTCAGCGACCGCTTTGTGCAGAAGGTGGGGAAAGGTGGTGAAAACTGCCTGGAAGGGAGCATTTGAAGGTTTTCCTGGCCAGGCTCCATGGCTCGTGCCGCAGAGGAACAGAGCAGCCCCCCCGGGGCTCGCTGTCCCCCCTCCCAGGGGCAGCTGGGCACGGGAGCGTTGTAATGAGGGAAGGAGGGTGCCGGGAGGGAGGTCCTGGCACAGCCCGGGCATGTGCAGGCATCGCCGAGGAATGTGCCCGCACCCTCCCCGGGACACATCGCGGGGTGCTGGCAGCAGCTGAGCCCCGGGACAGGCCCTGGGCAGGTACCGGAGCGGCCGGAGGAGCAGGCGGAGGCTCGGGAAAGTGCTGGCCGGGATGAAAGCCTGTTGGCACCGGCCCTAATCCTTTCCTGCCAATACACTGATTGGAATTGAGTTTCCAATGTGAACAGTCGTGGGACTCTATCCACAAACCGGCAGGGAGAGCTATAGATTTTTATCATGTGTTTCACAGCTATTTCTTTCATTTAATAAAAAAAAAAGAGAGAAGAACAAGAGTGACCGCTGAAAGCACTCCAGCGGCCGAGCTGGGCAGGACGAGGTGGGCGCAGAGGGGACGGGGGGATGGCAAGGGGCATGGCTCTTCCCACCTCCCTTTCACGGCAGCTCCTGAAGCGGGGCACATCCACAGGCTGGGGAGGGCGCTGGAGGCGAGATGCTCTTTTTATATCTCCCGACAATGCTCCGTTTTTAATCTTTTATTATTTTTTTTTTGCCGCAGTACACCACTCCTGCCTCGCCCTCAGCCTGCGATCCATTACATCCCCCAGCTCTGTTCCGCAGAGCAGCTCCCTCCCCGGCTTCTCCCTGCATTTATCCAGCCTCCTCCTCCTCCCCCCCGGCCCCGCGTTTGCTCGTTTGAACCTTGCACTTGTCTTGGTGAACACCCTCCTGTTTTTCCTGGCCCCGGCTCCAATTTATCAAGGTTGTTTGGAGCCCCGGTCCTGCCTCGCCACATCGCCTGAGCGGCCCTGGCTCCGACAGGAGGCACGGGATCTTCTAGCAGGTGACGAGAGCTGATTTTTTTGGCCATTTAGAGGAAATGCACAGGTTAATGACAGAGCTGGCTCCTCTTCTCCTGACCCTTTCCGCCCTCATCTCTCTAACAAGGCTGGCCCACATGGGGCAAATACCCAGGGAATGCTGTTGCTTGAGGATTTTTATTAATTTATTTTTTTTAAAAAAAAAAAAAAGGATAGGCAGCGTGCCCAGGGAAAAGAAAAAATCCTGGAGATGCTGGGAAAGGGGCACAGCACGATTCTGCCCTGGAAGAGCCTCCCCTCCGCCCCCGTTGTTATTGCTGCTCCCTCTTTTGACCTGAGCAGTTTGCAAATATTTTCAGTCCTGCAGGTTGTTTCCATTAGGAGGAAAAATCAATGAGGCAGCCAAGAGTCTGCGCCGGAGCCTGAGCTCTGCTAAAAACGGACCGAGTGCCGCTCTCCTGAGCCCGGCCGGGGGGTGGGAGAGCCTTTTCCCGGCTCCCACCCAGCGTTTCCCAAAAACCGGGGCTCCAGGTTCCCCTCCCCACCCCCCGGGAGCGATGCTCTGGCTTCTCCTCCTCCATCCCATGCCCAGCCCCGGTGCTCGCCCTCGGCAATTCCCGCTAACGGGAAAAACCTTCCTATCGCTTCATCAAGTCCCTTAATAATTTGCCAGAAATGCCTATTGATTTCTTGCATGCTTCTGTGCAGACAGAGGTAAATAAGAGTCATTCGTCATTGCATTATGAATCGGTAATTAAAAATTACTAGGTAACTTCAACCAAAAATTGAATAATTTGAAGTAAAATTAAATAATTCTAGGTAATTAGTACTAAACGAGACCATTATTTTACTTATCAGTGACTAAAAATTACCAGGCATTTTTCCTCTTTTGGATGCTCTTCCTCCTCCTCCATGTCAGTAGAGCCTTTCTAATTTGTTTTAATTGTTAATTTTAATGAGCTGTGTTTTTTTGATAACATTTTAGTGTGCTTTTTGTTGTTGTGGGTTTTTTTTAGAGATGGCTTTTATTGCGTTGCGCAGAGCCTGAAGCACCTCAATGTGGGAGCAATTTGGAAGCTAAATTATTATTATTTATTTAAATCAAACCCTCCAGCCTCTTTAAGCGTTCGGCTGGTTCTGTAATTGCCGTAGCGGCGTGATGGAAGCGCTCGGCACTCGAGGAAGCTCCTGGGTGTTCTTCTCGGCTCCATGACCTCCTGCATTGTGTGTTCCCAGCTACTGCTCCCAGTTCCTGGGAAGTTTTTTTGGGATCCAGAGCTTTTTCTCTTACCCCAGTTTTACCTAGCACCTCCCATCGGTGTCCCCCAACCATGGGGTGGTCCTGGCTCGGAGGCATCTGGAGGTGGCTGCAGGTAGGAACCTCCTGCTGTGCAGGGTCTTGTTCCATCCGAGGAAGGAGCACGATTTGGGGGGCAGGCAGCGAAATGGGCAATTTCAGCCTGATTTTTATCTGGCTGTGGCAGCAGGGAGGAACGGGGCTGCTGGTGGGTCGGTTTGAGAAGGGCAGGTGATTCTTGGATGTGACACCACTCAAGTCCTTAGGTCATGGATGTTCTTTGGAGCTCTCCTGTTGCCCAACTCCTCGCCATGGCTAGTGGGGCTGTGTGGGTGACCATCCACCTGGATCCTCCCAAGGCGCCGCATGGTCCCAAGGGAAAGCCAGGACCTGAGTCTGGTCAGAAAGCTCCAAACAGTTCAGGCTGAGATGTCTCCCCAGGGTCTTCAAACCCTCAACCACATCCACCCCCCTCCCCCTGCATCCCAAGGGACTCCCGATCCCTGTGCTCACAAACTGGCCGGGGTGGGACTGGGCCAGCACTGCTGTGTTCCCCTTGCCCTCGGATCTGGAGAAGTCAGAGCTGGTTTGCCTGGTCCCTCCCTCGCAGGGAGACACCTGGACCTCTGTGTCACCTCGACTCTCCCTGGTGAGGGTTTGTCACCTCCCTGCTCCGTGGCATGACGTGTTTGTCCGTTCAGTTCGACCCAGGGGGGCGAAGCTCCAGGAATCCCTGGGGGTATCTCATGGCACGTGTTCCTGTCCTGGAGGTGCCGACGGGGCTGGGGTCTGTCTGCGAACAGTGCAGGGGCAAGCTGGAGAGCTGAGGGGCTACTGCTGTGCCTGGGGCTGTGCCATCCTGCCCTGGGCTGCTGTGTGCCTTAATGGCTATTAGAGGGGAAAAGACTGCTGCCTCCTCTGTGGTGTTTGCAAAATGTCCCTATAATGTCCATTTACTGGTCACCAGCCCTCAGGCTGCCATAGCCCCTGCTTGGAGCTGGGCAAAAAAAGGCAGTGGATGGAATCAACGAATCAGTTGGGGATTATTGCTTCTTCTTTTCTTTAATGAGAACCTCTTCTCTTCCCTGAAGTCCTAAAAAAGGACTGGTTGGGAAGCTTCATCCGTTGCTGGTGTCAGGCCTGCTCCTGCTCTCAGTGCCTTGGTGCTACCCTGGGAGATCCTCGGGCTTGGGGCAGGATTGGGATGGGAGGTTGAGGATCATAGAACTATAGAATGGTTTGGGCCTAAGGGACCTTGAAGATCATCCAGCACCACCCCCTGCCATGGGCAGAAACATCTCACACCAGAGCAGGTTGCTCTAAGCCCCATCCTTGAACCCCTCCAGGGATGGGGCAGCCACAGCTTCTCCGGGCAACTTGGGCCAGGCTCTCTCACCATCCTCAGAGTGAAAACGCCCTTCCTAATATCTCATCTAAATCTACCCTCTTCCAGTTTGAAGCCATCACCCCTCATCCTATTGCTCCATGCCCTTGTAAAAGGTCCCTGAGGGGGCACTGGTGGGGACGTAGCTGGGCTGCCGAGGGTCACCTAGGGCCCCCAAAGTCTCTTGCCCACTCGTCCAGCCTGGTGGCCCCTGTCCCCAGCTCTGTGGCCAGCCCCTGCCCTCTGCTGCTGAGACCTGGAAGTGCCAAATTGAGACCAAGCAGCCCCAAAGCCACTGGCTACCAGGGGGTCCAGGCATGGCTTTTGGATGAGGTCTGCCCGGAGGGGATCTCCCCGCCTCCTACCTCTCACACCCAGGAATAATTTTTGTGGTACTTGGCATTCATTCCCCTATGCTTAATTTCATCCCATTTAGAGCTAGTAAAAACTGTTCCCTGCAAGCAATTTATTCAACAAATGTAGCTGGCACTTTCTGTTACTGAGTTGTCCAGGAAGAGACCACAATTTTTAATGATTTTTTTCCATTCAGTGAATGCTCTTTATGAGTGTGTTTGAGCTCAGGGTTGCTCATGAATGGCAGTATAGTTTAAAAAAAAAAATATATATATATATCGGGTGGTGTATCTGAGCTGCAGGGTTTGCTATTCAGGCTGCGAGGCTGGGCACCTTATCGCACCGCGTATTGTTTCTCTCCCCTGAATAGGAGCCCTCACCTCCCTCAACTACCTCCACTTCCACCCAGAACAAAATTAATTTCATCCTGCAACAAATCCGGCTGCTTGATTAAATGAATCTGTTGCCGGCCCCGAACGATCTCTGGAGGAGCAAAATCTCATTTCTGTTTGAAGCCCCAGCGCGGCAGCCAGGGATGGGAGCGGGTGGTACCCAGAGGAGCCGGGAGCTGTATTTACACTGATAACCTGCTCCTCTGTGTAACGCCCCGTGGGGCAGCTCCTGGGGGTCTGCAGACACCCTGGGCACCCACCAGGCTCCTGCCCGATGCCTGGTCAAGTTTGACAGATTGAGGTTTTTTTGTGGTTTGGTTTTTTTTTCCTTTAGAAATCGACCCCTCAAACCCTTTAATCAGTTGTAGGGGATTATTTTTATTTCCCCCCCCCATCCCTTCACATTAATTTCTCGTCAGTTGTTGGAGGTAGGCTCCTGCTGGCATCGCATCCCCATCCCAGCTCCGTTACCCGCAGCCTGGGATGCTCCTGCCGCCACCCCGGGCCCTCCCTCTGCCCCGTTTCCAGGGCTCCAAAGCCCCTTTTATTCCCTCTAATCACAGCAAACACCGAGGAACGCTCCCAGTCGCATGCCTGGGGAGGGGTTTGCCAAAACCCTCCTGTTCTGGAGCGTTTTTATAGTAACTGTGTGATGAGGAAAAGATGGCGAGGGCTCACCGTTCTAATTAGGATGGTTTCTGTCTTGCGAGAGGGATTGGCGGGAAGTATTTATGGATACGAAGAGGTTCAGAAAAATTCCTAGCACCATCTGTTTGAGAAAGAACAGGAAGAATTTCAATATGCTTTAGACCTTGAAGAGTAATGTTTGTATAACAGGCTCATAAAATCAATTTCTAATAGTTACAGGTACCCCCTCAGGAATTTAAATAGTCTGTTAACAAAGTTATTCCATCTGCCAAGCAAATACATTAAATATGCACGCGCCGTGCTGTACGTATGGCTGCCTGTGCCTTTCTGCTGCTCGAGGAGCCCTCGGGTCCCGGGGGACGGTGTCTCTCCGGGGTTACACCCGGCCTTTACCGGTGAATTCCCCGTTCACCGGGAGCCCCTTCACCCGCCTCTGGCCGGGCTGACAAATCACCTTTATAGCCACCCGGAGCCGAGCATGGGGTGGGGGGGTTGCCCTGTCCTGGTCCCCGTCCCCTCTCCAGCCCGGTGCCAGGAGAGATGTCACCCTGGTAATTAAATGGATTGTGTTTAAGGCTGCCCACGGAGCTGTGCGACACCGGGATGGCTCCACAGAGGTTGCATTCCCTGTGTGGTGGGGAGTGATTTATGGCCGGGGCTCGGCCGTGTGTCCGGAATATCGATGGGGGGGGAGTTTGCTGCCTCTTGTGTTTAACAATCTTGGGGTCCCTCTTCGTACCAGCCTGTGGTTTGGTGCCCGGCCAGTCTGCCAGCGCGTCTCCCTCCGGGAAGGATTATTGATTATGGCATCTTTGGGGTAGCCACTGGCCACGCACCAGCCGGGGGTGCCTCCGGAGGGCTAGCACCTGCTGAGCTGTGGCAAGCACTGGCTGCCACCCCCAAGTCCCCCTGCATCACCTGGGGAAGGTGCCCCAGGGAACCCATGATCTCCCCTCCCCACCTCATTTTGACTGGAGCCGAAGGGAAATGTGAGCAGCTCCCTGTGCCAATAGATTTTTTTTGCTTGTTTGTTTGTTTGTTTCCTTCTTTCCCCCCCTTTTTCACGCAGCCGCTGAAGGCGCTTTGCCGGGGAGCGGGGCTGGAAGGAGAGGCAGCCCCTGCACAGCCCAAACTGCACAGATTTAATGGATTTATCCTCTCCACTCTGCGGGCGGAGGAGGCAGAGGAATCCCACGGGATTCACCAGCGGGGCGGGCAGGGGGTGTCTGGGGGGAAGAGGCAATGGCCCCCCATGCCTGGGCCACGGCGGGGGGGCTGGGATTTCCTACACGTTCATCCGGGGATGATCCCTTTGTGCGAGGGGGTTTCTTCTTCTTTTTTAATTTAAAAATCCGCATTCCCACTTCCACATAGCTCGTTATCTCGGGGCGTGTGATGAGGTGTCCGGGGGTCTGTCCCGGCAGAGATGATGCAGAACACATTGGCGCGGGCTGTTGGAGCTGACCCCCCCCCGGCCCCTCGGGGAGCGGGTGGTTTTCATTTCAGCCTCTTCCATTAGGAGCTCTAAGGGGAGCTCCATCTATTAACCGAGAACTGCAGGCCTGTAAATTTTGGCAAGAAAAAGCCCTTGGAAGCAAATCATCTGTATTTTCTCAGGGCTGTTTGTCCTCCCTCTCTCCTGGAGCAGCCTTCGCCGGTCGGGAGGCAGGTACGGCTGCCGGCTCCTGCTCCACGCCGGCAGATTGATGGTGTCTGCTCCAGAGCCCGCTCCCTCTCCCCTTCTCCCTCTCGGCTTCGTTCCTTCCCTTCCGAGCTGTTTCTGCTTTGTTTGGGAGACTCCTCTTGCTGCCAAGTCCTGATTTGTATCTGTTCGTTTCCCAGGGCAAACGCATTGATCTGTGATTTCTGTTACGATACTGCAGATTTCTGCTCCCTTTTTTCTTTTCTTTCTTTTCTTTGTTTTTTTTGTTAAATTTTATCCTGCTGTCCAGGAGGCGGTTTCTGTGCAAGGGAGAAGCACAATGTTTCTAGAAAAATGTGCGTTTCCCTGACTCATAGCTGTGCCTAATTGGGTACAGAGCAAGCGTCCATCCCTCTTAGTTCCAGTGTAATTGTTTGCGGTGTGTTCCTTTGTGATTGTGTTATTCCAGCAATAACAGCCACTCTCCTTCCAGATATTTATTCTTTTCATGAACATCAGCATACTGGCAAAGGGTTGGGGATTTTTTTCTTTTTTTTTTTTTCCATCTTAATGCTCTACTTCATAGCTCAAATCTGGGATTTATGCTTGGGGGATCTCAGAAAAGAGACTTTCCTCTTTTCTGCTGCCTCTTTCCAGAAGCGCCGTCGCTCTGCGCCGGGATTTGGAGCTCTTGGACATGTGTTACTGCTGCCGGGGATGCTGCTCGCCGCTCCTCTGCTTGTATTTACTGCAGTGCTTTGCTCTTTAATTTCCTTGTTTTCTTCCTGGCTCAAAAGGCGAAGGGATGCAAAGGGAGCCTGGATCGTTGGGTTTTGCAGACGAATGAATCCCCAGCACCCCAAGAGCAGAGGCTGTGGGGACAGGGGGGTGATGGGCAGCATCTCTCCAGTCTGGGAGAGGGACATCTCTCCATTCATGGAGGGACAACAGCCCGGGCAGAGGCGGGTGAGCACCCAAAGGGGTCCCAACACCCGAAGGGGAAACGCGGGGATGCCTCCCAGATATCCTTACCTGCATCGCACCTCTCCCTGTGCCGAGGGTCACGCGTTACTCTTCCATCCTGGCAGACCTCATTTTTTATTATGAGTTAAGCTTTACAGCACCCTGATGTGTGCTCAGCACTTTACGGCGCGGGGAGAAAGATGAGGTCCCTGCGACAGATTTACCCGGCGTTAAATCCCGACCGACTCAC
>JAOXNO010000052.1:407765-419386 GCA_028565335.1 Limnodromus scolopaceus | reverse complement strand
AGCAGGCATCTCCCTGCTGGGCACCGGCCAGATGTGAAGGAACCCTATTTGGCGATGCCTTTCCCTGCCGTGGTGATGCCGGCGCCTCGAGTCACGCCGTGGTGCCGGGGGAGGAGGACGGGGCTGCCTCTGCATCCGAGGTTCGGGGCAGAAACCTGTTCCTCCCGCCGGCTCCGTGCCCCGTGGCTCCCGTGAATCACCCGGGCTCTCGGGGGAGGTTTACGCCGCTCACGAGGCAGGGCTGTATTTTCTGTGGCTTTTTGTAAAGTTCTGCACAATTTATACGCGCTGCTCCCTGCCTCAGAGCATTTGTGCTCTTTATTCAGGGCTGGAGGATTTATGCTCCTTTTACCCGGGAACGGCACCGCTGGCGGGACCATCCCGGGGCCGGGACGCTATTTATCGTTATCAGAAGCGATCCTGCCCCCCCGTGATTTCTGACCACAAGGAAGGGGAAAAATGCTGTTTTTTCTCCCCAACGCCAGTATCCATGAATCTTTAACCAGGAGGAGGAATTATTTCCCCGAGCAGCACGCCGCGGTGAAGACGTTTAACCCTAAGAATATGTGACAGCTCATGGGAGGAGCAGCGAGGTGGCTTTGGGGCGGTGGGGGGGAACACCGAGCGCCTTCCCCGGGACCCCCCGCAGCAGCCAGGCAGGGGCACCCCCAGACCCCCCCCTGCCCTGCCGGGGCACCCCCAGACCCCCTGCCCCAGCAGCCGCGGGGGGAGTTCCCGGGGGCAGCCCTGGCCGGGGCTGGAGGTTTTGTGTTTTTCAAACAGCGTGTGGCGACTCCTGCCTGGGCTTCTCCAGACAAACCTCTTGTGCCAAATTACCCGTCTAGCTGGGCCCTTATCTCCCCGGTTATCGCCGCCGCCTCTCGCTGTCAGCACTGTTTATAGGCAGGGGAACCGAAACCCTATGCGAAGAAATTTCCTCCTCCTCCTCTTTTCTTTCAAATCTGCATCTGTTCCAGACTCCCTTTCATTAGAGACCACATGAAAGCCAAAACAATCCCCGGCTATCAGGCGCAGAAACCTTTGCAAGGTACGCTCCTCTCTGCCGGTAAATAAGGCACACCCTGGCTGAGGCTCTGCCCCGGCACCCGGGGGGGGTCCTGTCCAGCCCCCGTCACCCACATCCCTGTCCCTGGGGACCTGCGGGGCCTTTGGCACCCACCGGGGATGCTTGCAGAGCCGCGGGGAAAATTTAGAGCGCAAAGTAGTGTCAGCCCCCAAGGATGCCTTCCGGCACCCGCCTCCCGGTTGGTGCCGGTGACAGTGCACAGCGAGCGGCCCGGGGGGGTGGATGAGCTCCTGCCTTCTCTTACCTGCTGTAAAAATACTTGTAGCCTTGCAGCAGGCTGTAAAGAGTGATTTTTTGGGGGAGGGAGGAGCGGGGCTGATACCGATTAGGCAGGAAATGGCTCGGGGTGGATGGCATCCATATGGGAGAGCTGATGGATTTGGCGTCTCCGAGGCATTGCTTGATGGATCCACTGATAACCTGGCAGCAAAACAGACCTGGGCTCTCTGATTCCCTGCCAGCAGCCTGCTGGGTCAGCCTTCCTCAACACCTTTCTGCCCTGGGAACCTGCCGCCCTGCCCCGGGGGCACCCGTGGCCCCCAGGATCTCCCCAGGAGCCCCCGGGGGGGGCTCAGCCGGCCGGTCCCCGGGGCGCTGCCGGCCGGGGATGCTGCTCCAGCTCCTCGCCTTTGAAGGCTGGGCGTGAAATCTGGTGGGAGTTTAGGGAGGCAGGAGGGCAGCCTGCAGAGCAGTCCGCGTCCTTGGGATGAAAAAGCTTCGTTTTTGCAGCTCTGGAAAGAATCAGCGGGTTTCCAGGCCGGGCTCCCGCCTCGCATTGGAGACAGATGGAGAGTGCGGAAGGCAGCCAGGGCCGGCTCACGCGTGGGCACGGGGCCCCCTCTGCGTCTTTCTCCGGGGGGGTTTCATCTCATGGTCTACCCTTTGTGCACCTCCACAATGTCCAAAGCCTTCATGGAGGTGGTGGAAAGCCCTGGTGCCCCTCAGGGTGGCCGGGAGCCCAGCAAGGTCTCCCCATAGCGAGGAGGAGCATCCTGCTCCGAGGTGCTTCTCCCTCCATGGGAGCTGGCAACAGAAACGAGGGGGCTTCAGAGAAAAATCCAAAAGCAGCAGGGTGTTCCTGCTCGCTGCAGGGGGAGCAAGGTGGGGATGGGGGTTGTGTAGCCGAGGGCAGGGCCGAGTATGAGGAGACTCGGGAGGCGGCAGCCACCCCGTTTGGCTGGTGCTGGGTGATGCTGAGGGTCCACGGCCCCTTCACCACCCCCTGTTGACTTTTGCTGATAAAAGGCAAAGCGTGCGACAGCCCTGGTAGGGCTGGAGGCAGGACCGGTTTGCACGGGGAGGTTCCCCCCCTGCATGCCTGATTCTGGGTAATATTTTAGGGGAAAGCTCCTGTTGGTCCCAGCCCTGCTTCCCTCCGCCCTCCCAAGCAGCTCCAGGGCAGCGGAGGGTCCTGGCACCCACCTCCTCGGGCTCCCCATCCCTCCGTCCCTGGCAGCACCCGGCACCCCTGGACTTCCCTGGTGCGGGGTCCCTCAGCTCTGCCTGTGACAAGCGTGTCCTCGGAGCTGTGGCAGGAGGTCACGTAACCATGGCTCTAAAGCTGCCCGGGCTTACGGCAAACTTCATGGCCAAAATACAGCCCCCACAAGCCCTCACCGCCCCCCTGCTGGCCGGCTGCGTGACTCGCCGGGAGAGCTGTGTGCTCCTGCGCCCGGGTCACGGCCCCCGCGGCTGCACCCCGGGACCGTAATTTCCCTGCAGTTATTTCTAAGATAACTTATTTCTGGGGTTTTATGACGCTTACAAATTGGGCAGCATCTTAAAAGCATAATTCAGGCCTTAACCGGCTTTAAACGTGTGTGATTTTACAGGGGTGCGTAAAATGTTTTTAAGTGTTGGTAAATTCCAGGGACTGGAGCTGGGGGGGTCGGGGGGGAAGGGATGGAGGGTCCAGTCCCAAAAGGCTTTGGGAGACACAGGCTGGCAACCAGCAGTGGGAGTCGTTTACATCCATGGGGAGCCAAGGATATAACAAAGTGTGTGCGGGAAGCGAGTCTGCATCTCCTGCTCCCCCTAAAATGGGTTTAATTTGTACAAATTCCCTGTGGAGCCGGCATTTGACACTGACAGGGGAGGGATGCTGTGGCGGGGAGATGGCTCCCGGGTGCTGGGAATAAAAGGGAGCGGATGAGCCGGTGGGAAGGTGTGTTCCTCGGGAACACTGACCGAGGGGGCAGGAACCAGCAGCGTGAACGATCCTGTGCTTTTGCATGATTCTTCACCAAACCCGCCGTGGGCTGGGAGCTGCTGCCCTGGCTTCTGCAGCGCTTGCTGGGCCACCAAGCCCGGTGGCTCCCATGGCTCAGGCAGGGGCTCAGGAAGGGACTGGCTCCCTTGCCGCGTGCGCTAGAAACCAGGCAAGGGGGGAGAGCATCCCAGAGGATGTTACTCACTCCCTTCACTAATGAGCTGGTGGGAGGCACCGCTCCAGCTGGGATGGGATTTGCCAACACTGACAGACACAGCAATGGTCCTGGGGCAGAGGCACCTGGGGGGACCCCACCGGTGAGACCAGGCAGGGATTTGGTCCTTTTCCTTTGTGGGCAGAAGGGAGGGAGAAGCCCCGGAGAGCGTCTGTGCAGAGAAGAGATGGAGGGAGAGTGGAACAAAGGCCATCCCAGAGCCAAGGAGCGGGAGGTGCGATGCTGGGACCGATGCTGCTTCCCAGCGGGGAGGCAGGAGAACGGTCCCAAGCAAAAGGGCTGTCACATCTCGGCGAGCAGAGCTTGGGGAGCATCACAGATGTGGCACCAGCCCTGGTCTCCAGTGCCTGGAGCGGGCAGGGGTCTGCGGCGGGGTTTGCATCCGCAGAAATAGCACTGTTGTCTTGCTCTGCCTTTTGGTGATTTTACAGGGATTTCACCAAAACGCAGTCCCGGGAAGGCCTGGGATTTTGGCTGCTGTCTCAGGCACGTCACGAAGATGTTACCGGCAAGTGCTCCCCTCCATCCCATCCCGTCCCATCCCGGGGGAGCGGTGCTGCGGAGGCGGCTGGGGGCTATGGGGAGGCAGGACACCTCTGGGCAAGGCAGGATGGTGGCGGAGGAGCTGGGAAGCTCCTCGGCACATGGAGCCGTCACAGCAGGACCCGTGGCCAGTCTGGCAGCCGCCAGCCTCATCGCCACAGCCCACGTGAGCTTCCCTGCTCGCCTGGCTTCCAAAAAAAGCAACTTCCAGCCCACGGGAGAAAGCCGAGCGTGGGGGCCGAGACGCTGCCGATGATGCATCATCTCAGCAACACCTCCCCGCGTCTGCGGGAGGAGGGACCCTGCCCGGGCAGCCCCTGACCCTGCTGTGGGGATGGAGGGGGGGCGGCCGCTGGCTTTATGGGCGCTGGGAGCTCTCGTGTCCCATTGGCGGAGCAGGAGAGAGGGTGCGATTAACGTCCCCGCCGAGCAGATTGCTCCGGGAGACGCGGCCGATCCCCAGGAGACACCCTGAGAAAGCTTTGCATGAAGCTCCTTGGGGATGGGCAGAGCTGGGGGGGGTCCTCTCCTCCATGCACAGCCCCTGCCCATGCAACAAACCGAGCTCCTGCGAGGCTGCCCCCAGGGGACAGCGAGGGGTTGGGGACCAGGGTGGCTGTCCCTGGGCTCTGGGGGGAGCCTGGGGATGGACCTTGACTTGCGGGGAGGCTTGAGGGAAGGCTTTCTCCACCCCCGACCTCCCCGGGGGGCAGGTTTGCAGGCAGAGAGGAGAGTCTTGTGGGGGGGTAACAAGGTGCTGACAAGAAACCAGTTTGTCTTTCTGAGTGGTGTTTCCATTTCCCACGGGGCTGCCCCATCTCCCTGGGGCAGGGGGAGCACGGAGCCGGGGCGGGGAGCACCCCGCCGGGGCGAGGGCCGGGAAAGGGTGCAGGGGATGCCGGCTGTTGGTACGGATTCACCCCGGCTCCGCCATAAGGAAGTGATTGAAGCTTTCACGATCTGTTTAACCGGTGACATATGTTTCCTGCCGGCGTGCGGCGTGCCGGCGGGTGAGATACGGCTCTGCCGGCGCGGCAAGCGCTGGCCCCAGCCCCACGGCCGCGTTTGACACCGCCACGGGCCGCCCCTGCCGGTGTGGGAAGGGGAAATTGCTCGCCCAGCAAAGGGAAATAAACATGAGGAGACCAGCCCCGGCACTCAAACAAAAAAGAGTGTTTCTGTGGCTGGAGGCCCCGCTGCAGGCAGGAGGCACACGGAGCGTGGTGGGGCTGGGGGCGAAGGAGGGGAAGCGGGGGCTGCGGCGATGTCTGCGAGCTCCCTCCCGCTCACGGGGGGTCCCCCCCGCCGGGTCTCATCGGGGCTTTCGTGGCTGGGACGTCAGAGGGACTGGCAAGCAGGGGGTGCTTTGTGGAAAAGGTCTGATTTCCCAAACGATGGAGCCTGGGTGAGGCGTTCCGACAAATTCAGCAGTGGCCGAAGCAGGATGGGGGCTTTCCCCGGGGAGGGGATTGTCCCATGGAAATCGCAGGACCCAGGCACCGGTATCCAGGCTCGGGCTTGCCTGGGTCCACGTTCCATCCTCACCTGCCCCCTTCACTGTCGTCACCTGCCCCCCCAGCTCTTTCTGCCCCATCCCTCGGCACAGGGGAACTCATTTACAAGGTGAAAGCCCGACGGGGTGCCTTGGCCGGGACGCCGGGCGGTACCTGGCTTTGGGAAGCTGGGCTGAGTCCATGAGACACCCCAAGTCTCTGCGTGTGCTGGCAGGGGCTGTTTTATCGGGGGTCAGCGTTACCCTGGTGGAGTCCCGTGGCTGGTGAAGCGCAGCCAGCGCTGGCCACAGCCCGGGGTTTCTCTGTGTAGCCGTGCCAGCCCTGTGCTGGTTAGCAGGTAGCCAAGGTTAGCCACGGGGGCTCGTTCCAGCGGCGGATTTGCCTTCACGCCTTACAAATCAGCACCGGGTTTCTCGGCGGGGTTGGCAGGAGGCCGGTGCCTGGAGCACGTCGCGGGGAGGACGGGGCTGGGGGAGGCGGGGGGGACGGAGCAGGTGAAATTCCCTCTCCCAGCTGGGGGGGGGGAAAAAGCTCCTTCTCCTCACGGGGCAGCTGTTGCGGGGAGAGGCATCCTTACTCTGCCCTGTGCGGCCATGAGCTCCGCAGAGCTGTGGCTCGGGGTGAGCAGCGGTTGATCGTCCTCCCTGTGACTGCTGGAGACGCCTAAATAATTCATTAATGGTTTGGGGAAATAAAAACACTGTGCAGTGAGTAACTGCTGGCGGACGGGGTTGTGCGTGGCTCCAGCGGGGTGCGGGCGGCCGCAGCAGCGCGGCGTTAGTGGTGCGGGAGGGTGCAGACTCTTTCCTCTTGTCTTTTTATTCCTTTTTTTTTACCTTTCCTTTATTTTTTTTTCTTTCCAGAAACGTGAAGGCCTTTTGTGTCCCAGGGGTGAGCGTGGGCTGGCAGCATGGGATGGGGGGAGCAGCCAGAGCATCGCAGCCCCCCTCGGCCCAGCGCTTGGCCTTGCACAAGGGAGAGAAGGGGCCGGGGGGCAGCAGCCATTCCTTTCCCCAAAACCCCATTTTCCAGCGATGGGACTGGGGGTCCCGTGCCAGGCAGAGCCCCCCTGGATCTGTCCCCCCATGCTGGTGACAAAGGGCTCCAGGCATCCCTGTCCCAGACCCTGTGTGGGCAGGGAAGGGTCCAGGAGCCCCGTGGTGATATTGGTGACAAGGGACTCCTGTTCCTCCCAAGGGGTCTGGGAAACATCCCCGTCTGTCCCCAGGGTATCAGCACGGGATCTGGGCACCCCGGGGGGGCGAGGGCAGGGACCCCCCCATGCCTCCCTGCGCCGCTCCAGGCACAACAGGGAGCTCCCCCCCGGTGTTAACGGCAGCTCGTGGGGTCTCCTGGAGGCAGCCCGTGCCGCAGCCCCTGCTTGTCACTCTGTTAAATTTCCATTTTAACATGAAAACAGCTGGTTTCACGGTGCCTCTAACTGTGTTATTTACACAGTCACGCACACAGTCCCTGCTGGAAACCACATTACTCACGGCAGCAGCTCTGGGTCACCAGGTACCCAGCGATGCCACCAGCCTTCCTCCTGCCTTGCCCACGGCCACCCTGGCCAAACCTGGGCGACTCCAAGGGGAGAACCCGCCTTGGGGCACTCCTGGTCCAGCCCCGGGGCAGGAGGAACCCGTCTCCATTCACAGCCACCTGCAGTTCCCCATGGACTGGTCCCTCTGTGCCACCGCCGAGCCCCAAGGACCGGATGCTCGATGCACATCGAGGGGCAGAGACAAGGAGTGCTGGCCGTGCTCAGCAGCGCTTTGTTCTCGCCCCGGGAGGCAGCGAAAATCCTCCCGCTTTGAAGCCTGAGGAGGACTTGTTTTATTATATCCAGGGCTCCTGGAAGAGGGAACTGCGAGTGCTTTCCCATAACGCGATAAAAGGCTCCCCTGGCTGAGACCGCCACAGCTTGTCACACGTGAGAGCGGTGAGTCGGTGCCACTTGGCCAGCCACTGGAAATCAACGGTTCTTGGGGAGGGGATGTAACTGGGATTTGGAAGAGCCTCAGTTGACCTCACACTCCCCACCGAGCCCTGGCAGCTGCCTGGTGGCCATGGGCACATGTCCCCCCCATGCCCCCATGGCACACGTGTGCCCTGTCCTCGTGTTTTAGCAGCAGAGGGTTGTCTGGGGATGATAAAACTGATGGGCTAATAGGAAAAGCAAGAGGAGTTTGGCCTGGGTGGGAAGCTGGGCTGTACTTCACAGTGGCCATGAAGCAGCCCAGGGTGGGCTGAGCGGAGGTAGGGACCCCCCCCCATGCTGGCTGGGGAGGTGTGGGTCACCCCACGAGCACCCCGTTTTGGGATGCGATGGTGGCAGTGATGCTCCTGGGGGTGTAGGGTGCCAGGGTGCCCATGGCTGCACGGAGGAACTGGGGGGGTGCCCCCATCCCTTCCCACCCTGCTGGGTCCTCCCTGGCACGGCCCCCCCAGCCTGGCTGGGAAACTCCTAAGCGGTGAGGCTGCCCTAATTAGCCGGCTTAATCTTCCCCCATAAATCACTCCTCCCCAGCCCCTGCAGACTATCGGCAGCATCTGAAGTCATTAGTTAATTTGAAGCCGGGAGTTCACCCGTTGGCGTATCGGGAGGGATCTCAGCGCCGTCTCGCTGCGTCGCCGCCTGCTCCATCCCGTCTGTGCCCGCTTTGAAGCGGTGAGGAAGGGCTGCGGTGATGGGCTCCCAGCCGGCGGGGGCCCTGCCTGCCTCCCTGCCTGCTGGCAGGTGGGAGGGGAGATCCAGATCCTGCTTCTCCCCGCGCTCCCCTTTTTTGAACTTCTCCTCTGACTCATCCGTTTGATTTGATGTTTCCACCTTTGTCTCACGAACAGCACTTCACCCGGGCGCTGGAAGGAGAAGGCAGCGCCGGCCGATGCTGCTGCGGCTTCCCCGGCTGCGAAGGGGGATGCCCGGGTGCCCCCCAGGTGAGCTGGCAACCAAGCGAGTGGGGTCCTGGGGTGGGGGGCCGGTGGGCGCCCAGCCTGCCCTCCCACCCAGGAGGGACAGGACAGAGCTGGGACCAGCGCAGGGTGGCCATGGGGAGGTGGGGGCTTGCCTGGGGGTCCCACTAACGCCTTGTGTTGCAATTGGCTGTGCTGCCACCTCTCCATCCTCCTTATCCTCCTCCTCACTGGGTCTCCATCCCAGGGGCTCCCCTGGGCTCTGGAGGGGGGCATGTCCCCTCCTGCACGGGGACAGGGGCTTCCTGAAGTGAGCTGTCGTGGCTTGGGGGACAGTCCCGGTGGCCTGGGCGCACATCCATCCCCACAGCCGAGCCTGAGGGTCTCTGTGAGGCCGGTACAGCCACGGCAATGGTTCCCGGAGCAAGGCGGGGAGCGGGAAAGGGGGGGTTTGGCTGCGGGGGGGGATAACTGTGTGGGGGAGACCCAGCAGGAGCTGCAGCAGCAGGGTCTGGCAGCTCCCGGCTGTTTTTCCCTGGGGATCATCCTGTCTGTCCCATCCCATCCCATCCCATCCCACTCTGCACCCCCAGGCAGGCAGCACCCATGTGGGGGGTGCCGAGCCAACTGACCCCCATGCAGGCAGGGTCCTCAGAGCAGCCCTGTCCCACAGCAGGACCCCCGGGGCAGCCCCCAGTCGGGGCAGCAGCCAGGCACCCCCCAGCACAGCACCCTTGGCCCCTGGGGGGGGGTGTCTCTGGCTGCTGGCACCCCCTGTGTGGGGTGGTGGGCGATGGCATGGACCTGGAGGGTGTGCATCCTCCCCCCACACTCCCTGAACTCCCCAGGAGGGTGCGAGATGGCTGCCCCCACCCTCTCCCTGCCCCAGGACCCTGCTGCTGAGGATGTTCTGTGCATCCCTGGGGCTCGGTGACCGACAGCCCAAAAGGACCAGCGCAGCCCGGCTTTTGGGGGCCGGATTTTTGGCCACAGCACCCTGATAGGACCCCTCTAAAGCACCCTGGTTGCTCTGCAGGCAGCCCTGCTGCCGGGGGGGACACTGCGTGTCCATGTTTCCCGGCTGGCTTTGTGGCTGTCCTCTTCCTCTGGATTCCCCGTTCCGAGGGGGGGCTGCAGCCGTGTTTGGTTTTTGCAGTCCCGGCTCTGGATTTATTGCTTCCAGGTCTTTGTGTGTGTGTTTGTTAAATGAGAGACAGCTGGGTGAGCCGGCTTCCCACCCCTCTGCCCCCCTCCCACAGCCTGGAGGGAGTCCTTCAGCCTCGGGGTGACACCTTCCTTCATATCTCGTGGCACCCAAACACCCAGCGGGGGCTGCGTGAGCAGGGGACATGTCCAGGGGGGTGACGTCCTGTGAGACGTCAATGCCTGCCCCAATGTCCCTCCTTAGAGGCTAAACCTGTGCCCCGGGTGATGGGAACAACGTGGGTTTGGGGGGTGGGTGCTGGTACCACCCTGGGCACCCCCCTGGGCACTGGGGGACCGACCGAGGGACCCTGGCTGGCCGTGCTCGAGTTGTCCCCCGTCCCCAGGCTGACGATCCCCACCTCCTGCGGCTGGGAGACATGAGCTCCCCATTATAGGATATTTCAACCAGACGGAGGGGCTGCGGTGGCCGGGGGGTCGCGCAGCAGGAGGGGACGGGGATGGGGACAGGATGCGTGAGAGATGAAGGGAGAAGCCAATTTAGGCTGGAATGTAAATACGGCAGCGGCTCCCTGCTCCACGGGGGCACATCACCCCCCTCCTGGCCCTGGGACTGGGGTGGGAACCTCCTGTGACAGCTCAGACCTTGGCTGGGCTGAGGTGAGGAGGAGGAGGGGGGACGGTGGCAACCGCCCAGTCCCACCGCCGCTGCTCCCGCTCTCCCCCAGCGAGGTACCACGTGTGGCATGTCCCCTGGCAGAGGGACGGAGCACCAGCCGCCCCCCAATAATCACAAGAATCAACAGCATCATCTCTGCCCCCCTCCCCGGGATGCGCAGAAGACCAGCTGGGACTCAGGAGGGGAACCCCTCAGCGGGATTAACTCTGGAACCTACTGACACCACGTGAGGTACCTGCGCCGTCTGCGCCCCCGCTCCTGCCAGCAGCCGCCTCTGACTCATGAGCTTTGCTCAGCGGCACCAGGTTTGTCTGAAAAAGCAACCCCTGGGGATCAAGACGTACGGTTTAAAGGTGCAAATGTTCTGCGAGATACCCAGATTGAAATGTCTTTTTTTGTTGTTGCTGTTCCTTAGCCTGGAGTCCAGGGGTAAGTTTTACAGGAAGGGAGGAAAACTCTTCCAGAATGTGGGACACACAAACTTTTTTAAAAGAAAAGACAAAATAAAATAAATAAAAATAAATAAAATAAATAAATAAATTTAAAACACAGTATTTTTTTTTTTAAGCTTAAACCCACAGGATTTGGAGAAGTTTCCTTCCACTCACCCAGGGAGCGGGTCAGGTCCCTCTGCCCCTCTGGGGTTTGCAGAGCATCCTGGAGGGAAGCCCTTGCCCGAAGGCACCGGGAGCAGGATGGACACAGATGCTGGGAGGATTCACACACCCGCGCCCAGGGCAGGTTGGTTTTGGGTTTTGGTTTGGTTTTTTTTTGTTTTTTTTTAAATCTTCCACATGGCTTTTTTTTTTTTTCCCCCTCCTTTTGAGGCAGGAGTCATAACTGCTAAAGATGCACATGGAATTTGAATATGAATGATAAGAACAGCTGTGTATATCTATTATGAATGAACGTAAACAGAAATGTATAAACTGAGATTTTGGGGGCTTTTGGAAGAATTAGTGCCTTTGTTCCTGGATTTTTTTCCTATCAAAGTCTGAACCAAAGCCCATTAGCCTGGACTTCTCCCGCAGACGACCAAGCCAGGAGCTTCATTTCGCCCTGGCTCCGAGCCACGCCGAATTCTCCTCAACAGCTCAGTGAGCCCTAATCCCAACAAATTTACCCAGAGAAGTGGGTCTCTTATTACACGGCCTAATTTGAATGCTTTCCAAGGTTAATTTCTGCTCCCTTGCTCTCCAAACACGCTTGCCCCTCCGGAGCCACCCCCCCCCCTCCACCCCCCTTCCCCAACACCCCCCGTCAGCGCCAGCCCG
>JAOXNO010000052.1:384771-395726 GCA_028565335.1 Limnodromus scolopaceus | reverse complement strand
GTCCCCCCCCCCCCCCCCCCCAGTTTTGTGCATTCCTGGTAATGTCAATAGCGAGGGAGGGCTCGCAGCCCGGCTCGGACATGGGGACCCCGTCTGGGGATGAGCCCTGATGGCACTCTGCTCGGGGGTGGGGGGGGGCTTTGGGGTGTCATTTGAAGGGTCTGGAGCATCAGCGTTGGCATTGTGTCCTTGGAGAGAGGATCTCCGACACCAGTCGTGTCCCCACGCATCCCTGTCCCGTGCATTTGGGGCTGGGGAGGCTCCAGCCCAGGCTAATTTGTCTCTTTTTTCCCCAGAAAAGCCACGCCACCATCCCCGCCCCCCCCCCGGCCAAAACAGCCTTCCTCCGAGCGAGCTGTGAGGTGAGGACAGAGGATGCAGCCCTGGCACCGACAGCATCCCAAGGTGGGGTTTGGGGTCCTTTGGGTGCTGACCACTGGGTCTGCCCCCTTCCCCAGGCACCCCAGGGTGTCTCCATCTCCTGGCCCTCTTCAGGGGGAGGGATGCAGCAGGCTGGGAATTTGGCACCATATTTTGGGTATCATCAGGCACGGTGGAGCTCAGGGCCTTTTGGCATCAGGCACCGTCTCCAGGGTCAGCCTGGGAAGGGGGAACCACGGGTGGGTGCCCTTTTTGGGGTCCTCTGAGGAAAGGTGAAACCTCGAGGACTAACCGCTTAACTTTTTTGGGTGTAAATGCCCACGTGTTTTCTTGTTGGGCTCGTTAGCAATGGGGGTTTCGGCTCTCCTGGAGGATGGTGGCCAAGCACGGCACCATGTCACCTTGCAGGGGACCTGGGCATGTGGTTTTGTTCCCATGTGCTTTGCTCACCATCCCAGGAGAAACCTAAACCCACCCCAGGAAGAGCTGGGGAGCCCAAACTGAGCTCACCTCAGCCTTCCAAGGCCGGGGGGGAATAATTAGCAAGCCAAAGCACCTCCCCGAGGAGAATTTCCAGAACAAATCCTGGCCTTGGCTCAGCATGCAGAAATGGGAAAGCTCCTGGAGGTTTTCCTTCAGTCCCTCCAGAGGAGGATCCCCAGCAGCACTGAGCATCACCCGTGTGCCCCCAGCAAGGGCCCAAGCAGGGACCAGAGATGGGGACCCCCAGAAGCAGGGAAGGGGTGTGCTTTTGTGGGGTTATCTCCCCTCCAGTCTCTGTTGGGTGTTAGATGTCCCCATGGGAGTGGGGACATCCCGTCCCCGGGGCACCCCTCCCCAGGGACCAGCCACAAAGTGGCACCAGCCACTGAGTGCCCACCGTCCCCCCATGCACCCCCAGTGGGTCTCACCACAGGTCTGGTGGTGCTGGGTGGCCCTGGGGGTCCCCAGGGAATCTACAGGGGGCTGAGGGCATCTGCCAGGGCTTTATTTGCCGGGACCAGCCCTCGGTGGCCCTGGGGTTTTACGAGGCAGCCGATGCGGCTGCTTCCTCCTGGGCTGCAGCAATAAAGCTTGCTGGGGGGGTCAGAGGTGACACCGACTGCTCTTAAGTGGGCAAAAACTGGTGGTCTGGGATGGAAACTGAACTTCTTGAGCCATAATCAGAACCAGCGGGGTTAAATTCCGAGGGCTGGATGCCGGGGGACTTAGCCTAAACATCTCTCCCGTCCTGCTCCCTCTGCCCCGAAGAGTGGGGGCTGTTTGGACAAGGGGTCCTGAGGTCCCTGCGACACATCTCCTGCTCCTCCATCGCCAGAGCCTCCTGGTTTCCTCCATCTCGGTGTGCTGTTGTGCTGGGGAAATCCCTGGGAAATGGGGAGAGACCCGTGAAGGGACGTGGAGCCGGAGCAGCTGCCGGTTTGGGGGCTCTGCAAAGAGCCGGGGTGAGGCTGGTGCTGGAAAGCCATGAAATCAAGGGGTTTTTTCTGCCCCAGCACCATCTGAAGGGTCTGTCGGTTGGTTGTGGGGTGTGTTTGTAGTGAGCTATCAAAGGAGGCCTCGGTGGTGGTGCACGCTGCTTCTGAAAAAGGGCCTGCCCCACAGCCAGCGCCAGGTCGAGCCACGGCACATCCCCATCAGCATAACCTGTCCTACCGGTGGCAGCTCTGGAGGCCGGCCAGCATTCCCGGGGATCGCCTGCCCTGCCCCAAAACAGGCTCCGGCATCGCAGGGTGCTCCCAGGAGAGCCCCGGGAAGGGCTTTCTGCAGGAGGAACGGGATGGATGCGGAGGGACGTGGCCAAAAAAGTGGCCGTGGAGAGGCCGAGGAAATGCACCATCACATTTCCTCGGTCGTGGGAAGCTGACAGAGATAGCACCACCCCAGAAAAGGAGAGTAAAGAGATGCAAACATGGCCGGGCATCTCAAGGTCCTGATGCAGGAGACCCAGCTGGACCTTTCATGGGCTGGTTTCCCCGTTGGCCAACCCAATGGGGAGGTGGGAAATCCCTCGGTGGTGTCCTCCATCCAAAGCCACCCCGGTCCTGGCATCTGTCCAGGCATCCGTTCTATGACTCTATGACCCGGGCGCCTCCGTCCCACCATCTCCTGGCTTCCACCTCCAGCCCGTGGGCACAGAGTCCTTCCCCCCGTGGCAGGAGGTCAGCGCGGGGCCGGGCGGGCTGCTGAGCCCCACCATCGCTGTGTGGTTTATTACGCTCGTTAATGATGTGGAGGAGGCAGCGCGTTAGCAAAAAACGTGACATATTTAGGTTAGTGAAGGCTGAGGGACTCCGCTGCTGCGGGAAAGGATTGCACCAAGATATATGACGTTCACCGTGGGCCCGGGCGAGATGATGCATCTTGGATAGACTAATCAAGATAATTCACATATATTGTCCTAAATTAATTACAGCCACTAAGAACAAGCCCAACGTGTCGATGCCGACAGCTCAATTAAGAGCTCTTATTCAATATGTGCTGGTGGTCAAAAGAGCAGAGGGAAGATCACGACGGGCAGAGAGCGCGGAGCAAAGCGCTGGAAATATTTATTGCGGTACCGCTGCTGAAACCCACCACCTGGGCGGGGGGCACGGGAGGGACAGGGGCTAAAAAGGCTCAAAAAGGGGCGGAGGGGGATGGTAAGGGGCTAAAAAGGCACAAAGAGGGACCTGCTCCAGCCCTCCCTCCCTGACAACCCCTTAAAAACGGGAGAGTGCGAGTGTACGCAGCAGATTTTTAAATAACGAGGCGGGGGTATGTGGAAAAAAAAGAGCTATTTTAAAAGGCCAGTGCTATCTGGGGGGAGCAGGAGCAGCCGTTCCCGTCCTGAGGGGCAGTGACCCGGGAGAGGAGGAAGAGGAGGATGCGCCCAGCTCTGCCTGCGGCGGGTGAGACCCGGACGCTGCATCCCGGCTCCAGAAAGGATGTGGAAAATGGGAGCGGGCGCAGGAAGAGGGGAAGCTGCCTGGGGGGGGGAGGCTGAAGCCCACCCCTCCCTGTTCAGTCCATGGCGGGGGAGGCTGGGATGTGGCTCCGGCACGAACCTCCAAGGGGAAGGGGTTTCTTTCAATCAAAAGCATGGAATGAGGCCCCGGAGGGGGTCTCCTCCCCGCAGCCCCCCCTCCGCTCGGGGTCCCCCTTCCCCCCGGTGCTGCAATGCTCAGTGGGGGGGGGGGGGGAATGGACCCTGACACCAGGCTCCCGGTGCCCAGGGGGGAAGGTTTCGTGCCCGAGCCCAGCAGTGGCTGTGGGAAATCCTGGGACCGATTGCCCCCCCGACAGGCTCCAGCCACCATCCCATAATCTGTTTTCATTCCTATTTCATGAGATGTGAATAATGAATGAGGAACACAGCGCGGGGAGGATAAGATGGGTATATATATGTATGTATACTCACACGCACGTACATATATATAGCGTTAAAAGGAATTAAGGCTCAAATATACAAGTGATACTGTGGTACAGAAGCTGTGAAAATGCGGGGCAGAGGGGGGGGGTGCAGGGGGGGAGGGTCCTCAAAGGTGATGGAGGGGTCTGAGGGATGCAGAGGGTGAGATGTAGGGGTTGTCCCCTATGGAAGGAGGGCCGGGCGGGCTGTACCACAGAGCCCTCGGGGTCCGGGTTCAACCTCCTGCCCACCCAAAGCCCATCACCGGCTGCATCAGGCCTCCCAGCCACCAGCCAGGCCTGATGAGCACTAATTGGCAGTAATTAGCCCTCCTGCAGGGCCCTGCCTGTCCCAGAGAGCCCATCACAACTGGTGGCTGCAAGAAGGGGGTTGGTGAGCTCCTACCCCACCTGGGCTGAATCCCCCAGCATCGCCCCAGAGTGGGGGAACAGGGATGGCTCCAGTCCCCTTTCCACCGCCCTGGATCCCCAGGGCCAGCCACAGGAGCCATGGGCAACCAGCTGTTTTCCTGGGACCAGGAAGACCCTACAGAACCAGCCTGGAGAGATCCCACCGTGCAGCCCCTTGGCCACTACAGCTCCAGCCTGTGGCCAGCGGCCAGACGGAGGTAGGGAGAGGGATGGACACGGGGACAGGGAGCTGGAAGGTGGCTGGTGACGTGGCTGCAGGGGATGGCTCCCGAGCTCGGGCACCAGCCTGGTCACACCTTCCCTCGCTGGGGACATGGGGAGCCTGGGAGTCTCCCGCGGCCATGGCTGGCGTTGCATGGAATGAATTTGCGTGTTCTCTGCACCCCGGCAGGCGTCGGCCCCCGTGGCCCACCCTGACCCCGTAACAGGAGTGTCAGTGCTGGGGTCCCCATGCACTCGCTGTCACCTGCACCCCCACCTGCCCCCGTCTCCTGGTGGCACTTTGAGTGATGCACCCAGTGGTGCGGGGGGCTCCGCTCCATCGCCTCGGCTGCATGTTCCCCTGGCAAAGACTGTGCCATGCCACACGGTGCCTTCATGTGGGGGCACAGAGACTGCAGCTGCCCCCCCTGCCAGCCCAAGAGTGGGGCATTTTGGCGTTTTCCTCCTCCCCGCCCTGGTTTTCCACCTTTTCAATCTGCTTCACCCTAAAAGCACCCTCATAAAAACCCCCCTGATGGAACCTTTCTCTGCACGGTGCCCTGCCACCATCCCCACCAGCTCATGTCACCACCACAGGGACCAGGAGCTGGGCTGGCATTGCTGGCAGGATGAGGTTTGCCCCCCCTTGGGCTCATCCCAGCCCAGTGGTACCTGTGCCCACTAGGGCTGGGGGGCAGCGGGGGCTCCCTCTCCGGCCCATCCTGCCTTTTGTCCCGTGGAGTTGGTGGCTCTTGGTTTCCCAGGTCTAATTTATCACCTGGCTCTTGATAAATGGGTCGTTTCCCGTCCCCAGCCCGGGAGACAATTGCAAGGGGCCCTGGCACGGAGCCACCGGGCTCCTTCCAGCTCCGTCCCGAGTTCATCAAAGGCCAAAGACGAGACGCCGTTTCCCCAAACAGTAAAAGTGTCAGAGAAAGAGGCGCGTTTGGAAGCCTCGGTGACAGCCAAGTGCTTAATTAGTGGTAATGCAGAGTTTACGGCCCCCTCGTTTCAGGGAAGGGCGCGAAGGGTGAGAGGGGTCTCTCTGCTGCTCGGTGACCCGTGATGTCCCCCGGCGAGGCGGTGCTGGCGGAGGGGACAGGGACATCCCAGCCTGGCTGCTGCAACAGGGACGTCCCATCCTGAGAGCATCCCTGGTGCCACAGCCCCCCCAGTTCCCCCAGTTCCCCCAGCATCCGCAGGCACCCTCTGGTCCCCGGCTGCCAGGGAACCGGGGAGGGTGCGGGAAAGCCCCAGTGTGGGGGTACCAGGCTGCACGGGGGGGTGCATCTGCTGTCACGTGCCCTTTGTTCCTCTGCCCTAATCCTCTCTCTTTTCCTCCAGAAACCACCTTCCCTCCCGTGGTGCTCCCAGTTTCTCTCGGGGCCATTTTCACCATATCCTTTTGGCCACGGAGCAGCCAGGGCTGAGCGCGGGGACTTCAGCATGCAAAGGCAGAGCATTTGAAGCATCCATCGTTAACGGAGCTGATGGCATCATGACAGTGCCCCTCGTCTCTGCCACCGTGTCCCTGGCACAGCCTAACAGGATTTTTAGCCAGGACAGTGCCTTTAGCAGGTGCTTTTCACTGCCTTCCACGGCCACCAGACCCGTCCTCTCACCCTCCACCCCGCCGGGGGATGAGTTTTCCATCAGAGGTTGCCAGACGCAGGTAAGGTTCAGAGAGGGAATGAAGAGTTTTAACGATCTAGGGCTTCACTCGCCCCCTTTTCGGGTGCCCACGGCTCCGCGGGGGGGCAGGTCACTGTGGGGACCACGGCTGCCACCGTGCAGCATCCATCGCTTGGCCAGTGAAGTGCCAGATCTCGCTCTAGGATGATGCTGGTCGCATCCAGAGCACCCCCATCCCTTGCTTTCCCACCTGCCAAGGTGCCACCTTGCCCCCCCCCCAGGACACACATGTGGCTGGAGGGGATGAGTCAGGTAACGGGCTGGTTCCCTGGCACTGCTTGCCACCCGCCTCCCTCGCCCCCTCCCCGGGGCCGCAGCCGCGCTGAGCGGACATAAAGCAGATATAAAGCTGATTTTCATTAAGGAGCTGTCTCATCGCAGGACACCGGTGGCTCTGCCCGCTCCCCGGGCACGTGCCCCACGCCAGGTGACGGATGGCAGCCCCCGGCCAGCACCCCATGGCAGAGCTAGCCCAGATCCACCCCGGGACGGGGGTGATGGGGCTGCTGGACCGAGTCCCCACAAGCGGGACCGTGCCACCCCAGGCACGAGACATCCCTGCCCATGGGGGGACCTGGCAGCGCCCTGGCATGTCCCACCCGACCACGGCTCCCCGCTTTGCCTCCCCCGGCCTCGCGATTCCTGGCCCCCCCGCCACCCGCCCCGGCAGGGAGGGCTGGGGCCGCGCAGCTCCAACCAGGAAACTATAAAACTTTACAGAGTGCGGCTGGAGAGAAACAGGAATCGCTGCAGCGGCTGCCAGAAGGGCCAGCGCTGGATTCACAAGATTTTCCAGGGCTCGGACTCGCCAGGAAGGGATTTATCCACCGAGGAGGAGCCGTAAAAACTAAAATTAAATTCTTCGTCTTGGAAAGGGAGGGGGGAGAGAAAGGAGAAAATGCTTGACCTCCCCCTCCCCCGAATGCTCTGCTGGAGGCTGGGGACTGGAGGGGGGGGATGTGGGGCACCCGTGGCTGCACCTGCCGAGCCCCTGGCTGAGGGGTCCTGGTCACCCCTGGGATCCCTGTCCCCCACACCATGAGTGGGGGCTGCTTGTCCTGCACCCCTCTGGCCTGACCTCTGTCTTCAGGGCATCATTTGGGAGTCTCTGTGGCTGCCAAAGGGGGAGGGCTGGGGCCGGTGTCCCCTCCCCGGTCCCTGTCCCCAGTTCCCCATGGCACTGGGTGCAGCACGGGGGCATTTGGGGACCCCGGCGAGGGCTCAGCAGGGATGTCCCTGATGGCATCCTGGCAGTTTGGGGCAGGGGGTGTTTGCCGTGGTGTTTTGGGGGCTGGTAAGCAGTTAGGAGAGAAAAACCATGCTAGCTCACGGACTTCAGGGACATGCAGCCCCGGTAGCCATTGTGGGGGACAAAGTGGTACCTGGCCGGGTGAGGAGCTGCTGCTTTTTGGTGAGGCGATTTGGGGGCTGCCCCCAGCCCCATCTCTGGGTCAGCCAAGCTGCGATGGGCTCCCCTGCTTGGCACGGGGGCCAAGGGGACAGGATCCAGACCCCCGCCAAAGGGGAGCGGGTCCCCTCCTGCCCTGGGGCCACCAGCTCTTGGTCTGGGGACACTTTGGGGCTGCCCTGGAACGTAGCGCGGTCCCAGGGGCATCTCTCTGCCCTCTCCCCTGCGCTGAGGGGCTGCCAGGTCCCCCCCTCACCACACCACTCCCTCCCATGCCACTGGGCTCTCATGGAAATGGCAGGCAGGGACACACCAAGAACACTCGCCCATGGGCCACCAAACCAGCCCCGGCACCCAGGGGCTGCTGGAGCAACGGGTCCCACGTTCCTCTACCCCTCCTCACCGGGTTGTCCCCTACATAAAGGTACATACAAAAGTTTTTAGCTGCTGCTGGCTTTGGGGGCCGTTGTCAGGGTGGGGGAGCCGGGCTGGCCGGTACAGCCCCCCAGCCAGCGCGTGGGGGAGAGGGCTGCGCCGTGACCAGCTCTTTTTAGGAATCTGGCACTCACAGGGTGATAAATCTTATGGCTTTTTGCAAGAAGCCTGGTTCCCGGAGCCTCGCCGGCCGGCGGCATGGGAAAGCATCCTGCCCCGGCCGGGGAGAAGCCGGGCTGCTCCTCCAGACGTGTGGAGGCGAGGATCAAAGGAGGCTGGGGTGGAAATCTGCGGGAAAGGGTGCCAGAGGACAGGACGGATGTTCCCGGGCCGAGCCAAGGCGGCAGCTCCGCCGGCGCTGGCTCCCGTGGCCGGCTGGGCTGGGCCCCGGCAGCCCGGGCCAGGGATGAGGTTTTGTGCTCACGCTTTGGGGCTGGGAAAGCCACGGGGAAAACCTGCAGACGAGAGGTTCACCTGCAAAATCCCTGCCGGGGGGGTGAGTGCCCCCGGGTGCCAGTGTCCTGCCCCCCCCCGGGACGCCCCGCTGCCGCTCCGCACCTGGGCTTTGCAGCCTTTTATTTCAGGGTTTCTTTCTGCCAGCAACGGATCTCGCGGGGAAGGCATGGGAGCACTGCCGGGCAAGTACGTATCGGGGAATGCTCTTTTGTCGCTTATTCTGGTTTTCTTTCTATTTTTTGCCCGTTACTGCCGGTGCAGGCTCTTAAAATAACTGGCTACTTTAAGCCACGTCCCTTTGTTCCCCGGCCGAGCGCTGCGGGAGAGGGAGGGGGGTGAGGTGTCAGGGCCCTGCCAAGCCGTTTAGAGGAGGCTTGTGCTAACGGGGACAGCGTGTGGCACCCCGAGTCCTTCCAGCTGCACCCTCCCTCGCCACCAACCATGGGTTTTCCCAGGGAAGCACTGAGTTTGCAGGTTCTCAGCTGGTCCCCCCCAGACCTCATCCAGGCTCCGAGGGGGCGGCTGTGGGTCTGCACCCCAGCTTTGCAGGCTGCTGGTGGGTCGTCCCCCCCCAGTAACACATCCCCTGGGGGTTCCTGCCAGTCCCCCCGACTGCAGACCCTGGCCGGCAGGGCTGCCTCTCGCCCACCCTCCGCTTTGCAGCAAACTTTTTGGGGGATGAAAGCTCCCAGGGGCTGGAGGGGAGGTGGGGGACAGGGGCCGCCTGGGCCCCAGTTAGTGTTGGAAAGGGCTACGGCAAAACCAGTCAGGAGCTGGGAGCCATCCCGGGGGGAAGGAATGGCCCAGCCAGGGCTTATTGGAGCCCAGTGCCGGGCCAGCGGCTGCGGATGCCGAGCACGGCTGGCACCTCTCCCAGGGCTTCTGCGCCCACCTCCTGGGGTGCCCCGGGAATGCCGCCTGGCAATGGGGAGAGGGGATCCCTGCAGCCCCCGGGGGGGGCACAGCCGGCCGGGACGGGCTCCACCGGCCGCAGGGCACCGGGGCTGGGCCGGATCCCGACTTGGAAGCGCAGAGTCGGAGGCTCGTGCCGTGCCTGGGCACGTCCCCGCTTTGTTTATTCCGACGGCTCATTATTTTGTTTGACTATTTTTCCCGGCTGCCTGTTTCTCACGGTGGCCGTGTTTGTTCAGCATGGCCAGCCTGCGCCCCCCGGGCCCCCCCGCTAGCCCCAACACAGCGAGTGTGGCCACGGCAGCCCCACGCCGAGGGTTCCCCCAAGGCGGGGTGTGGGCGATGGGTGGGATGGTGCTTCAGGGGGACGGTGGGGTGCAGGAGGGTGGTCACGCACACTTGGGGCTGTTGGTGTCACCAGCACGTGGCCACGCCAAGAGGCTTCGGCACCTGGTTGCCTTCCCACCATCGTGGCCCCGTGGTGCCGGGGCGGTTGCACCGGGCGGAGAAACCCTGGGCAAAGAGGAGAAGCATGAGGGTGGCCCACAGAGTGATGCCACCCCCTGCCACCAGTGATGCTGCCGGAGGACCCCATCCCCACCGGCCCCCCAGTGTCCTGAGGGTCCTAGAGCCCATCCACCCTCAGCACCAGGGTGATGTAGAGAAGCCAACAGGCCATCAGCACCCCCCTGGCCCCGTCTCAACCCCCCAAGGTGGCAGCCCCCGAGGACCGGAACACTGGGTCCTCTCCACGTTGAGGATGCGGCTGTGGCTGGGGGCTGGGGAGCCATGGCAACCCGACAAGGATGGGGGTTGCCATGGCGACGGGAGGCACAGCATCCAGAGCCAGCTTTGGGTGAGGGATGCTCCAGGTGGGGTGGGAGGCAGGGCCAGGGGTACCCCCGAGGCTGGGGGGGTGCCAAAGCTTCGGCTGAGGGTCTGGGGAAACCCACCCTGCTCCGAGGGATGCCTCTGGCCCTCAGCACCTGGGGGGGGGTGGGCAGGTGGGGGCCAGCCCTGCTGTGCCCGTGGCCACCATCGCCCCTGGCTGCTCCCCGTGGGACATGGTGCTGGCGTGACCGGTCCAGGGGGGTGACCAGCTCGGTGGGACAAGCAGGGTCAAGCAAGGCCTCTTGGCTTTTTGCAGCCAGGAGGGTCTGCCCAGTGTCTCTGCATGCTTCGGAACCCCAAGTATCTCCTCACCGTGCTTGGGGGTCACCGTCCCCCACTGGGGAGTGGCTCCGTGGGGTCAGGCTGGGTGGGATTTAGTCTCCATGGGGTCAGGCTGGGAGACAGGGTGGGATTGAGCCCCTCAGTCACTCTGTTTGGAGGGCATCTGCCCCCCCATGACAAAGGTGGGCACCGGGCTGCCCCCAGTTCAGGGTCGGGCACACAGGGGGTGTCTGCGCTGGCATTTCAGCTGCAGCCCCCCTTAAAATGTCACTAATGGGGCCAGGCTGCTAATTGTCTGGTCAGCAAAGGTGCCCAAGCGGGCGGTAGTCTGGGTGAGGACCCCACCGTGGGGCATCACCGACCGACGTCCCTGCCTTGGCCCCCCCAGCCCCATGGCCACTCGCTCACAAGCATGTCCCACCGTGCCCCGTCCTGCCGCGGGGCTGGGGGGCGGCGAGGGGAAGGGGCCATGGGG
>JAOXNO010000052.1:269639-280843 GCA_028565335.1 Limnodromus scolopaceus | reverse complement strand
TGTCAAAAGCCTTGCTGAAGTCAAGGTAGACAACATCCACCGCCCTCTTCTCATCTATCCAACCAGTCATGACATCAGAGAAAGCTATCAGGTTAGCCTGACATGACTTCCCCTTAGTAAATCCAACCCTCTTCCCCAGCTCACCGCTCTCCCGGCTCCTGTCCCGCTCCTCCGACATGCTAGCAGCCTTTCGCACGGCCTCGGGGCCGCCCTGCTTCTCCCGCTCCCGGCTCCTGTCCTCCGTCTCTTTGCTGAAGCTCCTCTTGGTGAGGGCAGACCTGTTCCTCTCTGTCCGCTCCCCCCGGTCGGGACGCTCCAGGCGGTCGCTGCCCTTATCCGAACGCGACTCCCGCTCCCCTCTGTCCCCAGCCTTCTCCGACCTGTCGCGACTGGAGCTGCTCCTGGGCGGGAGGAGGAGACACAGCGTGAAGAGCCCATCGCCACCCTCCCTGACCCCAGGCTGTGGAGATTTGCAAGGCAAAAGCTGTCCCAACTCCATTCCCAGCCCTTTCCAGAGCCTTTTTAGCCATTGACCACCCTCAGGGGAAAACACTTTTCCATTTCTCCCCTGTTCCACCTCATGCCCTTTGCCTTTGGCGTGGCTTTGCAGAGCCTGGCCCCGTCCTGCCCACACCTCCCCCTGCCACAGATGGCGGCGAGATCCCCCTTTGTTTTCCTCTTCTCCTGAGCAAACCCAACTCCAGGTCCCCTTGGGGACCTCAAGCTCCAGCCCATCGATGTCCCTCTGGTCCCAGGACCCCCAGACCAGACCCAGGTGTGGCCCCCCTCCAAGTGCCAAATGGTGGGGAGGAAGCCCAGGCTGGGATCAGCTTTCTTTGCCACAAGGACTCCCACACACCCCAAGCCCCCCATCCTGCCACAGGGAATTATTCCAGCCCAGATGCCACACGTTCACCGATGTATTGACCAAGCGCTGCCCGATTTGGGGGGGTTCCTCGCCCCACGGCAGGGCTGGCCCCTCACCTCTGCACCACGCGCCGGGACTCGGGGCTCTCGGCCGGGGTCGACTGCTGGAGCGCTGAGAAGCGGTTCAAGGTGCTCGTGGCCGGTCGCCCTGAATCAGATGCTGGGTGTGAAAAGAGGGGAATCTCAGAGCTCGGCACCTCCCCGGTCTGAGGAACCATGGAGGGGGGAAGGATCCCCCTTCCCCAGCCAGCCCCAGGCCGCTCACCTGAGTCTGCAGGCTTCGCCCCGGACCCTCCGCTGCTGCCCTTGCCCCAGCTCAGCCGCCCCCCTGGTGCAAAGAGCTGGTTGTTGGAGTCAATGGATCCAGGCTGGAGGTGGAGAGACAGAATCAGCCCTGAACCCCTCACCGAGAAGGGGCGCAGGCCAGGCAGAGCCGGCTCGGTTGCCCACGTGGCACCCCCAGCCTCACCTTGGTGATCTTCGTTAGCCGGCTGGTGTCGATGGGCCGGTTGCCCTTGCTGATGGGCACCGTGTTCCAGCCATCATCTGCCACCAGGCTCCCGCGCCCTGGGCACAAGGGGGACAGGCGTAAGGCACAGCCTGGCCTCAGGGGTGCCCAGCGGGAGCAACTCCGGCAGCCCCCGGCGCCCCCGAGGCCGGGCACTCACCGCTGGAGGATGGTCCAGGGGGTCCTCTCCTCTTGTCCTTTGACATGAGCTGCTGCACTTTGATGTGTTCCCGATGTTCCTCCATCTCTGCTTCCTTGTGGATCTGGTCGATGGTTTTGGGGCCCTGGTCTCCTCGCCGCGGCACCCAGCTATTCTGCAGAGGGCAGGGGAGGGGGGCACTGAGCTGGCTGGAGGAGGGAGGCATAGACATTCCCACCCCCAAAGCCTCGGGCTGTCCCCCTGCCTCAGCCCTCGCAGCTCCCTGGGCGCTGTGGCAGCTTTTGGCACAAAAGGGCTCGGTTCCTGGAGCCCCCCTGCATTAAACAGCCGCTGGTTACTGTGTGCCCACTGCTGCTACCATGCTAACCAAAGGCCATGGGCTAGCATGGTGTCTCTGGGGCTGGCCACCACTTATGTACCCAGCTCTCCCCTCCCGGGGACACATGGACTGCTGGCACCCAGAGGACATCGGCCAGCAGGTCCACGGGACCAAGCAGGGAACAAATCACAGTCCCCAGGCAACAGCAGGCCACACGTCTTACCCGTCTGAGGTCAATCACATCCTGCAGCATGAAACGGATTCGGGATGATGTCTTCTTCTCTTTGATGATCTTCTCCATCTGGTTGAAGTACTGGTCCATCCTGGGCTATAGAGGGACAGAGTTAGGGTCACTTCCCTCCCAAGGGCAAGGGCAGGACAAGGGGAGGGCAGGGCAAGGGGTACCTTGGCCTTCTCAAAGTCCAAGTCCTTGCCGATGGTAGTGAGCAGGCGGCAAAGGCACTCCAGAGACTCCTCGTCGTGGTTTTTGAGCAGCTTCACCACGCAGTCGTGCATGATGGCCTCCGTCAACATTTTCAGTTTGAAGAGCTCTCCGATGAACTTGATGTTACCCAGGGACCGCCGCCGGGCCTTGTCCCGCGCCTCCTCCAGCTCATCCTTCATGCGGGCCTTCTCTTCGGGCTGCAGGGAGGGGACAGCAGGACAGCTGAGAGCCAGAGCCACCCTGAGGACGTCCCACACCAGCCCCCAGCCCCAGCCCTCCCACCCCAACTCACAGCGCTGGCATCGTCCATCTCCTTCTGCCGCTTCTCAAAGATCTCGTCGTCATCCTTGTCCTTCTCAAACTCCTTCTGGCAGCGGTTAAGCAGCAGCTTGCGGAAGTTCACAGTCACCGTGGGCTTGTCTGTTGTGGGCACTTTGAGCTGCAGGAAGTGGTGCAACCCCCGGGCGAGGAGTGTGAGTCGGGTGTCCCCCAAAAGCTGGCCCAGGCGCTGCTCAAACCAGGGAAAAGCCACCCCACAGCCCAGTGATGCCCTGCTAAGACTCTGGACTTGGTCCTCCATCCACGCTCCCCAGTGCCCCCACCCCACGTAGAAGGACCCGTACCCTGCTGAGCTCAACCAAGGCCCCTGAACAACCCCCCTCCCCAGCTCCTGCTCACCCCCATAAGGCAACGGCACATGTTAGCATAGGCAACAGAGAAGTTTGGCTCCGAGATGGCCTTCTCGAAGACGAGGTCGATGACACCCTTGAGCCGCTCCTCCGTGTCGATGGACAACTCCATCACCTGCTTCATCAGCTGCTGGAACATCTGGGGTGTCAGCTTGTTGAGGATGCTGCGGACGCGGCGGAGCAGTTCCTGCGAGGACAGTGGGGTCAGCAAGAGCTGGGGACGTCTCCCCCACACCCCTGCCCTCCCATCGCCCACCAGTGCCCCATCTCCCACCTGCGTCTTGATGTTCTCGGGATCCTCCTCCTCGGAGGCACGCTTACTGCTGGGTTTCCAGGCCTTCTCAGCCTTGTTCAGCTTGACGTCCTCATTGAGGGACACAGTGGCAATGATTTTGCGTGGCTCCTTCCTCTGGCTCTGCTGGGAGCGGCGGGGACCCAACCCTGAGGGCTGACACAGGGGAGAAGAAACTCAGCTCTTTGCTCGGGGACCAGCCAGGGGGGATGCGGGGCGTCTCCCTCTGCCTTCTCAGATCCTCAGTTCCATCAGGGACATCAGTGGCCCAGACACAGTGGCTTGAAGGTTGGATCATCACAGAGAGGCAAAACGGGGGACACACGGGGTGGGCGAAGGGAGGGGACACTCACCAGGCCCCGGTTGCCCATGACGGGCCGGCCGAGATTGGCGAAGGAGGGGGTGAAGTCGGGGCTGCAGTTCATGCCGCTGAGGCGGATGGGGTCGAGGGCCCGCAGCGGGGTCTTGTTGGCCTGCGAAGGTACACACGGCTGAGGATGCCCGGGGGGCAGAGGAGTGGGACGGATCCATCCCCCAGCCTCAGCGCCGGGACAAGGAACTGGAAAGAAGGCCCCACAACACCCCAGACCCCAGGCCCAAGGCTCGTTGCAGGTGCTGCAACAGGACCCCGGGCACAAAGAGGAGACAGACTCTCCCCCTAATTTCCAGGGCCGCACCGACCTTGTCCAGCACCACATCAGTGATCTGGGGCAGCCCCTCGGGTTTCTGCATGCTGGCGAAGATGAACTGGAAGCCCAGCAGGAACTCCCTGTCGTATCGCTTCTTCTCCTCGGGGTTCAGCGGCTTCCATTGCTCTGCAGCAGGTTGGGGGGCAAGAGGGAGACCCTGATGTGGCCCATCCCATACTCCCCACCCAGAGCTGTGGCGGGTCCTGGGCCACCCAGGGACCAGCAAGGTGGGACGTAGACCACCACAGAGCTGCCCCAGCCTGGCATGCCAGGAACATGACGCTCCTGAAGAGAGAAAGCCTGAAGCCACCAGCTCCCTGCCTCCTGCCAGGACCCTCTGTCCCCCACCTCATGCCAGGCTTGGGGACAAGACGGGAGGAGAGCATGAGGTTTAGGACAGACGGATTGTGTCACCCCCACCCTCCCAGCAGTGGTGGGTCCCAGGCGAGACCCGGGCAGAGCTCACCTTCCTTGTAACGGTACTTCTGGTCAGCAGCCTTGCCCTTCTCCGGGGCCAGCTTGTCCTCCTTCTCCTCCCACGTCTCCTCCGACTCTTCCTGGGGACGGGGGGGAGCCGCCTCCTCCGCTTGGCGGGCAGGGGTGGACGCGGGGGGCTTGTTCTCCGCCTCCGAGGCACTGTCACTGATCTGAGACTGCACGGGGAGGGACACGGGGACAGCAGTCACCCCGCCAGCCTGGTCCTGTCCCCCTCCACCCAGGCGTCTCTCAGCCCCCTCCTCAGATCCTCATTACCATCACAGAGCTTCAGTGGCCCAGACACGATGGCACAAAGCAGAGTTCATCACAGGAGGAGGCGGGACAGGGGGTGACCCCCAGACACCACTGGGGAGACACTCACCTCTTTAAAGGCATCCAGCAAATCGCCTACTGCCTCCTTCTTGTTCAGCTCCTTCATCTTTCGCTTCTTCTTTGGCACCGACATGGCGACTGGGAGGGGAAGGCAGGGAGGTGAAGGGCAGGAACCTCCCCGTCCCTCTGTGTGCCCTGGCACCAGTTCCAGTGCCACCAGCGAGGCCACCAGTAACACCAGGCAGGCTTCAGGACAGGGAGCCACAGGATCCTGCCACCCCAGCACAGCCCCGGTCCCCAAACACATCGCGTACCCACCGGAGTACTTGCAGCCCTGGGGGTCCTACACACAGCCCACCCAGGTGCACCCCCACTTACCAAGTGCCTCTGGAAGCACCCCCTCCCCGAACTCCTCGGGGCATCCCTACAGGCACCACCCAGCAGGGCAGCCCCAACAAGGACCCCCCCAAATACTCCTCCAGAGGTGCTCCCTGGAAGCCCCTAGGATGCCCTCCTACAGCCCCCCCCCCACCCCTCCCTATAGCACAGGGTGCTCCACATGGACACATCCTATGTCCCCCACCCTCCCTCAGCACCCCTATAGAACCCCCCACTCCTGCCCAGGGTGCTTAAAAAAAAATAAGATAAAAACATACCTTCACCCCAGCACATCCCCAGGGCACCCCACGTTCCCCAGACACCCCCCTGTACTTGCATACCCCTGTGCAGGGTGCCCCACATCTCCCCTGCCACCCACTCACCCCCCCCATGCCTCCGCATGGCTGGGACAGCCCTGAGATGCAACCCCAATGCAGCACCCAACACCCCCACATAACGCATCACGTAAAATACACTTCCCTCAGGGCACCCCATTCCCTGGGGCCCCCCAGACACCCCACGCTCCCACATTCCCCAGACATCTCCCTCCATCTCGCCACCCCCCGTCCCCAAACCCACACACCCCTAACCCCACACCCCTCTCCAAAAACCTTCCTGTATCCCAAGCCTAGTGCTGACCCTCCCCACGCATCACCCAACACCTGCTGCTCTGGAGTACCCCACAGCCCCCCCACATCCCATCCCGGCACCCCCCAACCTTGGGCAGTCGCCTCCGAGGTCTGCGAAGGGGCAGGGGTCGGGCTGGAGCTCCGCTCCTGGGGCTCGCCGGGGCCTTCGCTCTCCTCCTCCTCCTCCTCTTCAGCTGGGGGGGAAGTAGGGGTGCCAGGCTGGGCCCCCTCCTCAGGCTCTGAGATAGGGCTGACATCCGACTCAGGCTGCTCCTCGCTGGGCTCCACTTTGCCGGCCCCCTCCACCCCGTTGGGCAGGGGCAGCTCTTCAGGCTGGGCGATGGGGGAGTCCAAGGGGGGCACGGCTACTGGCGTGGCCACCGGCACCGGCTGGCACACGGGCACCTCGGGGACGGGCTCGGGCACCTCCTCTAAGAGGCCATTGGGCTCGGCAGGGGGCTCGGCAGCGGTGGGGGACTCTTCCCGGGGCGGCGGGGGGCTGGGGGAGGCGGGTTTGGCAGGCTCTTCAGGGGCCTGCAGTACGACGGCTGGCGGCGGCGAGGGGGCGGCCGGCACCAGGGGCACGGCTGGCATCGGGGGGACAACGGGCACCATCGGTACCTCGGGGGGCAGGGGCGCCTGTGGGGTGGGTTCCGGGAGGGGAACGGCGGCCACCACCTCCTCCTCCTCCTCCGCAGCCACCGTGGGCACCGTGTCCATGTCAGGCGCGGGCAGGAGGGGCTCCGCGGGCCCTGGCACTGTAGTGATGGCGCTAAACGTCTTGTGTGGGTCGGGCGGCGCCTCGCCCGGCTCCCCTTTAGTGTCCACGTCCACAGGGGGCTCCATTGGCACCAGCGTCACTGACGAGAGCACCACGGGCTCCACCTCGGGGATGAGGGGAGGGGGAGGCGACGGGGACGCTGACTTGCTGGGCTCCAGGGAGACGGGCTTGCTCACCACCAGCGCGGGCTTCGGGCGGTCATCTGCAAGGGGGGGCGTTAGTGGTGGTGTCTCTGATCCCCCGCTCACCCCACATCCCCCCACTCACCCCACATCCTCCCCTCCCCAGATCCCTCCACCCGCAGGTGGGGTAGGGACAGATGTGCCAACCCCCAACCCACACCACAAATGAGCGACAGGGAGAACAGGGGGGTCCCTCAGCACCCAGAGAACAGCTGGGGTGAGCAGACAGCCCCCCCCAAACTCTCCTGGACCCACCATGGGGACACCAGTCCCCAGGTACACAGGGAACAGCAGGGCTGGCACCTCACATCCCCCAGTGGCAACACCAGGGAGCCCGGCAGTAGCCGTGCCGAACCCCCGGTGCTGGCACTTACCTGGCCGGACAATAACTGCTACATGGGGGGTCTCTCCGTTAGCCTGGGGCTCCAAACCGCTTCCAGCCTAGGGTGGGGGGCAAAGAGGGAGTTCAGCAATGCCCTGTGCGCACCCCAATGACCCCTCGGGGTGTCCCCTTACCTGCGGAGGGGTGGGGGTGGATGAGGTCCTTGCTCCGGACATGATTTCTTCGGTGATGTCTTTGCCACCTTGGTTGGGGTCTCGTATCCGGATCTGTCCACGGGTCAGGGGCAGAGAAGGTGGAAACTGTCAGTGGGGTGGGGGACAACCCACAAGGGAACACCCCCTTTCCCTGGGCCCGACACCCCCAGGACACCCCCTCCTCTGAGGGGAGAGGCTCTTCAAGCACCATGCCTGCCCCACGGGGAGGGGGGCAGTTCAGGGACCGGCGGGTGCCACCTCCTGTCCCCACGGGGGGCAGCACCCCACAGTCACCATCCTGTCCCAACACCCAGAGGGCAGGGCCGGTGCAGGGCAGGGCCGGCGTGGGGCAGGGCGAGCCCTACAAGCCACCGTGCCAGGCAGCTGGGGCCAGCACCAGGTCCCCAGGCCAGTGCCCATCTCCGGGGGACGGGGGATCATGAGGCATCACCGCGCTGGCACAAGGGCTGTGGGGACGCCCCCCTGCCTTGGGGACCAGCCTCAGCACACACAAGTCCTGGTGGCAAGCTGAGTGCCACCCCACTTGCCCACAGCACTGCTGGCCCCATGCCTGCCACGGGTGCTGGAGCCATGGGGGAAACCCTGCTGGGGGGAGGAAGTGGGGGGCACAGGTGGGTCCGGGACTCCGTTGGGGGACAGGGGATCTTGTCCATGCACCCCCAAACCTGACCTGCTCTCAGAGTGGAGCTGAAGGGGCACCGAGGCCCCTCTGCTGAGGAACTGCCAGCACGCCCCCCCCTTCCCCGGCAGCACCTCCCGGACCCCTGCAGTAGTGGGGGGTGCCGGCATTTCCACAGGGCCGTGCCCATCTCCCAACTATAAATAGGCCCCGTGCGAGGCCTCCGAGCACCGGCATCTCCGGGAGCAGACAGCAGTTGGCAGCCGCGGCACCCCCGCCCCCCCCCCCCCGGGAGCCGTGACTCAGCACAACGTTGCCCGCCGGGACGGCCAAGGTCGCCACCGCCGCCGCGTACCCCGCTCCTCTCCCTCAGCACCCCCGCAGACCAGGGGGGCACAGCCCCCAACGCCGCCTCCCCCCCACCACCACCACGTCCCGCCGCAGGCACCGGGGGTGGCACCGATGTGTGTCTCCCCCCCTCCTACCCCCCCCCAGGGCTGGAGGTGGGGGGGGGCCATCTCCTTACCGTCTTGCGCTCTCGTTTTGGGGGGATCGGCGGCTGCTGGCTCACAATGACCTGGGCGGTGGGGACCCCCGCCGGGAACTGCTGCACCCCCTGTGCCGGGTAATAAGCACCCGCTGGAGAGGAGAGGGAGAGACAGAGTCAGACCTGCCAGCCCGTCCTGGGGACACCCCCCGTGCCCTCCAGCTCCCCCAAACGCAGCGGGGTCTGTCAGGAGCCTGAGAAGCCCGTGCCGCTCTGTGGCGAAGCCCCATGGCATCCCTGCCGGATCGTCCCAACCCGCCCGACAGGCCTGACCGAATTCCTTCCCCGTGAAGCAGAGCGTCCCCGCGCCGCCCCCACGCCCAGCCGGGCCCCGCAGGCGCCCGCCATGCCCACCGGACCCACGCCACCCATAGCCATGGCCGCCCCCCGGCTCCGCGGGCGTCCCGGCACAGCCACCTTCCTGCCCCTGCCCTTATCTCCCCGGGGCCGGCACCAGCCCAAGGGCGGCACCGGGCAGCCCCATCCGCACCCAGGCCGAGGGGCCCGGGGTTCCCCGCACGGCCCCAGCCCAGCGGAGGGAGCCATGGCGGGGGCCGGAGGCAGGGCTGGAGCCCGTCCAGGGCTGGCACGGACCCCGAGCGGGCACGTCGCTCCTCCCTGGGCATCCCCGAGCATCGCCCCCAGGGCGGTGCAGCAGGGAGGTGGGCACGGCTCGACCCCTGCCCCCTCCAGCTCCTGCTGAACCTGGAACTCACCCACGGGACCCTGGTGGCCACCCCATCCCCGAGGTGGGGACCCCTCCTCTGTCCGGGGGTGGCGCAGGGGCACCAGATGGGTCTCACACCCCAGGACAGAGCGGGGAGACCCCGAGCTGCCCACCCCAAGGAGACCAGAAGGGCTGTCCCGTCTCGCCCGCCGAGGGGCACACTCCCTGCCGGGCCACCCACTCAGCCCTGTGGGCAAGGGGCACGCACGCTGGGCACAGCAGGGACAGAGCCATCCCTGGACACGGCAGGGACAGCCAGGGGTGCCCCACTGCCAGGCACCAAGGGGAGGCCGTGCCCTGGCCCCAGCACGGGAGCCAGCCGCTGCCAGGGGCCACCTCTGTCTCCTGAGGGGCCAGTGGGCCCGGGGACGAGAGGGAGGGCGGAGGGGCACATACCTGGCTCAGGAGAAGCCCGTCTCCGCCCCGGAGAAGCCCATCTCCACCCCGATTGCGCTTTGCTGCCGCGGCGGGGGCCTCGGCTCACATTTCTGTGTCTGCCGGGGCCTCCCGGGACCGACCAAGCCTAAATATAGTCACGGCCCGGGTGGCCACATGCGAGCGGGGGGAGAGAAGGGGGGGCTGCCAGCACCGCAGCTCCCCGGCGCCGGGAGAGGGCAGGCACGGAGTGGCCCCGGCACCCCCGGGGAGCTGGGGGGGGGCACCAGCAAGCGCCAAACTGCTGGGCAGGGAGCAAGGGGGGAGCAGGGGATAAAGTCTGCCCCGGCCCTCGGCCAGGAGAGTTAAACATTAAATGGTCCCGATTTGGAAAAAGGGCGGGGGCGGATGGACTGGCGGGACACGATGCGCAGCCAGGAGACGGGCAACACCCCCTGCACCCCAAAACCAGCCTGTCACGGAGTCGCAGAGGCAGCAAAGCGAGCTGGCGGAGAGGTCTGTGCTCAGCTCCGGAGCAAAGGAGGGGGGTCAGGGGTGTTGGAGGGGAGCACAAAAAGTGGGGAGCAGTAGGGCCGGAGGAGCAGAGCAAATCCCCCCGGTCTGTACCGTAAGTCCCAAACTCTGTGGGGCTGGCTCCAGGGTAAAAACCGGGGGCGCTGGGCTGGACCGGGTACTGTTGGGTCGGGACGACGTACGTGGAGCGACCCTGCCACAGAGGGGAGAAGAACAGTCAGTTACCTCCCTTGCGGGGCACAGAGGCACCCCCAGACCACTGGCATACCCCCAAAACAGTGGTGTAGCCCCAAACCACTGGTGTACCCCCAAACCTGCCTCTGAATGAGCTGGGTGCCAGGGCAGGGAGCAGGACACAGGCAAAACAGGCAGTCATCAGCGACCTCAGGGGGCTGCTGTTGGGGGGGAGGGGGGGGCAGGGAGAGGCACTGCCTGCCACCTCTCTGTAGAGGTGGGCAACACCCCGCGCAAATCAGTGGGGGCTCAGAGAGCCTGGGTGTCCCCTTCCACCCTCCCAAAATACATCTCCCACCCCGGGCAATGCTCCCCGTGGGTGCCCGCCCCGGCCCCCCTCCCACAGAGGAGGGGTCCCTCACCTGTCCGGGGATGTAGTAGGCTCCTTGGGAAGGCGTGTAGGATATCTGGGAGGGTATCATCATCACCTGGGAAGCGGCGGGATACACATGGGCGGGGGGGCCGGGCCGGGCCGTCGTGTTGCTCTGCACGCGGGACGCGCTGGCGGGAGGCTGCGCCCTGTTCTGGTAGAAATGCTTGGGGAGAGATGGGGTACGGGGTCAGGATGGGGGGCACCCACTGGCACCCCCACACCCAGGCTGGGACTCCCCCCTGCCTCCCATCCGACTCCGCTCCGGGGGGGGAGGGGGGAGCAGCCTAGCAGCGCATCACCCCCAAAAAATCAGTCTGGGCACCCAAAACGTCAGCCCGGGCACGGGGAGAGGGGAGACATACACACACACACCCCCCGCGGGGATGCAGCCTCCCCCCGCCCCTCCGAGCTGACGGCCCCTCTCCCCC
>JAOXNO010000052.1:224692-235093 GCA_028565335.1 Limnodromus scolopaceus | reverse complement strand
GGGGCGCGGGGGGCGGCGGTGGGTCGGGGGGGGTGGGGGGCTGGTGCAGGCGTCGCCCCAGGGCCAGGTCGGAGGGGTCGAGGGGCTGCCCCTTGCGCATGAGGTAGAGGAAGTAGTGGAAGGCGGCGGGGTCCCCGTCCCCGCAGGGGACGTGGCGCAGGGACCAGCCGAAGGCCTCCTGGGCCAGGTGGGGCTTGCGGAAGTGGGGCTGGGCGAAGGTGATGGAGATGAAGCAGCCCCCTGGGCGCAGCACCCGGCTCACCTGCGGCAGGAGAACCCCCGGGACCGGGCCGGGGGGGGGACATGGTGAGGTTCAGCCGCTCTGGCAGGGATGGCCCCATCCCCAGGGACCCCCACCTCCCCCTCCCTCCCCAGCCTCTCCCACTGCACCCCCAAATCCTCCCTCCTAACCTTGTCCCTCACAGAGACACCCACCTCAGCTCTGACGTGTCCCCAGACCACCTGCAGCTTGGGGGTCCCCAGGCACCACCTCTCCCTGTGCCCCAAAACCCCGGAGCATCCCCCAAACTCTTCACCCACAGCACGGAGACCCAGCCCTGGCACGGGGAAAAGCTTCACGCCCACACACACGGGGTCCCCCCCCCAGAGCAGCGTGGGACCCCCATCGCATCCCTTCCCTCCCCAGGGCACCCAGCGCCCTCCCCACCCCCGACAGCACCCAGCGGCCGAGGTGGGGGGGCGGGTTGGATGGAAAAGGACTTGACCCTTTTAATCACCATTTTCTCCCCGCTGGAACTAAGCCCCCGCTCACAGGATGGAAAAGAACATCAATTTTCTTGCTTGGCTTTATCCAATGTCAAAAGGCTTTTACGGCCAGCGCGGGCGTGCTCGGCATGCAAAGGCAGCGCCCGGGGCAGGCGGGCGGCCGGCCCCCCCGCCAGCCCCCCTGCCCCAGGCGGGGACACCCCCAGACCACCCCCCCCCGGCAAGGGCAGAGCCGCGGCGGCAGGGGAGCGGGCTGGGGGCCAAGGGGGGGGTTCCCGAGCCCTGTTTTAATCCTGCTGGGAAGCTCCAGGGCTCAGCGCCGGCTGGGGCCAGGGATGGAGAGGTGACAGGCAGACTGCGTGTGTCACACCCCCCCCCCCACCGCGGTGGGGGCTTTGGAACCAAACCTAAGTGTTTTGGCCAGGAAAAGGGGAAGGAAGGTCCTCGCATCCCCCAGGCCCTGGGCACGCAGCTCAGCATCCATGCTGGAAGGGCCCCGTGGATTCCCAAGTGACAGGCAGGGGGGGTCCCCGGGGCGGGGGGCAGGCAGGGATCTACGTCTGGAGCCCAGCGAGAGGCATCCCGCATCCCATCCCTCATTAATAGAGCACTAATGGCCGTTGCTTAGAGACGGGTGCAGGAAACCTTCCCACCCGCTGGCCGGGGCCAGGCCGGGGAGGGGGGGGAGGTGGTTGGGGGGGGCTGCTCCCCCTCTGGCACTGACCCAGCACCCCCGGATCAGCGCGTCCCCGCAGGCAGGGCAGATTTTCAGGTCCTTATGTTGCCCCCAGGGAGAGCAGAACAGAGGCCATGAAAACCTTGGTCCCCCTGTGAGAAGGGGTGGGGGCGAGGAAGAGGGGGGGGCAGTGATGGTGTGGAGGGTCCGGCAAAGCCGTGAGCGAGTGGGAACACCCCGTGAATCCCCCCGGGGACAAGGACAGCAGGGACCAGCTGCGGGCAGAGGCCAGTGCCCAGTGATGCTGGGGGGGAGGGCAAGGATTGAGCAGGGGATTAAAAAGGGGAAAAAAAGGGAAAAGCAGCACTAAATCCCTGCTGTCTGTCCTTGTCATTTGGCCAAACAGCAGAGCTGGCAGGGTAGGGCCGGGCCCCCACGGCGAGGACAGCGCCACTGCCCCCAGCGCCGGGGGTCCTGCTCCCCCCGGGCTCAGGGGGACAAGAAAGGATGGGGGGCAGTAGCCACAAGCACTCTCCCATCAGCCCACGTACCCCCCCAGGGATGCCGGGTGGATGCAGCAATAAATTACCCTTGCAGTCATTTCCCTGGGGCGGGGGGGGCTGCCAGGATCTGCACCCCCGCGCTGGGCCCTGCCTCCACCAATTAACAGGGCCAGAGGCATCGCCCGTCCCCGTGGCAACGCCATGGCCCGGTCGATGCTGATGAAGGTTGCCATGGCAACCCCAGACCAGAGGATGGGGACCCCGGATAACGAGATCGAAGTTGGGGCGGGGGCAGGCCTGTCACAGCCCCATGGCCCTCACCTTGCCGTGGGCAGGCAGGGCCACCTCAGTGTCCCCCCCCAGGTGCCCCCCCAGTGCTCCTAGAGCCACCCACGCCAGGACAGGGCCCGTCTCCACAGCCAACCCTGAATATTTAGCGTGTAACTAAGGACGGGGTCACCCAGCCCCCCATGCAGCACCCAGCCCCCCAGGAGGACCCCTGCTCCATCCACCGCCCTGGGGAGAGGGCGGTGGGGTGGGAGAGGGGGTCTCTCAAACCCAAAAGGGCTGAGAGCCCCCCAGGTGCCCCTTTGCAGGGTAGCTCGACCTGGTGTTGGGGGGCAGAGGCAGCATCCGGGGCATCCCCAGGGAAGCAGGGTGTTAAGGGGACATTCCACACCCCCACCTGACCCGAACGGGGATGGGGTCCACCCTCTGCCCCCCCCCCCCGTACCTCCGCCAGTGCCCGGTGCATCTCGGCAGCCGCCCGGGGCGAGACGTGCCAGGGGTCGGTCTCCTCCGCCATGAAGACGTCGAGGGTGCCCTTCTCCAGCACCACGTCGAAGGCGGCGTCGGGGAAGGCGAGGGCACGGATGTCCATGACGGCCCAGCGCAGGCGGGGGCAGCGGGCGTAGCGGGTGCGCATGGCGGCGATGCAGGCGGGGGAGAAGTCCACGCTGGTGATGTCGGGGTAGCCCCGCTCGTGCAGGTCGTGGCTCAGGGCGCTGTTGCCGCAGCCTGCACCAGGGCAGGGGGTCATCGGGGTGCCCGCGGGGGCACTGCCCGCACCCCAACCTTGCTGGTGCCCCACTCCAGCCCAGGAAGCCCCTCCCAGCTGGAAGGGGAGTGGGTCTTTGCCTTAGCACTAATTAGTGAGTGCTGGGCTAGTTTTTAATTACCCCCTTCCTGCAAGGTGGGTGCTTTGGGCTCCACAGGACACAGGGTGAGGGCAGCCCCCTGTATCTTGGATCCCCCCTCCTGTCCGGGACACGGGTGCGCCCGTGGGGAGGCAGAGAGGGGTTGGGGGGGGTGGGTCTCCAGTGTCCCCCTCCCAGTGCCGTGGGTCAGGAGCTGGCCGTGCCCCCCCAGAGAGCCTGCGGTGGGGCAAATCCGGGCAGCGTCTTGGTGGGAGGACTCACCCGGGATGGAGGCACAGGCGGAGGGGCCAATGTCCCGGGGGGACCCCGGCAAGACACAGCCCCCCCACCGTACCCCGGTGCGGCGGGCACGGACCCCCCCCCGCCACCCTTCCCTTCGCTGCTCGCGGGGGGGGGGGAGCTCGGCAGTCACCGATAAGCGCGGGCGGCGGCGGCTGATCCGCTAACAGGATCGGTGATTACACCCGCCTAATCCCGCCGGCGGAGCGGGATTACCGGGCGGTGACACCGACCGGCCCCGCCGCCCCCTCGCGGCCGGTACCCGCCGGGAGGGACCCCGGCCTCCCCACACCCCCCCGCCGCCACCGAGCCCCCGGGGCACGTACCGAGAACGAGGATGCGGTCTTCGGGGCGCAGCTCGGGCTCCAGCTGCGGGAGGTAACGGGAGAGCCCCCCCAGCCACTCCCGGGGCTCGGCGCCCTCCTGCCGGAACAGCGCCACCCACAACCGCCGCTCCCGGTACCGGCAGCGGCGCTTCTGGGAGGCGCTGTACCGGCCGTTGTCGGCGGGTGTGCGCCGGCGCTCCATACTGGGCAGGGGGGGCGGGGGGAGCACCGGGCGCCACGTGCCGCCGCGCCCCCACGTGCCGCTTCCGGTTCCGCCCGGAGCTCGCTCCGGGCGGAAACGCGGTACCGGGGCGGGAAGGGGTCCGGGATCGGCCATGGCGGCGGGCCTGCGGCGGGTCTGGCGGCAGCGGCGGGCCTTGCTGCTGGAGCCCGGGTACACCCCGCTGGTGGCCGCCTGCCTCTGCCTGGCCGAGGGCGGCGTCAACCTCTGGGTCATCCGCCGGGTCCCCTGTGAGTGCCGCCGGGACCGGGGGTGGGCCCCGGCGGGGGTAGGCCCTGCCCCGGCACGGGGGATAGGCCCTGCCCGGGACGGGGGGTGGGCCGTCCCCCAGGAGCGGCGGGGGCAGGCCCTGCCCGCCGGGACGGGCCCTGGCCGGGATGCTGGGGATAGGCCCTGCCCCGGGGGGTGACAGGGGTAGGCCCTGCCCCGGGGGCAGCTCGTCCCTGTCCGGGCAGCCCAGAGAGGGTCTCCCTGGAGCGGTGCCGGGGGGGTGACACCCTGGCAGGTGACAGCATCCCCCACCCGGGGTGGCAGGGGGGGGACGCAGGTGGGCTGCGGGCACAGGAAGGGGCCGGAGGCTCGGCTGAGGGGGGTAGAAGGGCAGGGCTGTGGGGTCCGGAGGTGGGGGAGCCTCCCCTCCCCGCTCCCCCTCCTCCCCGGCTGACCCCCGCCCATCCCCGCAGACACCGAGATCGACTGGAAGGCCTACATGGAGGAGGTGGAGGGATTTGCCAATGGGACCCTCGACTACACCCAGCTGAAGGGGGACACCGGGCCACTGGTGTGAGTGACAGCAATGGGGACAGCTGGGCTTCCCGGGGGGTTCCCAGAGAGGCCCAGCCCCTCACTCCCTTCTCTCCACAGCTACCCCGCTGGCTTCGTCTACATCTTCCTGGGCCTGTACTACGCCACGGGCCGCGGCGCCGACATCCGCCTGGCCCAGTACCTCTTCGCCGGCCTCTACCTCCTTAACCTCCTCCTCGTCTTCCGCATCTACTGCCGAACCAACAAGGTAGCCTGGAGCTGGGGGCTCTCCTGCTCTGCTCAGCCCTCGCCTGGGCAAAACAGGCTGGGGTGTGAGGTTTGGAGGGCTCGGTGGCAATGGGGGGGTCCAGGACAGGCTGCTGATGGCCCTCGTGTCTCTGTCCCCTACAAGGTCCCCCCGTATGTTTTCTTCTTCATGTGCTGTGCCTCCTACCGCATCCACTCCATCTTTGTCCTGCGGCTCTTTAACGACCCTGTTGCCATGGCCATCCTCTTCCTGGCCATCAACCTCTTCCTAGAGGAGCATTGGTCCTGGGGCTGCCTCCTCTTCAGGTGAGGGTCTGGGGGTCGGGAGGGGACTCCATTCTGTGGCTGAACGAGCCCAGCCCCAGGGCACGGGCTGCCTGGGCACCACTGCAGGAAGCCACAGCAGTAACACCGCTTTCTGCTCAGCCTGGCCGTGTCCGTGAAGATGAACATCCTGCTCTTTGCACCCGGGCTTCTATTCCTGCTCCTCCAGCGGTTCGGTCTCCTGGGCTGCATCCCCAAGCTCTGCATCTGTGCCCTGCTCCAGGTGCGTCGCACACCCTGCCTGGCTCTGCTGGGGGCTGGAGACCCCTGGGGGGATAGACAGGGGCACCAGCGTCTGAGCTGGCCCCACACGGCAACCTGGAGACTGATAAATCATCTAATTCGGGCGGCTCCCATCTTTGGATGATGGTCTCTGTCACCCCGTGCGGTGCCGCAGCTCTCAGGAGGCGACAAGGGTCACCTGTCTTGAGGGAGTCCTGTCTTGAGGGCACTGGTGTGTCTCTGGCAGGTGGTCCTGGGGCTGCCCTTCCTGCTGGTGAACCCCCTGGGGTACCTGACCCGCTCCTTTGACCTGGGCCGCCAATTCCAGTTCAAATGGACGGTGAACTGGCGCTTCCTCCCAGAAGAGGTGTTCCAAAGTCGGGCTTTCCACGCGGGGCTGCTCCTGGCCCACCTGGCTGGCCTGGGGCTCTTTGCGCTGCACCGGTGGCACAGGTGAGACATGGGGCTCCCTGGGGGATCTGGTCCCCGTCGGCTGATCCTCGTCAGCCCCCGTGGTGCGGGACGCAGGTCTGTGACCCCCCCCTGCGCCCTCAGTGCTGCAGTTCTGGGGTCACAGGTGGGATTGGGGGACAGTTACTGTTCCCTTTTGGGGACCGTGCTGCCCAGGCATCATGGTTCACAGGGGAAGGTGGGGGTGGGAGAGGCTTCCAGGGGCTGAGATCCATGTTTGTGCTTCCCCCTCAGGTCCAAAGAGAGCATCCTGGCTCTGCTGAAGGATCCTGCCAAGAGGAAGCACCCGTCCCCTCCCCTGACTGTCAACAATATCCTTTGGGAGGGTGGGCAGCGGGGGGGACAGCAGGGCAGGGAGCGGCATTGGCAGGGTCCTGCTCCTGCTGCGCTGCCAGGACCGGCCCGTCCTGGGGAGCTGCTGGGGGGTGGCACCCAGGCCCTGCCACGTTTGCCCCCTTAACACCAACCCCACAGATCGTCTTCGTCCTCTTCTCCTCCAACTTTCTGGGTGTCTGCTGCAGCCGCTCCCTGCACTACCAGTTCTATGTCTGGTACTTCCACACCCTGCCCTACTTGCTCTGGTGCACCCCCACCGCCAAGCTCGCCCACATGCCCAAGTATGTGCTGCCGGGGTGGGAAAAACACCCATCTGCTGGGGGGGCTGGTGTTTTTTCCCCCCGCCACGCTGACCCCCAGCTTTTCCCCTCGCCAGGGTGCTGCTGCTGGGTGTGATCGAGCTCTGCTGGAACACTTACCCCTCCACCATCTGCAGCTCCCTTTCCCTGCACATCTGCCATGGACTTGTCCTGCTCCAGCTCTGGTACGGCACAGCCCCTCCGCCGGCCCCACAAGCCCCCCCACCCAGCAGGAAGCCCCCAGCCCTCTCCAAGAAGGCCCAGTGAGACCGTGGCTGTCCGGACGATGGGAACTGACCTCGGTGACTGCTCCTTCTGCCCACACTTCCCCTGCCTGGCTCCCAGGCTGCCCCCGGCCACCCCGGGAGGGCCCTGAGCCCCAGAACTGTGCAAAGGGGGCAGTATGGGGACCCCCCCATGGGCAGGACTTCCCCAATAAAGGGGGCTTCGCATGCCCTTTCCCGGACACAGCGTCCTTGTGCTGTGATGGCATCAGGACAGCTGTGCCTCCACCTGCCCCACCTCGGGGGGAGCAGAGGGGCCCCCGGGGCTGTGGGAGCTCCTTCCCTGCCCCACAGAGTGCAGTCCGGGGGGCTCCCTTCCCAGCCCCACAGAGGAGGGGCACAGCCTCTGAGGTGAGGTTAAGACAGGATCTGCAAAACTGCTTTGTCTCAAGGTTTTAATTCCCTTGATGCAGCCCAGGGATCCCTCCAGCATAGCTTTTCCTCGTGCCCTGGCTGCTCCCCCCCCAACAGGAGATGGCTGGGAAGGGGGTGACCCCCACTCTGGTGTTGCCTGAATGGAGCCAGCAGCTCCTGCCTGGAACAGAGACCCCCGTGCAGGCGGTGTGGGGCCAGGCACCTTTATGGTCCCCTCCGTCAGACGTTGTTGGGGTTGTAGCAGAGCATGTTGAGGGTGATGTTCTCGTCCCAGTGCCGGAGCAGCAGGAACAAGTGCCGGGCCGCCCCTTTGAGGCAGCCCACGTCCACCCCAGGGGGCAACTGCTGGGCCCGCAGCCAGGCGTCCGCCTTGGCCGCCACCAGCTCCCACTCCTCGAAGAAGCCGGCGCAGCGATGCTCCAGCCAGGCCAGGGCCACCGCCGTGGCCCAGCTGGCACTCTCCAGGTCCTCTGGCCCTGTGTCCTGCAAACTCACCCCCATCTCAGAGGGGGCGGCCGAGTGGGGACCAGTGTCGGACTCAGAACCGTGGCCACTGTCGGCCTGTGCCCACACGGCCGCACTGGGCACCTCGGAGCAAGTGCTGTGGGATGGGGGGGAGCCAGGCTGCGGGGCTGCTGCTGGTTCCTCGCCCTCCTGGCTGCGGGGCCCGGCCTCGGGGCTATTGCTGGCCCCCGGGGATGTGGGGCTGAGGCTGGCACGGTGGCAGGCGTAGGGGGAGGCCCGGCACAGGCGGTCCAGGGGGATCTGCACCACCTCCGAGAAGCTCTCGGTGAGCTGGAACGGGCCCTGGGCTTCCTGCAGCTGCACCTGCAGGGGAGGGGGGCGGCTGGGGGGGCAGGCAGGTACAGACCCTCCACGGAGTGGTGGGGGCTGCAGGAGGGTCCCTGGGACACAGGGACTGTCCAACGTCCCCCTCCTCAAAACCAGCAAGGGCCGTTCAAGGTAGCAGCAGGGCACCAGCAGAGTTTGCACCCTGGGGCATGGGCTGGGGCAGGGGGGGTTGTGGGCCAGCAGGGAAGGTGCCTGCTGGCCCCTGCAGTGGGCCGGGGAGGGGGTGCTCACCAGCGGGAGGTAGTCGTGGCTGGCACGGTGGTCGGAGCGCTCGCTGTCGGGGCTGAGGCACGGTGGCCGGAGGGCCAAGCTGGGACCCCTGCGCCGGCCCAGGCTGAACCTGCGGGCAAATGGCCGGGGGTGGCGATTCCAGGGGGGGGGACACAGCACCCCAGCCCACTGTGGGGAAGGGGCTGCAGTGCCCCCCATGGTGCCAGAGCCATCGGGGGACACGCAACCCCACTGCTCCCTTTTCCCACCAATGTGCCATTTTTTCCCCCCCCCCCCGCCTCCCCCCTGGCCCACAGCCGCACCTGGAGCCGGCGATGCTCTCCGTGGATTTCTGGGAGCCCATGGAGGTGGTGGAGGGGCTGCTCGGGGGCCCTGCAAGTGGGGGGAGAGCTCAGCATGGGGGGGCTGTGATGCACCCAGCACTGCATCCTGCTCCCCGCTCCCCGCTGTGCGGCAGAGCAGGGGCTCCAGCTCTCAGGGGTACCCTGTCCCCCCCTCATTCACCCCCCAGATCCCCACCCCGGACCCACCGTTGGAGCCGTTCTGCTTCTCCCAGCCGTAGGTAGTGGAGGAGGCGCTGGCCGGGGACCCGGGGGTCTCCTCTCGCTCTGCAAAAGAGCAAAGCCCTGGGGGTCCCTGGGCTCCCTGGACCCTCACAGACCAGACCTGCGATGCTACCCCCCCGTCCCCCCCCAGAGACTGGTGGCTTTTCCCAGGCCCCCATGGCTCTTACCACCAGCTGAGGGTTCCTGGGGACCCCGGATCGGTACCTGCAGTGACGGGGGGCTCATCCTGCTCCTCTGCATCCTGCAGATGAGGACTCCCGTGGTGCTGGCTCCTCACCACAGTGGCCAGTGGCCGGCTGACCGAGCCGGCTGCAAGGGACAGTGCCACCTCAGCCCCTGGCCCCCTCGTTGCTCCCTCCCCAGCCCTCCAGCCCCCCTGGCCATACCTGTGCCCCACACCTCGGGGGTGGCAGGCAGGGCCACCTGGGTGGCAGCGTCGACGGGCACCAGGTGGGTGTAGAGGGAGGGCACGCCGCAGGCTCTGCTGGTCTGCAGGGCTTTCAGGCGGAAACGGCGGGCGAAACCTGCCAGGGGGGCGGTTAGAGGTGGGGAGGGGAATGCCGGGGATGGGACAGGGTCGGGGGGACACAACGACACCCACCCTGCTGCAGCTCAGCCTCCCGCTGGGCCGCATTCTCGCTGTCCCGGATGACAGACCGCGCTGCCAAGCGGTGCAGGGGCTTCTCCCCAGCCTTGCCCCCCCGGGGCGGGGGGTCCTCCCTGCCCAGCCCCTCCCGGGGCTGCAGCAGTGGCTCCAGCGAGGCCATCACCTCCCAGGACACGGGCTTGCCGGCCTGCAGCCCGTGGATCACCACCTGGCAGCGCAGGGGGGGGCTGGCGTCCCCCCCAGGGCTGACATCCCCCCCCGGCTCGGGCACCGGTGAGGCACTGAAGAGGTAGGAGGGCTCCACCAGCATGTCCCAGTCCAGGTGGGTGGGCGAGAGGAGGTTATCTGGGAGACAGCAAAACATGGGGGGTGTCAGCGAGGTGGGGGGGCACCCAGCTCCATCCCCACTGCCCCCCCAGGAGCCAGCACCCACTGGACTCTGCCGCCCCGGACTGTGGCTGCCGTCCCCGGGGTCCCAGCTGGTCCAGCTGCCCCTCCAGCGACTGGTTCCTCTTCTGCGACACCTTCTCCAGGGCCCGCCGCAGCCGGTGGGCGTCCAGCTCCCCATGGGGTGAGGAGAAGCTGCGGCCGGCCATGGCGGCGCGGGCCAGCCCTTTCCTCCGCCGGGCCAGCTCCTCCGTGCTCAGGGCCACAGTCACCTGCGGCGGGGGGAGGCTGATGGCCTGTGCCCAGCCCTGACTGGGCACCTGCAGACGTTGGCCGGGGCCACTGGCCATCACCCAGCCCTGCCGTGCCGCAGGCTGGCACCCAGCAGTTCCCCGGGGCCACCGGCACTGCTCGCCAGGCTCCTGGTACGTGTGGGAAGGAGTGATGTCGGTGCTGAGACGGGAGTTTGCAAACATCCCTGGGGGTGACTCAGGCTGACGCCGAGGCGGGGGGGGGGGGGGGGGGTTT
>JAOXNO010000052.1:193506-204006 GCA_028565335.1 Limnodromus scolopaceus | reverse complement strand
CCCGGGGAAGGGGCAGGGGACACTTTTAGCAGCAAAGGCCTCGGGGGGGGTTGGGTGCGAGGGGCCCGGCGGGTGTGCGGCCAGTTTAACACCAAAAACCCAAAAACAAAGAAAAAGGCAGAGGGGTAAGCAAAGAAACAGGGAGAACAGCTCCTCCCACCCTCCAAAGCACGGAGTTAAACCGGGGGGGGGGTGTCAGGATGTGACACCCTCTCCCCTCCTCTTGCAGAGCAGCAGCCCCAGGCACAGCCCTCCCAGTCTGCCCAGTGCCAGACACAGTCCTCCCAGTCTGCCCAGTGCCCGGCAGCACCGGGATCCTGCTCCCTCGCCGTCCCCGCGCCCGGCCAGGGGGGGGGGGAGAGCCATTTGGGGGACAGTTCAGTGGCACGGCTGAGGGTCCCCGCGGGCGGCAGCGTCCTTGGCACATTGGGATGGAGCTGGGGCAGCCAAGCCCCCCGCCCCAGCGCGGTCCGGCCCCCTGCCCTCATAGGAAGCCCTCCTTCCGGAACTGCTCCCGCAGGATGTCCCTGTACTGGTCGAAGCCGCCCTCGATGCGGGTGACGGCGCCACTCTCGCACACCCACAGCTCCTGGCACAGCAGGCGGATGAAGCGCTCGTCGTGGGACACCAGGATCACACCACCCTGCCAACACGAGGGGGAAAAGGGGGGCTCAGTGGGGGCCAGCGCAGGCGGCACCCGCAGCACAAGGCGGGGGCAAGTGCCAGGTTGGTCTCCTGGTCCCCAGCACCCGCAAGGATGGAGAGCCCAGGCACCGTCGGTGACAGCCAAAAGGTGGCTGGAGGAGGCCCCAGGAAACCTCAATCAAGCGTCTGTTTCATGGGAAAACTGCCCCAACCCAGGCAACTGCAAACCAACAAGGCTGATGGCGGTGGTCTCTGGAGGTGGGGTCTTGAGAGATCAGCCATAAATTGTGCCGACGGAGGCGGGGAGAGGCCCCGAGGCAGGGCTGGGCACGCACACAGCACACCAGGAGCCACAGGGTGCGGGTGACTGGCTACTAAGGGGGACAAGGCGCTCTCTGCTCTGCTGTTGCCACTCTCGGCCACTCTCAGCCAAAGCCAGCAAGTGACACAAGCCACCAGAACCGATGGATACAGCAGAAACACAACTGACTCTTCCCAAGGTGTGTCTTGGACTGGAAGCCATGGCTGGCGTTCGACCGTCCCCTCCGGCTGACAGACCCAGGAACCCACCACAGGGAGTACTGGAACAACTGGAGACCCCACCAAGGCCTTACCCGGAACTTGTTCAATGCCTTCGCCAGCGCCTCGATGGTCTCCATGTCCAGGTGATTTGTGGGCTCATCCAGGATGTAGAAGTTCGGACTGGAAGAGAAGATGTCTCTGAGCAGGCACTGGGACAGGCCCAGGCTGGTCGTGCTGCAGGGACCTCCACCAGGCCACAGCCACCCACATTGTCCCCTGCCCAGCTCCAGGGTCACCTCTGACCCCTGTGAGCCCAACGCAGCAGGAGAAAACCACCCGCCTCCCTCCACTCCATCCCGCCTGGGTGACAACCTCCCTCCCTACAGAAGTCCCCAGGACAAGGCTTCCACGGGAAGTCCCCGGATGCCCACCTCCTCCCGGTGACACAGGCTCAAGGGATGGAGCCACGCAAAAATTAACAGCATCTGGGAGAAAATTACCAGGACATGGTCATCTGGGCAAAGGCCACACGGCTCTTCTGACCCCCGGACAGGCTGGCCACGGGACGCACTGCCAGCTCCCCTGAGACGCCATAGCTCCCCAGGTGATGCCGGTACTCCTCTTCCGTCTTCCCTGCAGGAGCGTGTCACAGCACAGACATGGCACACACGGGGTGACACCAAGGACCCCGGTGCCATGTCCTTGCTGGGCACCATGGCCGGGCAGGAACTCAGCAGCCACTTCCAGGCCATTCCCTCCCAAGCAGGAGGTTTTGGGGGGAAAACCTGACTGACACAACCGGGACAGGGGCTGCAGGGGGGTGACTGACCCCAAGAGACGCTGCCCCCTGTTCCCTGTCACCGCCCGGTAAGTGGGGATAGGAGCGGGAGGTTTTGGCAGCCGGGAAAGGGAGAGCTGGTGGTTGTTCTGTGCTTGGCAGGAAAGCAGGTCATCTGTCCCCAAAACCCGGCCACAGGGGAGCCCCAGCCCACCGACCGTCCCCGCACAACCTGCTCTGGTGTCCTGAACTGGGGCCGGGTGAAGGGATTTAACCCAGAGCAGGTGGTGCCCCTGAAGGATGGAGGTGACAGAGCCTCTGCCCAGGGCCATGGAGCAAATCACTGGGGCTCTGTGCGTGGCAGACGAGACCCCGATGTCCCGCCTCTCCTGGGATCCCCAAAACTCACCTGGGAACTTTCTCGCCAGCAGCTCCACCGCGCTGATGTTCAAGTCCAACTGATCCACGTGGTGCTGGCTGAAATAACCGATCTTTAGGTTCCTGCAGAATGAGGAGAGAGACGGGGAGTTGGTACCAGGTCCCACGATGACGGCGCTCACAGGAAGGGGGGCATATGGGTGGGTGTGCAGGACCCACCCCTGTCACCCAGGCAGCCCCCACTCCAAAGCACACCCCAGAAGCCCTCCAGCTGCACCATTCCCCCCAGTCCCCCAGCCCTTCCCAGTACCTGTGAGCATGTCTGATCCCTCTCACCGGCGCCAGCTCCCCCATTAAGATCTTCAGCATGGTTGACTTGCCAGCTCCGTTTTCCCCAACCTAGAGAAGCAGCAGCAGCAGTGGAGAACGTGAAACCCATGAAGGTTGGTTGGAGAGGGGGCAGTGATCAGGGAATTTCAGCTCGCTTGGATGATGGCGCAGCGGAGTGGGGCAGAACGAGAGACAAACCAGTGGCTCCAGCCACCTGGAAGCTGCGTTTCTGTCACCAAGGAGCAGCAGAGACAGCAGTTCTAGAGGATGGTCCCTCCCCAGCCCTCGAGCCTAAGAATTACCCGGCCCCAGCCCCATTCGCAGGCAAATGGCATCTCTCTGCTGCCCAACCAGTGTGGCAGGAGCCCCCACCTGTTGTCATGCTGCTGTTGTCAGCTAATTAACAGACTATGATGGACCCCAACTCTTCTCAGAGGCGCCCAGTGAAAAGATGAAGGGCAACAGGCACAAGACGCAAATTCTAATTGGTATTAGGAAAAATGTTGCTCATAATGAGGATGCTCAAATGCTGCAATGGGACCCAGAGGAATGGGAGAAACATTCCTCCCTGTAGACATCCAAAATGCAACTGGACAAGGACCTGAGCAACGTGACCTAACACCAAAGCTGGCCCTGCTTTGAGCAGGGACCTCCCAAGGTCCCTCACAGCCATCATTATTCCGCAGCCCCACGTACCACACAGATGCGGGACTCCAGGTCAGCAGAGACAGAGAGGGCACGGAAGATGTAGTGAGTTGGGTCATAATAGAAGTCCACCTCATCGAGCTGCAGGATGGGCGGGGAGAACTTCTCAAAGCCATCAGGGAACCTGGGAAGGCAGGAAGAGGTGAGAGATGGCCAGGAATTTCAGAGACCCTGCTCCCAGCCCCCCAGGACAATCTCTGCAACGGGTGGCAAGGGGGGGTCCCTACCATGCAGGGCCTCTGGGAAGGATGGTCACAAGAAGCAGGGACAGATCTGCAGCCTTGGCCCCAGAAGGGAACCTGACACAAAGGCAGGGGCCTGTCTGGGCTCCCCATCAGAGTAAGGCTGCCCCGTGGGAAGGGGTGGTGGTCCTGGCTGGGACAGGACCCAGGAGGAACTCACATCAGAAACAGAGCCAGGCACCCTTCAAGCAAGGGCTTGGGGACACTTACTTCATGATGACCTCAGACTCCTTGTCCACAGGTTTCAGCTCTGGCCTGCAAGAGGAGGAGAAGGGTAACCGCGATGCCTGTACTGGGGGTCTGTTCCCACACCAGAAGCCCAGACAGACCCTTCAGTTCTGCAACACCTCGTCCTGGCCAAAGCCTCCGGGCCAGAGACAGAGCACCCAAAGCCCAAACCACCCTGGTATCACCAGGCGCCCTGGGAGCTCCCGTCCACTGCCCCCTCCCCACCGTCAGCAAGGAGCAGGACAGGAACTCACAGCTTCTCCAACAGCTTGAGCTTGCTCTGCACTTGGGACGCTCGGTTGGCGTTGTAGCGAAAGCGGTCGATGAAAACCTGCGAGAGAAAAGCCTCAGAGTGCTGCAGGTCCTCTCCAGCCCCAGCCACCCCACTCTGCCGCCAGGCCTCCTGCAACTACGGAGTGATCCATGGGCCGCTGAAAAACCAAACAGCAGCAAAACTCCAAGAGCAGAGATCCCTGGAAGCAGGGAGGCTTGGGAGGTTCACTCGAAGCATAGATAGAGGGAGAAGGCTGGGAGAAGAGTGCTGCAGCACTGCTGACTTCTCCTGGTACCTGGATGTGCTCGCGGTACTGCTGCTGGGCTTCATACTCTCGCTGCTGGTTCTTCAGCCGCTCCTCCTTGATCTTCATGAAGTTCTCAAAGTCCCCGCGGTACGTGTCCAGCCGCTGCGAGTGCAGGTGGATGATGTCCGTGGCCACCGCGTTCAGGAAGTTCCTGTCGTGGGACACCACGAGGATGGTCGACTGCCAGGTCTGGAGGAGACAGCCAGAGGGAGGCCTGAGCATCACCAAGCCAGGATGCAGGGCTTGGTCCCACCACCCACCAGCCTGGAGCACTCTCCCTCCCTCGCTCTGTCCTGGGGCCTCCTGCCACCCCTCACCTGCAGGTAGGTCTCAAGCCACAGAATGGCCCTCACGTCCAGCATGTTCGTTGGCTCTGAGGGAAGGGAGAGGCATGGAGGTCAGGAGGGATGAGGACAGCAGGATTACGCTTTTTTACATAGGAAAGGCATTGTGGAGGAAGGGACCCTGCATGGGGACCAGACTCCACAGCTGAGGGGATGCAAACGCGTGGGGTGTGCTGGGGGGGGGGAGGGCCAGGGCCAAGGCTCAGCCAGGGCTGCTCCAACCCCTCCATACTGGTACCCGGGCACTGGTGCCCAGCGGCAGCCCCTCGCACAAACCCTTCAGCCGAGGGGGGCACCTCCCCATGGAGCCAGCCCAGCGCAGGGGTCACCCCCTGTGGTGAAGGGACTCCCCAGATGGGCTGGCAGCCAGGGACAGGTGAGGGAAAGGGACTGCCTGGGGCACGATGACAGGCAGAGCCCCCGAGCCGGGCAATGAGGCAGAGCTCGGCTGCGGGCAGCCAGGGCGGCCACCCCAGCACCTCCCCGCAGCACCCACACCCCGCCAGCACCGCCCCCTCACACCAGGCTATTTTGGGCGGGCAGCTAAAGGCCACGGCGTGTCCCCAGCCCCAGCAAGGGCACAGACAGGCCAGGCCATGGGGTCGGAGGGGACTCATGGTATCGACTTACCGTCCAGCAGCAGGAGATCTGGCCTAGGATAAAGAAGACACAGGTATCAGAAGCAAAACGAGGGCAGGGCAGTGCAGAGCGCGTTTCACCACATGCAGAGAGCCGTGACGCCTCCAGTGCTCCGCACCCCATGAGCCACAAGCACCCCCAGGCAGCACCCCTGCGTGTCACAGCACGGACAGCAAGGGGGGATAGCCCCATGGCACGAAGGCTGGACACCAACCTGGCAAACAGGGCTCTGGCTAAGGCCAGTCTCATTCTCCAGCCTCCAGAAAACTCTCTGCAGAGAGAAGAGGTGTCAGAGAGGGGTCACTGCTTAACACAGAGCAACTCTGCCTTTGCCTGCCAGGCTCCCTGCTCCCCTCTCAGCTCCACTGTCACCCAGAGACAGCGTGTCCCCTGCAGAGACCTCGGCCACAGCACGAGAGCCATGGTCCAGCAGGCAGGCGGCTTGGCTCCCTCGGGGCAGGAGACGGCACTGGAAGGGCAGGAACAGACCCTCACCCTTCCCCAGGGGCTCCCCTCCCTCACAGCCACAGCTGTGCCCAGGGGTGTCTCCCCAGACCCGTTTCTGTCTCGATCCCCAGCACCTGGAGACTTACTTGGTTGTCTGTTGTTGCATCTTTGCATTAAAGCCCAGCCCAGCGAGAATGACAGACGCCCTGGGGAAAAGGAGAGAGAACTGGAACCCAGCTCCAGCATCCAGCTGCGGAGCACAGCCTGAGGCCTTGGTCCCACCACGGGGACACTGCTGCCTGGTTTAAGGCCATTCTGGTGCAGGAAAGCTCTCCCGCACACACAGGAGCGGCACTTGGCTGGGAAATGCAGCCCCACAGAGCACAGCATCCACATGAAGTCCCAGGAGATTTGCAAGAAGCTTTCACCTCTTTGGCCAGGAAGAGAGTCACTGCCAACAACATCCCAGAAAAATTCCCCAGACCACCAGGAACCTGAGGAGGTCTGAGGGACCAGCAGCAACGCTGCAAGCCATTTGGGGCAAAAAAAATCCCTCCAGCTTCCAGGAGAAGCTCAACTACTCCTAACCCAGCAGAGCCGTGACAGAACAGACAAGAAGAGCAGCAGGGGGAGCACCCTGTTACCACAAGCTGGATCCCAGGGCCACAGCATCACCCCTCCGTGCCCCACACCACTGCCCACACCAACAGGCAGCGGCGCCCGCAGGGCTGTCTCACCTTGCCGGGGCCTTGTCTGCCTCGATCTCCTCCAGCTTCGTGTAGATCTCTGACAGCCTGGCACCTTCTGTCCCTTCTCCCCTGGGGCAGGACAGAGAGAAGCGTGTGGCACTGGTCAGGGTTGGGGTTTGAGTGCTGGCAGAGGCTGATCTCCCCAGGCAAGAGGCAGCCCAGCCCTGCTGGAGCCCTCCCTTTGAAGGGAGAGACCTCAGAACGAGATCTCACAGTCCAGAAGCCACAGAAGGGCTGGAAACCCAGCGGCAGCACCTCACCTGCCGTCATTAATCTTAGCGGTCAGGGCCCTCTCCTCCCGCAGCAGGCTCTCGCGGGTGGTGTCACACTCCAGCACGCTCTGCAGCGCCGGCGTCTCGTCCCCCGCCACCTCCTGCTCCACGTGGAGGATGCTGATGTGTGAGGGGATGCGCAGGCTCCGGCTGGCGATCATCTTCAGTAGCGTGGTCTTGCCCAGCCCGTTCCTGCCCACCAGCCCGTAGCGCCGACCAAAGGCCAGGTTGAGGTCTGCTCCCGCCAGCAGGACTCTGAAGCGAGAGGACGGGCAGGTCGGGGCTGCCCCACGGGGAGGTCGGGGCTGCCCCACGGGGAGGGAAATACCGGCAGCCACCTGCCTCAAGCACACTCCAGGCTGTGCTGGGGCCATCGCAAACTTCTCCTGCCCAAAGCCAAGAGGGTCAGGTGCCCACCTTCCTTCCTCACCCTTCCCATGCCCGCTGCCATTTCCCAGCCACTCTCCGGGCCAGTCGCAGTGACCCACAGGCCAGGGCCCGGCCAAGATCTGTCCCACCTCCCCGCCCGCACTCACCGCTCACCGAAGGACACATCGAAGTTCTCGATGCGCACATCGTACGACTTGTTCTTGCCTGATGACTCCATGCGAGTCTCCTTCTTGCTGGCAGCCTGGCTGGCAGACGCCTCCTCAAGGACCCTGCGGGCAGGCAGAAGACAGAGGAGGGGGCTCAACAGGAAAGCTCTGGTACGGCCAGACCCCAGCCACACTCGGCGGAGTGGGATGGCGATGTTTGAGGCAGCGTCTGTACTCACAGAGGCCCAGATGTCCTCAGGGAATCCCGCTCCATCCTCTTGTCCTGTTTGGCTTTCAGCCTGGCTTCTGCCTTCTCCAGTTTCTTGGCATTCACCATCTGGGGCACAAAGCAGAGAGTTTAAAGAAGAGAGAGCATCTTCAGCAAAAGCCCAACTCCAGGAAAGAACAATCAACCCCTCACACCTGGAAGGAAGGAAGGGAGGGAGGGAGCGAGGTAGGTAGGACAGGGGAGCCAGAACAAATTCAAGCGCATTTTGAAGAAGCTGATCAGGCCAGGAAATCACTTCAGGAGCAACTCCTGAATCAGCTGCTCACACACAGCAGTTCTGCCTCAGCAGGGCAGAGGGTTTGGCTGACCCTGACATGCGGCCAGTTGCTCTAGTTCCCGGGAGCCAAGTCACTTCAACAGCAGCAACCTGCCACCCCAGGGCCTCCTCCGCTGGACCCGACACCCACCCTCCTCCTGGACCACCAGGCATTTTAACTTTAGCCAGTGTGGAACAAACTCCGCTTGTGCAGTGGATCAATCAAGACAGAGACAAAAAGCATTTAATTAAACCTGAAGGCAGGAAGCCAAGCATTTTAACCCAGCCTCTGGTCTTGGCCAGGCTCTCAGCCCACTCCAGCTGATTCCTGCATCATGTCAAATATTTGTGGCTGACCAAGAACACTCCTAGATATTTCTAGGCAACTCCACAGCCACCGGAGCACGGTGCAGACCTGTACACTAGACTGAAGAACGTCTTGTTACTGGAGCTGTGACCCCGTACCTACAGACAGACTGAGTCACTCTGTAAACTACAGCCAGCTCCCTGAGTCTCCCTCTAAGACATGTCCTCCAGAACTTCAGAGGCCTCCTGAGGCCTTCTCTGAATCATGTCCAATTTTTCTGAAGATCCTTTCTGAGTTGTGGACACAGGAGCCAGAGAGCAAACCCAGCAGCAGCAACTCCAGTGCCAAAACCAGCAACAGCCGCCACCTTTCGCTTAAGACTCCCTTTCAGACACGTGGGGACCATGTTAGGTCCAGGCCTCCAGGCGAGGGGTTCTCATCCTCTGCACGTTACCCCAGGAAGGGAGAGCTCTATGAGACACCAGCCTGGCAGAGAGTCCTTGCTCTGCAGACACACAACCGCCTCTCCTCGTGCTCAGACTTCGGCAGGTCCAGCGCAGAGGGAAAGCCAGGTCCCCCCTGAGCAGCTACGCGTGTCATCGGCAAAGATGTTCCGACTTCCTTCAGATCACAGAGTGTACCCGCTTCCAGACTTCTCCACTCCTCATCTTATTTCTCAAACCACGACAACCCACAGCCATTTTCAAAGCTGGGCTTACAATCTCCCCACAGCAGCTCTGGAAAACAGCCGCTCCACGCTAACTCCCCACCCGTAACATCCAGCATCTAACCATTAGCCAGGATTTTATCTCCCATTGCATACAGTAAGACTTCACTCTCGTACACCCTAATTCCTCAATCAAAGGCCTCACTGTAGAGGCCAAAGGTCCTTGCGAAAGTCAGAGAAGTCACTCTGAGCACCACCAACTGCATCAACCACGCTTTTATTAAGAAATTATGGCAAAATAGAACTTATCAAATTAAAAAGCCATTAACTCTTGTTGAGTCTCTTCACCAGAGCAAGGTCATGAGTTTCCCAAACTGCAGTGAACCTGAGGAGGAGGAACAGTTCCCCCGCAGCTGTGTCCCCACCCATGACGACCACCCGTCCGGGCTGCCCCCCGAGGGCGAGGTGGCTAGAGCAGGTAGGACACCTGCAGCCCCAGGCATCTGTGGGCTTAGGAAGACGGGCAGGGTCCCCACTCACCGAGGTCTGTCCCCTCTTCAGCAGCAGCCCTGGCAGCAGGTCCACACCGGCGTCTGCTGCAACGAGAGAGTGGGGTTGGGTTGGTGACCCTGCGCTCCAGGGAGATCCCACCAAGAGCTGCCTTAAGGGCTGCCCATGACCAGGAAGGACTGTCCCCTCTCCCAGCGGGACCAAAGGGTGGCTCCTCTCCTTCCAGCCTTGCTCGCCCTGTGGGGAGCCAGGTGATGCTGGCCACGGCTCAGCAGCTGGGAGAGAACACGGGGTGCAGCTGCCAGGGGGAGCCCATGGCGTGCAGGGAACAGCTCCCCGAGGCCAGGTGCGCGCACACCTGGAACACACATGGAACGCCCCGGGCCTGTCCTCGCCGCTGGCACCCCGACAGCAGGACAGGAGCTGTGGTGGGGGGCGGCGTTTGGCTGGAGGTCTCTGGTGGGTGCCACTCACCGTACCCGTCGGTGATCTGGGAGAGCTGGATGGGGGTGTCCAGCAGCACCTGGCTGCAGCGCTGGGCCCGGCCCTCGTCCCTGCGGGAGAGGAGGAGGAGGAGGGTGAGAGGGGCCGGGGGGCGAGGGGCCCGGGGACGTCGGGGGGGCCCTTACAGCTGCAGGGTGTTGAAGAGGCGCTGGCAGATCTCCCTGATGGCGCCCTCGTCCTTGGCGTCCTGCGACACCTCCCGCAGCAGCTCCCCCACCGCCTCTACCAGCTCGTCCACCGACTCGAAGTCGGCCCCGCCGCCGTGCAGGATCCCTGCGGGCACACGGACATGCACACCCCGCCGCTGTCGCGACGGACGGCCGCCTGTCGCGACGCGGCCGGCAGGGGGCACGCGCCCGCTCCCCCTTCCCCGGCCGCCTGTCGCGACATGCGAGGGGGGCGGAGGGGGAGGAAACGGGAGTCCCGTCGCGCCGCCGCTCACCCGTCACGTAAGCGAAGACCTCGCCGTCCAGGTCGGGGAACTCGCTACGGAGGATGTCGGCGCAGGAGGCCATGGCGGGGCGCAGCGGGGCCCGGCCGCCGCCGGGAGCCCGCACCCGCGGAGGGGCGG
>JAOXNO010000052.1:182595-193406 GCA_028565335.1 Limnodromus scolopaceus | reverse complement strand
GCAACCTGCTCTGGGTGGACCTGCTTTGGCAGGGGGGTTGGACCAGATGATCTCCGGAGGTCCCTTCCAACCCCATGTGATTCTGTCAGCCCCAAGGTGGCTGCGCCGGACACCACTGTCCTCCTGAACCGGAGGGGGAAAGGGCTCACCCCCAAAAACGAGCCAGGTCGGGTGCTGCCACGCGGGTGACAAGGGAGTTACGGTCCCCAAAAGCGGGTGAGGGAGCGGGCAGGGGCAGCGAGGGCAGGAAAAGGGGGGTTTCGGCAGGAGCGGGATGCAGAGGGAGAGGGAAGATTGACGGCTCCCCGTGGCGGCGTTTAGCTGTCAGGTCGGTGCTCTGCAATAGCGACAGACGTCTCCCACATTGAAGAAGTTTGCAAACGCGCAACGTTATTTAATTCCAGAATAAAAGGACAGCAACTTCACAGGAGAACGGGAGCGGCTGGAACTAATGCCCCTCTCTGTGCTGGTGTCGTGAGAGTCCACGGCCGTCCCCTCTTCTGCTCTGCAGCAGCTGCAGGATTTTTAATGCATGATTCATTTCAGGAACGTTACGGAGCGGGAAGCAAAGGAGGAGGCCTGAGGAACGCAGCAGTTGTCCCGGTAACAGGAGCAGGTACAAACAGATGGTAGAAAAGAAAACTGCCCCAAATCAGTGACTCCTGGGGAGGGCAAAAGCCTCCAGCACGAGGCCACAGTTCACGGGGGACGCGTGTGACTATAGCTTCCCAAGGTCCCCTTCAAGGGTCCGCACCATCACGTACAGCTCAGCCAAGCCAACCACCGAGGCCACAATTACCGCTGACAGGACGCGCTGGGGACACAAAAAGAGAGATAAAGTGACCCCGGCCGGCACAGAGCGTGCCCCCAAGCGTGTCCCGAGGCCACGGGCTCACTCACCGCCGCCGTCTCTGCAAAGACGTACTGGCTGCCCAGGTACGTGCAGGCGAAGGCAGCCACCACGGTGACAATGAAGTTGAATATGGTGATGACAACGGCTTTAACGGAGCGAACTGGAGAGAGGGGGAAAAGACGATTGTTTTAAGGTAAGGCTCGGAGAGCCGGGCTGGGGACAAGCTGTAATCCTACTACCGGAGCCTGCCTGTGGCTGCCGCAGCCGGGCTACAGGAAGGATTCCTGGGAATACTTGAGGATTCACATGCTTTATGCCTATTTATAAGGACGGCCAACAGGCTGCTCCTTTACTGGAGGAACGCTTTTGTGCGTTAAAACCTGAGGTGTTTGGAGAGGGAAGGGCTGTCTGATGTCAACAGCCAGCGACGCACCGGGTCCCGCCACTGACCTGTAGGTACACACGGCCAGGCGTCAGCAGGACGGGCAGCCACTCACCTTGCCTCCCAAATTCAGCCAATGTCCCGTTCATCTGCTAAAAGAAGGGATTAAAACAACTTGTGATGGGTTGCATTTTAATGTTAACTGAATAATAAAAGCAACACCGATGCCCTGTGCTTTCTCTAAGACTCAGAAGCTCAGAGAGCTGCCAGGGGTGGGGGCTGGCAGCTCTACAGGGCCCAGGTTTCTCTGGGTTTATGTTTGTGGTCTGATTCAAGGATGCTGAAAAGGGATCATTTCTAATCAAAGCACTTCCCAGTGTGTGAATGTTTCTTTGCAAGTGGGTTCTCTGCAGCAGGTTTGTCTAGTGAGACACTAGAGGGTCTCACCTTCATAGAATCATAGAAATATCTAGGTTAGAAGGGACCTTTAAGATCATCTAGTCCAACCATCAACCTAACTCTGATAAAATCCATCACTAAACCACATCACACCTTGTCACCCGTGTTCACACAGCTGGCCAGAACTACATGTTGTAGAGCTCTGCACACTCTTTGTCCGATCAGACAAAGTTACACAACATCAAACACCAGATACTGGGGGGGAGGAGGCAGGGAAGAACGTGATGAGAACACAGATATGGGAACACTCCTCTGCTTCTCCCTTGTTTGAAAGGAACACAGCTGTCATTACTATCCCTCTTTGCTAAAAACACTCTGGTTCATAGACGAAGCAGCCAAGTTTGACAGCAAAGTGGGTCTTCCCACAAGAGAGTGCAGGGACTTAAATGCCCAGGGACACCAGACACAGCATGGAGGAGGGACAGGTAGGATAGAATCACGAGGAAGAGACGCTGGCTTGTCCCAACCGTCACTGTACCAAAAGATCTCACCTCTTCCTTGGAAAGAATGAGTGCTCAAATACTACCCTGTGTTTTCAGCTTTTACCTTGACGTGGATGATCGCATTTTAAAACTATGATGAAAATGTAACAGTTCAGAAAAAGGCTGCACAGATGCTCCCAGTAAAACATTTACCACGGGTGCTCTGTCTCACAAATCAAACCCCGAGATCTTTGGCGCTGTGAGCTGTTCTCAAACATCAGCAGCTCTTCTATTTCACCATCCTGGATACCCTGTCCCACCTCTGCCCTCAACACCACATCTGTGGGACGACATGCAATTACAGCGTGCGCTCCTCAAGCCCCTGCCCACATCCCCTCTATACTGCTGTCTATGGGGTAAATTTCTTTTGCTGTCTGTCGGGTTGCTAACCGCCACGCTTTTGAGGAATGCATCCTGACAGCAGGCGATGCAGAAGGTCTCTCACCTGGCCAGTGATGTTGCGGGTCATGCGCTGGTACTCCTCATTGGCCAGCTTGGCCTTTATCCGCTCCAGCCGGGCCACCAGCTCGGGGTTCTGAAGGAAGGTCAGAGCCATTGTGAGGGCCGGGGGCTGCCACCATCTCCCGCGACCCGTACCTGGCCTTCACCTACCCGCGGTGGTACCGGCACCTCGGGGAAATCGATCTCGCTGCCTTCAAGGAGCTGGTGTAGGTAGAGCGGAGACCCTACGGTTGGGGAACGGGACGGTTAACGGCCGCCCGGCCGGCCGCGGCCCGTCGCGACAGGGGCGGCGCGGCCTACCTACCTGCCTCCCGCAGCGCAGCGCGCAGCCTCCGCAGCAGGCTGAAGGGCACCAGGGCGCCTTGGGAGGCCAGTGCCGCCTCCAGCTCGGCCCGCAGGTCGGCGGGCAGCTCCGCCAGCTCGCTGCCCTCCACCGCTTGCCGTAGCCGCCGCCCGGCCCGCACCGCCGACGCCATCTTTCCCGGCTGCCGTCCGTCGCCTAGGCGACACGGAGCGCCATAGAGAGCGGCAGCGGGCTAGAGCGGCGCTGCCCTCCCCGCGGGGGCCGACGGGAAGCGCAGTGCCGGGGGCGGACGCGCCTGCGCGATGGTGACGAGCTCGGGCCCGGGGCGGCGGGAGCCGGACGAGATCCCCCCCTTCCCGCCGCCCCCCGGTCCCCGGGGAGCGCCGGTACCGCGGGAAGCCCAAGCGGCGCCGGTTCCCCCTTCCCCGGCCGCCTCCCGCCCCACAGAGCAGCACGGGCAGCGAGTCCGTTCTACACACTTTATTGGGCTGAGCACTGGACAAATCACAGAGTGTACAAAATGGAGACCACACGACCAGAAGCGGGGCTGGGGGCGGCAGCAGCATTCCTACGGCCCAGAAGCATTGGGTGTGGGGACAGGCCGGGGGCTCTCACTGCCAACCGCATCTCGGTCCCCCGGGACAGACCCCACTCACCCCCTGGGGCTCGGCTGTGTCCCCCGGGACTGGGGGGGGCCTGTTCCCCGCTCCTTAGCAAAGGTGGTGGTGGGGGGTGCAGCCGGCAGCAGGGGGGGTGAGCACTGCAGGGATCCGAAATGCTGCGCCGCCCGCCTACACACCAGCAAGAGTCTAAACCCTCATCTTTTTTGGTCACAAACGTTCCCGCAGCAGGACTCTACACTGACGGCTTTGCAAGTAATAGAAGGTGGTGGTGAGGCACGGTGAGCCCACTGCCTCCTCTCCGGGGGGGGTCCACACACTCACACCCCCCCCGCCCCCACATCTCGGACTGGTCAGCAACATCTACCACAACAGCAACAGCTAGTACAGAAGCCAGGGTAACTTCAACTCAGATTTGTCCAGTCTACATTTAGGTCTATTCTACGAGTACATATGCACAAGAACTTCAAAAATACTAGGATATGATGCAAGTAGTGAGACACCAACAGAAGAGGAGTTTAATGGTGGACGTTCCCTAGAAAGATCAGGAGAGGATGGGAGTTAGGCTAGCCCTTCCCCACCCTGGGACGGGGGAGCGGGGGCTGACAGCACCCCTGCGCAGGACGGGGCTCTGAGCTCCTGCAGCCCGGGTGGGAACTGAGCACAGCGGGCAAGTCCGCACCCAGGGTGAGCTGCAGGGTGTTCCGCGCTGCGCAGAGGGGCCAGGCAGATGCTTTCTCTGAATGTAGTTGAAGACTGAGGAGAGGCAGAGGATGGCTTGGAGAAGAGGGGGCCCGCCAGCCTGCTGGGGCTAGCATCTGGTCTCGTAGATCCCACTCCTGCCGATGTACCTCACCCATTTTATCACATCGTGGTCACTGTAGTTCAGCTTTGGCTCAAAGACTTTCAGGTAGCGCACCTTCAGCCCAGAGGGTGCGAACGGGACCTATTGAGAAAGGGAAAGGCAAGGGAGAGCGTTGGAACAGAGGTGTAAGATGCTCTCCGGACACAAGAGCCAGAGGACCCCTTGGCTACACATCTAGAAATGGACACCAAGAGCCACTGTTCCCTTCCCGACTCCCTGTGTGCATGGTGACAGACTCCAGTGGCTTTAAGAACGGTTTTCTTCCACTAGCTTTGCCACCTGTCTGGCCTCGCATTAAGATGAGCCACAGGCAGCCTGGGACAGGGAGCACTCAAACGTGCAGGCTTCCCCGAGGGCAGAAGGGACTGGAGGGACAGAGCTCCGCCAAGGATAGCTGCACCCTGGGAGGCAGACCCGGACTCACCTCAAAGTTCATGGAGATTGGGGGCCGAGCCCACTTCTTCTTGTCGTTGGTGGGCAGCAGCTCGATCTCCGCACTGATCTGGGATTCCTTCATTCCAGCCATACGTTTTATCCTGTCAGAGAGAGCCCAAAGTGAGGAGGTACAGAGTTTATCCTCCCCTTCACCACGCATGCTCCGGGCAGACAGGAGCACCGAACAGACCCCTGCAGCACCCCCGGGTCCACACACTCACTCACTTCCAGACAATGGCGTTCTCACTGGCCTTGTACTTCGCCTTCCCTTTCATGCAGATGACTTGCACCCCACTGGTGTTGAGGGGTGTTGGGATTCGGACCTGGAAGGCAGAGTCTGGTGAGCAGGGCAAGGAGAGTGCAGCCTGGGCAGCCCCAGGGGAAGATACCTCCTCCCAAGAGAACTCAGCTGCTGCCCTGGACCCCTCAAGCCTTCTCTCTCCCGCCTCAGGGCCCAGAGAACAGCTGCCACAAGGCACCCTAAGCCAGCTCTCCAGCTTCTTGCTTCAATGTAAAGGTGCAAACACGTTTTCAGAACCCACAACAGTCAGTGAGGAACAGGGCAGAGCTCTCCTATTCGTGGCCAGCATTGGGCTGATGAGCCCAGGCAGAACACTAGGCTGCCCAGGGAGGCCTGGCCACAGCAGGCTCTGCACAGCCTTTCCCAGAAGGGGACTAAGCTGCAAAGCCAGATGTACCATCGGCCACACAGACAGCAGAACATGAACTTTTCAGCAGCCAAGACATTAAGTGAGCAGTCGCTGCAAGAAGGGAGGCCTCTACCAAAGTGGCTGTGGAACTGCACAATTTCCACCTCCCTACTCTACGGCAGTTCCCTCCCACAGCACAGCAGCACCACGTATCCATGGGGCATTCTGTTCACTCTTAGTCCTGTACAGCCTGAGAACTCATCTGTGAGGACTCCACAGCAGGTGACAAAACAGAGGCGCAATTCCCAGGCACAAGAGGCCACCGATTTTTATTCCCTTACCTCTATCTTCTGGGCTAGCAAGGAAGGTTTGAAGTTTGATTTGATCACCACCTTCACTTCCAGCTTGGTCCGACCCACCTCCCGCACCAGTGGGATCACACGAAAGGGGAGGATAATGTCCTTAGTGGTTCGGTATCTGCCAAGACACAAACAACAGCAAATTCTGAGAAAGCATTAACTCCCTTATGGTCCCAAATTGTACCACTTTCCTAAAGGGACTTTCTAGGGAACATCTAGGACATCCCTATTCTAGGGACATCAGCCAGAAAGGGAGCCATCTCAGAAGGAAGCAGCAGTAAGATCTGTGCTCCCCTAGGGCAGCCATGGTTTCTTGAGTCCCAAGTCTTATATCGGGTTCCTGCCAATAGCCCTGTTCAAGGACTCCAGTTTTAAGCACTAAAAACCCAGATACAGCAATGTAAAGGGTAAGGAAACCCACACCCAACAATATTGTTGTGGCAAAGAACACCATGCAGCTGGGCTTCTACCACAGCTGTAACACAGGATTTGGGAGACACTCTACAGAGCCCGCTCTGAAAAGAAGGCGAATACATATTCGTTAGATGATCGAGGGCTGCAAACCTGCTTGAGAGCAGCACCATTACTGCAGCAGCGAGCAGATGCCAACACCAGTCTGTTTGTGCCCCACCACCTTACCTCATGAGCTCAAACTCTCCATCTGGTGGGATGAAGCTGATGCTTCTCTCAGAATCGAACTTGCTGAGCCTCACACACTGATGGAAAGTACAGTCGTCGATGGCGATTGACTGTTTGCCGCTAAAAAAAACAAACACACGAGTTAAACAAGTGCAAGCTGCAGCCCTGGTACCTCAGTGCAAATCTGCCCAGGCAGAAACTACTCTACAGAGTGCGTTGCCATCGCAGGCATCCAGGGAATGGGGAGGCAGGGGGACATTTAAGGGACAGCAGGCTCTTGGCTCCAATTTTTCTTGTTTCACCACCACAAAGACCATACTTCAGGGAGCCTGTTTAAAAGAACTCTCTCCCCAGTGAGGAAAGAGATTAAAGTAGCACCCTTCCTGTCACAGCCACCCTGCAGTGCTTGGGTCTGCCAGCCAGCAGCACCTCAGGGGACTCTGTGAGGCCAAGTCTTCTCGCAGCACGTTTCAACAAGAGAAAACACTTTCCTGTCCACAAAGCTATCCCACTGCCACACAGCCAGGAGACGCCAGGTTCAGGGAACTCCTGCTCAGAAATCTCTTCACAGCTGTTGATTTCCACACCACTAGCAGGAAGTTTGATTCTGAACCGATTGGTTCCACAATATTATGCCATAAAAGTTTCTCTCTCTCAGTACTAAAAATCTACACAGCTGCCCCCTGTCCCCATGTGGGTGCACCAACCCCACCTGCCAGCGTTCAGCCCACCCCCAGTCCTAGTCTCTAAGAACACCTTCCTCACTACAGGCTCTGAGCCAGCCAAGAACTCCTCCTGGCTACTGAGAGGGAGCAGAAAAGAAGGCAGCAGCAACAAAAGAGGCAGCAGTTTAGAGAAAGTGCAGCAATACAGAATTTTGACATTTAGGCTGCCTCGACTGCTGTGAGCAACAGCACAGCCATGCAAGTGTGCTGAGACGGTGTAAGCACCGCAGGTGGGTCCAGCTCTCCTAGGAACCACTGCCACCTGCACAGTCATAAGCAGACTGACCCCAGCTGACTGGCTGTTGGGTTACACAACCCAGGGGGGCAGTTTGTGCTTCAGAAGTGGAGTCAGTCTCTCCTAATCTGTGGCCCAGATAACAGCCAGCACTAGCTGACTGCTGTTTTCTTTGGAATGCTGCTGGGAAAGACCTGCTGCCGAGCACTGCTCTGGGGCTCAGGCAGCATCACTTGGGGTTTGGCATTGCCACACGATAGATGCCAAAAAGCAACCAGCAGCAGCTGTCCCTTTGGTCACCTCGTCACAAAATGCTTCTGGAGAGTGACATCTCCAAGCTCTTGCCCACCAGAGAACTACCCTGCGAGAGTCCCTGTCCATCCTGCTTCTGTAGCTCAAGAAAACAGCACATTTACAGGCAAAGGTGCTAACAACACAGAAGGTTTGGGACAGCATTACTGACTCCTCAGAGGCCGACACAGATGACATTTTAACTAGGATATATCCCCACTGGGCAGCCCCCCGAGACTCATCCATTCTACTAGTTAGATTCAGGTACATGAAAGATGGCTTAAAGGTGACAGTGAAGCGATAGCTCTTGGCTTGGTTCTGAGAGAAAAGGCAAGTAGCAGCTCAGCTCCATTCACAGGAACCATCGTGGAAAGTGTCTGAGATCAAAGTTACATGCACAAGTCACACAAAGCAAGAGACAAAGGGGACAGCAGAGTGCACACACAGCTGAAGCAATTATCTACCTTCCCAATTCACTGGGGGTCAGCAAAAACAAACAAAAAAAAAAACAACCAAGAGAAACATAGTTGAGTTGCAAATGGTTAGTGAGAGAAAAATGGTCATCCCTTTCCTTTTATCTCTTCACCCCAAGCAGGGGGTGAGGATGGAAGAGGCACGAGACCTGTTTTCAGCCTCAGTGTGGGGACTGGGGCACAGCTGGGCTCCCAGAAGGGGTGAGCTCCAGTCACACCGACCCCCAAACATCAGCAGGGGGGAATCACCCAGCAGTGTCTGTCAGCTGCTCCAGTTCGGGGGAATAGTCCAGGCAGAGCAGGCTATGGTCGGGGGCTCCCTCATTGCTCTTTGGGAGCACCACTGCATCACCCTGTGGATAAGAGTCTCTGCGCTGACTGGAACTGCTAGAGACACAACATCTTGGGGAAAAACATCTTGGGAAAGTGTTTCTAGCTGCAAGAACTCCACACTTAACAATATGTTTGAATCTCTATACTTGGAGAGCTGTAGAGAAGCCCCCTGTATTGAGCCCCTCAGGCTGGCAGCTGACAAAACAGCTAACCTGCCCAGAGAAAAGCTAGCAGTAACATCTGACAGAAGAAAAGATTGGCTTCATCTGTCAGACCAGAAAAGCTACTAAGTGCTGCCCTTTCATAAGAGCCCCTGGTTGCAAATGGCTTTTACCTCAATGCCTCTTACCTTTTCCCCGTTTCATCCGCAGTCCCTTTCCCCTGTTTTTCAATGACAATCTTGTCATTCATGCCAAACTTGCACTCTGGCATTCCACTCAGGTAACTCTTCATCACCACTCTGCCAGAGACATGGGCACTCAAAACCTGACCTGGTGGAGAGAAGGGCACAGTTCAGAACACTCACACACCTGGAAGGGGAGAAGGATGCCAGCTCGACAGCTCCTGCTTACCCTGGGGGGACATCAAGAGATTCACACTCTCCAGCACATCAAGAAACAGCTCATTGCGACGATACTTGATCCCTTCACGTCTCCATCCAATCTGTCCAGTCACCTGGCTGGTGATCTGGGACTGCTCTTCCTTAGTCTGAAAGGAAGAAATGACACCTTAGACCTCTAGATAAACTCAAAGACTAAGAAAGCTTGCTCGAAATCTAAGAGCAAGTGCTTGCCATTTATTACACACAAATGCTTTTGACACCTAGATATGGGTACTGTCACGATTTGGTCATTCTCTTCTCAGTACAGCAAATCCTATGCCCAAGTCAAAACTCATCATAACAACCACAGGAAAGGCTCTTCCATTTTGTTAGCTAGTCCACTGGGCACACCTAGGTGCAGGGGGGCATGGGCTCCACCACTGACGTCAGATCACGTCTCAGACTGCCACAGCAGCCCGTGTTAAGCAGAGAAGCAGCTGACAAACCAGTTCACACCAGTTCTAACATGAAACCGCAGGGCCACAAGAGAGCTGGTCCCCAGTAGCGGCAGTTATTAGTTACACACCAACATAACCCAACACACATCTAGCAGCGCCCGGGCCCTAGGCCTCCCGAGAGCACTGAGGATCATGTGAAGAAGCACTGGGAGGTTTCTTTCCTACCTGATGCTACAGGTGGGGTCCAGTCACACGCAGAAAGTCAGGAAGGAGATGTATAGCAGCGAGTGTGGTGCACACAGGGTTAACGGGCAAGCGGGTCAGTAGCAAGAAAAGGGAGGAAGGGAGAAAGAGGCAGGTTAGGCTTAAGGCTACCTCAGGACAGGAACAAAGCAGGCCAACTCATCATTAATTAGGCAGCTAATCAGCACAAACAAGATGAGGGGCTTTGACCTTTATCTCCCCTCAGGAAACCCAGCGCTCCTAGCAGTGAAATGGATTTTCAGACTTGACCCGTTATCATCACCCAAATACAAGGCAGAGCAGGGGCAGTGACAGACCAGCCAAATACCACTGCCAGCAACGTTCCTAGGCAGAGTGGACTCCTCATGTTGCTGTTCTTAAAGCACACCCTGGACATTCACCATGGCAGACACCCAGACTACGAGAAGGATGAGGCACGCAGGACTGCAGGCACCTTAAGTCTGGGTCTTGTTTAAAGTTACATCCTTGTTCATTCTGCCTCTTCCACCAGAACAACTGTGGAACAGAGGTGGGTCCTGCCCCAGCAGCCCTGCACTGGGAGGGCAGTACACTGTCTCGGCTTGACACCAGCAGCAGCTCAGTTTTACACACGCGCCTGCCACAGACGTGGTCACTCCTTGAGCAAGCAGAGCCATTATCACAACACTAATAGGCAGAGAGTTTTATACACCCCCAGGAACTGCCCAGGTGAGTGCTCAATGCACTACTAAATACCTGCCTTGTCTGTCCCACAAAAGCAGCCTCCTTATCTGCCTTGTTCAATGCTTTGTCCAGGCTTAAGAAGAATAAGAGAGGTAGATATAATAGTTCTCTGGCTTCCAAAGGGACACAGATCACGTACTGATGTTCCATCTCCTGCAACAGCGTCAGTGCCATGACCCTCTACTGGTCACCACAGAAAGCAACCAGCAGGTGGAGGGAGGTCATCCTGCCCCTCTGCTCTGCCCTGGAGAGGCCCCATCTGGAGCACTGGGTCCAGTT
>JAOXNO010000052.1:160311-182495 GCA_028565335.1 Limnodromus scolopaceus | reverse complement strand
GAGGAACTTCTTTACTGTGAGAGTGGTAGAGCACTGGAACAGGCTGCCCAGAGAGGCGGTGGAGTCTCCTTCTCTGGGGACATTCAAAACCCACCTGGACAAGTTCCTGTGCAACATGCTCTAGGTAGACCCACTCCGGCAGGGGGTTGGACTAGATGATCTCCAGAGGTCCCTTCCAACCCCATATGATTCTATGATTCTGTGGATGCAGGAGCAAAAGCTGGGATCACCCAGCAGCACAAGCATTCCCTCAGGACTGGGAGCTTCCCCAAGGATGAGTAAGTCAGCTCAAAGGGGACAAGAACATCCAATTTGTGGTACTCGGTTGCCAGCATGTTGACCAGGTTAAAGGCAGACACCCACGAGCAGGTTGCCTAGGCTCTGGCTGGTGGCAGCCCTCTCCCCATTCTAAAAGTACTACCAGCATTTTAGCACCACAGTATCTCTAAGGTTTGGGGTAATACCATAACTAAGAGTCAACTAACTCTTGCTCTCAGAAAGCATTTGGAGGGGAAGAGAAATACAACATTCAGCTAGTTAATGAGACACAGACAGAACCTGAAGTGTGAGAAGGGGGCACAGCTGCACCTCGAGCTGTAAGAAAGTGTTTAGCCTAAGCTGGAGGGAGGTGCCTGAGCCAGTGCTGGCACCAGCTCTGATACAGACCATCAGTTCAGGCTGCTTGAGTAGTGGGGACTAGAAGTGAAATCACTGCACAACAGCACCTTCCAAAAAATCTGTGTGCTACACCACCCCGTTCCCAGAGCACAGGGGCACTTCCCTCACAAGCAACACAGTACCAGCCCTGGAAAGGCCACTGCAGCCATACAGGGTGGGCATTCAGAGGGCAGCAGCTCAGTAAGCCTCAGATCTTTGAGAACAAAGTCAAAAAGTTGAGCTTGGGAAGCCTGACATAGCTGTGGATTTTGCTCCTTCAGTTGGACAGGACACAAGCCCAAGGAAAACACCACCATGAACTAAGGAGGGATAAGGGAACGTGGATGACAGACCACCCAGTGCCACATTTTGGACCAAGATACATGCCCGAAGCTGGCTGTAAGCAAAGAAGTTGGAGACTAGATGCATCAGAGAAGAGAGCAGAGAAGGGAATATGGCAAATACTGTTTCAATTTTTGCCCCGGCCATACTGTGTCTGGAAAGGATTATTTCTGCTTTTTAAACTGGGCTGCAGAAACTTCCAACACAGAGCAGAGTAACTGCTTACTTATGAGAAGCTATAGGCCAAAACTGCTTGTAAGGGAAGGAATAAGCCTGTTGTTGAAAGCAGCAAGATGCTGTGACAGCAGTTTGCACAAAACAGCACAGAAGTTTGTTAAAACAGACAAAAGCAAAAAATAAAAGCAACCAAAAAACCCAACAACAAGAGACCTGAGGAAGGAAGTGAGGGTGGTGGTTAGTTTTGATTTTTCCTAGGAACAGGAGCTGACTCAGCTGACTTGAGTGCTGACTGCCCAAAACTCCAATTGCAGAAACAATTTACACCAGGGCTCGGGATGGGGATCGAGGTCAGATGCACTCACATCTGGCCACTGATACGCACATGCCCTCTTGCAAAAGACTGTTTGCTGTTCTAGCAGGAAATATGGTGCTCAGAGGCAGCTTCTCTCTCACCTCCTTCTTGAGAGATGCAGCCAGTCTTGCTACTAATATAGTAGAAGTTTAAAGAGGAGTTCTGAGAAAGTCAGTGCTGATGAACGGAGTTGAAACAGAGCCTCCAGAGACTTTGCCCCCTGCTTATCCTTAACAAGACCAGTTGCCAGGCAGGCTCTTGTTTAGCATTTTGCTTGTGTGTGTAGCTTGGGGCTGCAGCTTCACCCAGCTCTCTGCTGTGGTCAGCTTCACTACAAACTGACTCCCAGCTTTCTCCCAGACTCACCTGACACACAGGGAGAGGATTGAGTTTTAGGCTCAGTTCTCATTATGAGTTGCATAGCTGTGTTAGATGGACATAGCGAGCATTATTCCTTGGGGACACAAAAAACAGTGACTGTAATAGTCCTTGAGTTCCAGAGGCTGAGCACGAGCTGTCCAAGATAGGAAGCCCAGTTTTGAGGACCACAGCCCAGAGTAGGATTAGAGCTAGTCTAAAACACATTCACAAGAACAGTCCAATTTCAGTGTCTTTTTCCCAGGTGCCCTTTATCTTCCACTTCCATGTAAACTTTGTTGCAAGGGTTAATGCTGTGCCAAATGCACAGCAGAAATTCTCATCTCCAGCATGAGAGAACTCAGACTATGCTGATCTGCAGTGATGTTCAGGCAGCAGCAGAATAACATCAGCTGCCTGACAGACAGCAAGATGCACAAGGAACACTTCATTACATGGCAGGCTGAAAGCCTGACAGCTCAAAGCACTGAAGGCTGGCAGAGAACAGACCTGCTCAGCAAGACTTGTACACAGAAGAACTATTTCTCATTCAGCAGGTAGATTTGTTTATCCCCTGCAGAAGCTGACAGCAGAGCCTGAAGCCAGCAATCATTTACATGCGAGGGACTGACATTGCCCAGCTCAGGGCCCTTCCTCCCACATCTTACCGATTGCCAGGAAACACCAGGCCACAGGAGCACAGACACATAGAACGAGATGCCAATGAGCTACATCCCTGTCATACCTACTCAGGGACTTCCACACAGCACAGGTCAAATGATCAGTTGGTAATTAAGATTCTACTTTCTCAAACAGGCTTCCAGAGAGTTAACCAGCAGAGCAGTGCTGTACCCCAAATTCCTCCAGTTACCTGACTCTTGATGCCTTGCTGAGTGATGAAGGTCTTCAGGGCCCCTGTTTCAGAGTTCTGAGGATAGCCAAAGTCCAGGATTTCTACAGAAGGGTAAAAGAAGTTTAGTTCAGAGCTGCAAGGTATAAACATGCCAACCATGCTAGTAAGTCCTACAAGGAGTGAGCCAATTAGTGCACAGACACTGCTTACACATTACATTTCTGGATAAATTGCTGGAGCATTCCTTACCAAGGGAAAAGAAAGAGACTAGAGAAAAGTACTAGACTTATTTCCCTGTGCAATATTTTGGAGGGGAGAGGTGATGGAAAACTGTTCAACTGATTAATTTGCTGGGTTTTAACTACAACTGCACTTCAGGACTAAACATCAACTAGTCTAGCCATGTGCACAGGGCACATTGAGTTTTTCCAAAAGCATCCAAAGGACAATAAAGAGGGTTTATCCAACAGCAGAGCAATCTATCTTCACAGCATTTTCTTTATGTTTTGATTTTTATTACATCTTCATACAAAAATCAAAACCTGAAGAAAATAAAATAACAGCAGAGTAGCAGCGCTGCAGCATGATCGGTGTGGGAAACAAATGCTAACTGCAGACAGCCAGTGCACTTAACCCCCCCTCCCCTCAAAAAGGAAGGGAACAACCCAGAAGAGATCTAGAGGGGAGAGAAGACCACTAACATGATTCTGAGGAACACCACACTGGCAGGTTTTGCTGTCCCTGTGCCTGCTAGGGGACAGCAGTGACTGACCAAAGCAGAGAAACAGCAGCCTCTTGGTCTGCCCAGGGGGAAGAGAGACACCACCAAGTCACTATGACCCTGGACTAAGAACCCCAGGACACACACACGTGACGCTTTGTCTGGAAAACAAATTGCAGCAGAGCTAATACCAAGTGCTCATGTTGTGCCAAACAGGGACAGCTCAAGGGCAATCTCCACAAGCAGGCTGATATCACAAGCAGCTGAAGGGACACTGTATTATTATTTGATGGGAAACTTGGAGCTGTATCACTGGGGGAGTTAAGGCTGGGACACAGCAGGCTGGGTTTTATCCATTTCTTTCTGTCTCAGAACTGCCCCCAAGAGGCAACCCAAGAAAGGCAACCAGCTGCAGCCCAGGGTGACTGCTAGAGCCACCTGGGCACTATCTGGGCAGGCTGGCTGGCCGGCCAGCCTTGGAGGCACTAACAATAGCCCTCTATCTGCTTCAGTATAATGACAGCCCTACATCTGCACAGGATCCACTCAAGAGCTGGGGTCCAGTACCAGCTGCCTCGTTTATACAAGCGCACAGCTTCCAAAGCTTTGCAAAGCAAGCCACCACCAGCAGAAGGCTACGGGCTTGAGATGTTATCTACAGTTACAGTACAGGGGGCATTAGAAAGCAGAACAAGTAATTCTGAACTCAGTCATACATGTTAAGAATACTTCAAGGATTATTACTACATCAAACTGAGCTAAGGGTTTTAGAATGACCAAGTGCAATATCACATAACAGATAAGGGAAATGTCTCACCATCCAGTAGCTCATAGATCAGCACAAAGTTGTTCTTTATGTTCTCCTCACTGATCTTCCCGAAGTAGGCAGTCATCACGTCACACATCTTGTAAAGAAACTCGAATACCATGGCAGCATTGACATTCTGCTTGGTGACAGCAGCCAGCCAGATGTTGGAACGCTTGACATGGAAGAAACTTGTGCGGGCGATGTTGGTGACAGGCGAGCGTACCTGCTGCCGTGCGTGGATGACATTGACGCGGAAGGCGTCGACAGCATTCCGCCTACGAGACCGTCAAAGGTAGGTTAGCACAGCACACACGGAAACAAGCACAGTTCTGCTCATGCGATTACAGTCAGACACTGAACTACACACACTGAGCTCTCTCAGGAAGGGTGCCTGGGGATGACTAAGAGAGGTAAGTGAAGGCTCCGAGCAGAGTTGGACACTAAATTCTGCACAAACTAAAGGAGAGACAAAGCGCTACTGGTCTCTAAGGAACCTTGGACTACAGGGTAACTGTAGTCAGAAGGAGAAGCTAATCTCCATGTGAAGTCAGATGGCAAAAGAACCTTCCCTTCAATTGATTTTGTGAGCACTCACAATGGATTGCCATAGCTGGGAACAAACACGGTAGCAGCTATGGCTCAAAGAGCCCAGGTTTGACTAAACACCTAGTTACTGTCTACTCTGCATGCCCAGGCCTTCACACTCTTGCCCCAAAGCAAGCTGCAGTCTCCCAAGGTATTTGTCAATAGCAGTTCCTCCCAGACATGCCTCTGAGGAAAAACCAGCAAAGCCCAGTTGGGTCACCCGAGGGAAGTCAGTGCCCAGGGACATCCCAAAAAGACGCTGGAGTTCTCAGACCCACCTCACCTCCATACCCCAGGCACCTGAGAGGGCAGCTCAAAGCAGCAAGCACGATTAGGAACATTTTTGGCTTTCCTCTCAAGCCTGCTAGGCTTCAGAAGAGGTCTCCTACACACGGACGTAGGGTCCCCACAGTGCCACGTGCCAGCAGCAGGGCGTTACGTGCATGGGATGGTCCGGTACCATTCCCAGCAGAGGTTCTGCAGTGCTGAAGAGGTGCTGTGCCAGGTTCCCCAGCTGCTGCCAGCTTAATCCAAACTGTCTACACACTAGTGACAGGGAACAAACCCCTCCCAGGCGAGTAAGGGTGTCTGAGTGGCATTCTGGATACCAGAAACTAGAGTTTCCTTATCCAGTAGCTACAAGTCAGGATAAACTTCCCAAATTAAGTTAAAGTCCACCAAATCTAAGAACACAGGAAGAAAGCCTGAGTGCTACACATGACAAGACTGAGACGTAAAGCAATAGTCTACACACCAAGCCAAGACTCATCTAGTTGTGCTTTATTTCTCACACTCTTAGACATTACATAGAGCAGGGGGTCTTGACTGCAGCACCAAGGCCACAGTACTGATTATGCAGAATCATGTTTGAGAGCAGACTAGTAATATCCTTGCAAGCAAGGATAGAGGCTTACAAATGTTCATAAGCATTGAGGCTTGTCAACAATCCAGCAGACAGTTCCAAGTTTGAAAACAAAGGATATTCAAAGGAACATATCGTACCACAGCAGGCATTTACTCCCTGAAGGTCCGGGTACTTATGTAGAAGCTTCATCAGTAAACACGCTCCCCCATAAGCAAAATTCTGGCCTTCAAATACTTCTCAGTTTTTATTGCTCCAGAAGGTTGGCAAGTTTGAGTTAAATTAGTATTTCATTACTACTTTCGTTTTTCCCATAAGTAATTTAATCTACTATAAAATAACAATATCCAAAAGCCCCATTCCTCCCCTTCAGTAAGCCCTTCAGGGAAGTTCAGCTGCTTCTGGAGCATCAGCCCTCCCCACCTTGAGTTCTAACCCACCAGAACTAGTACCATAACCAGCAGCCAGGCTGGGGCACGCTGGAGGAGAAGCCTGGGATGGGTACAGCCTCTCTAGCCCACCGGTCACCCGCTCTGTAGTGCCAGTCACGGGCTACCACGCGTCTCTTACCTATTGCTACAGCGGCCAATGAGATGGGATGGACAGAAATGGCGCCAGCGGAGAAAGGAGGAGTGACAGCAACAAGAGAAAGGGTTAGAAACACACACACAAGGCACAATGAATCCAAAGAGATAAGGAGAGACCAAACAGCACCCCCCTCCCTGCTCCTGGGCACACTGGAGCACTGGATGGACAGGAACAAGCTGTGGCAGCAATGGAGCCCTGGCAAGGTACAATGCTGACATGCCGTGGCCAGGCTGCCAGCACGGACAGACTCATGTCTGGCTGAATTTTATGGCTAACTGGGCATTTAGCACAGAGGAGTCACATCCGTATCACATCAGTGATACCAATCTGCTCTGCTAATACACACAGCAGGCCTTGGGGGCGGGGGTAAAACCCCCAAGCCTCAATCCGAGGCAACACCTGGGGACCGTAAAGTGTCAGGTATCTTCCTCCAAACAGGACGGCAAGTCTGAGTGGGCATTTCTACAAGAGTACACCTTGTTGAAGCTGTTTGGGTTGATGCTTTCTGGCTTGGTCCAGCCAACAGGAAACACAGCAAGTTTGATAGAGCTGGAGCACATCTGGAGAGATATGGCATATCCTGCCAATTCGGACACTGCTCTATCCAGCTTGCACTTTTTCCTTAAGGATCAGGAGCCATGAAGCCAAAGTGATGCATTAGAAGCTCAGAAACCAAATGCCTATTACGTTTAAAGTGCATGCAGTTTGTCATGTAAGCTGCTCAGTTTCAAACAGATTATTTTTATTAAATAGCTACATTCTTAAATGCAGGTAAGTTCTCCCAATGACTATGTCACTGAAAAGCAAGGCTCTACGCCCTCCGTGGTACCCTGAATTAAATGTATAGCGCTTTGCCTTTTTTTTTTTTTTAGAGGCTGCTTCTGCATGCAGCTAGCTGCTGTATGGACAGATGCACTACATGCACTAAAGCCATTCTGAGTTGCAAGCAAAGAAACTTCAGGTTTTGTGGTACTTCTGCCTTCGACAGTGTCAAGGGAAAGGTTTCTTCATTGACCGTCCCTTCGCTCATTAACATTTGAGCTAGAATGTGCTTAGACTCTTAAACTATGCAAGGAAAGGGCTTCCCATAACCACAGATAACCTTTAGTCTCTCCCCACACACAGACTGAGGCTTCAGAATGCCAAAGGCAAGTGCCGAGCCCAAGGACCCTTATGGGTCAATCACTTGTAGCCCACATGAAGACAGACAGCTACAGATTCATGGAATTGTCCAGGTTGGAAGGGACCTTTCAGATCATCGTGTCACAAGCTATGCTCACTTCCCACTCAACCTACCTCCCACCAAGCTGGGTGGGCTCAGCCATCAGCACTGTGTTTAGGAACTAATGATAGAGTGTTCTAGAAACCTATCGCCCAGTTGGCTGGAGACAGAGCTCCTACAGAGCTAAGTCCAAGCCACAGTATCAGGCTATTCCTTTCTCTGCCTCCCTCTGCAGGTTCGGATGCTAAAAGCTTTTGAGCAGCCCTGGTATTGATGCTAGTGTTCAGAATGGCAGATATCCAGACATTCAGCTTGCTATAGAGCTGAAGATTCTCAATTACTTGATTACACCACAAGATGAGACACAGTCATTGTAAGACAACTTGTTTTATAAGGGTATGCATCTAAAAAGTTCAAAAACAGGTCTGAAGGCCTGTTTCAGAGGGAATCGAACACCCTGGGGAACAAACTTGGTTAACAGCCAGCACCAGCTCCACCTAAGTCACAAGAGTGACACTTTCACAGGAACTGAATGGAGGATTTCACTCAAGGGAACACTGACTCCTGAAATCCTGGAGAAAACACTTGAATCATTTTGGCACCTTTTGCCAAATGAAAAAGTTAAGATAGGATCAGGCAGGAAATCCCATTTGCTAGTTTTGCCTGGCCAGCTGGCAGGAAGTACTTCATCACTTACTGAACACCAGTCACTCACTTTACGAGAGGAACAAGCCAAGATAAAAAGCTATAGAAGATCACCACATTAAAAATAACTACTTCTCTCCCCGGTTTACATCTCCACAGTCAGAATGCCCTTTAAATTAAAAGGCCTTCTTGAATAAACATCAGTTCGAGCACAATCCTACCTTTAAGTGCTTTAAGTTTGCAAGCCACAAAAAAGACATTTTTTGCCAGAAACTGCAGTAACAGTGTCCCTCGCCCCCCAACATATTCTCAAAATTTATCTGTAATCCAGACTGGCTCGGCTCAGTCACTGTGATACCTGATCATTAGGGGAACTTCAGAAAGTCATATGAACTGCTGGCACACCTGGCATATGAACTGCTCTGAAGAGCTTCAGCTAACAAGTGTTCAAGACTGAAATGAGTTAGGATAGCAGAGGAGAGGCAAAACATTACAACCAGCAGTTCTCTGCTTCAGAAATACCATGCTTCCATGGCTCAGCGCTGTGTGGAAGTCCTGGGATAACACAGTCAACCTTAGAACAGCTACTTTACTCTGCCTTAGTCGACTTCAAACAAACCAAGAGATGGGAAGCTCATTAGGTGAAACCTTCTTACAGACACTGTGTCGACAGCTACTCTATCAATGGACAGTGCAAGCTTTGATTAGGTACTAGTTCTACCTCAACTTCTAACCTCCACTAGACAATCCACAGCCAGAAGGGACATGCTCTTCAGACTAGAGCGGTCTGAAGGCAGACTGGCTTGACAGTTTTTTTTGTCATTTACAGCAACAAGTTATTTCACTGCACATCCTACCACTATTCATTGCGGAGACCTGGTACAAACTACTTTTTCCTAAACTGGCCAGAGGGATTCCTCTCACTGGTCTTTGAATTAACACCTACCACAGCCCTGCTTCCCTTAGCTATGCTTTAACTCTGTTCACTTCAATTAACTTCAATGAACACCCACTAGGAAGAGTGGTAGTGTGCAAGAAAGCCAGCATGACCACTCTGTATTGGGTTCCTATGGCATTATCCACTGCCTTTAAGACACCATATTTTTAGTAAGGTCCCTCTGGGAATTAGCAGCCTAAGGAATGTACAGATTCAGTCTAAGCAAGCATCACAACGCTTGTGTGAAGTACGAGACACCTACACTCTACTGAAGGCTTTCAGTGCTTCCCGCAACTTTAATTACCCAAGGAATGTAAGCTCTTCACTTACAAGGCTGCCATACAAAGCTGGGGGACAGAAAGCCAGCTTTATGTGTACAGCCATCGTTACTGTGAGACTCCTTGCAGAAAGAACTTTCCAAGACCATAGACAGCCCTCTGCGTGCCTGTACTTGATGCTAGACATCTGTGTCTGAAACTAATTCAGAGCCCTGGTCATAGTGCATGGCAGACAGTTCCCATGTTACTGCTCCCATGAAGTTTTCACAGTGTCAGTGAGACTGGCAGACTCCTGCAGTGGCAGTCTGTGTTGCTGAAGCATCTGGAATAACATCCAGATCTCTACCATCTAAAAGAAACTCCCAGGTTTGTAGGTGACCAGGGTTTAACAAACTTTTTTTTTTTCCAAACTAAACCTAGAGCAGCAAGTTGAGATGTAGTCTTACATGCATGCACAGCTAATGCAGAACAAAGCAGCTCTGGGTTGTTGTTTGCACCAAAATGAGACAGAAATGCAAAGACCAGGGATGCAACAGAAGCACTTACCCGATGTCATCCCGGTAGACTCGAGAGATTAAAACCTCTCCTTTGTGGTTATAGATGAATAAGCCTCCGATCATGATGGAACTTTAGTCTTCTCTTCCCATGTTGCTTAAGACCTGAAGCAAGAGAGGGCACACATCAGTAGGCTGCACGGCACACAGAGACTCTGACACTGCTGGCCATTAGCCAGGACACACATCCTTGACCAGGAGACAATTCCTACAGCACCTGTGGTAGTAAGCTCCTGACAGCACACATCCCAATGCCACAGGAGTAACTAACTCTAGCTGATTGCAGGGAGGCACAAGTGGAGGACACGCTCAGAGATGTTCTCCAGAGCCTGATGGTGTGGGCCTAATTGATCACCTAATTGATCTTGTTACACCTGGCCAGCATAGCCCATAGCCAAGGCCCAGCAGGGCAGCCAGAGACCTGATGCTGGAAAAAGCAGCATGACTCAGGCTTACACCCTGGAGAGGAGAGCACAGAGCTCCTCACTTATAAAATACTATTAGAACCAGTATCTTTATTGGAGAGGAGGGAAATAGCCTTATTGCTGCACCTATACCTTATACTTTTTGATCTGCTGGGATTTTATCCTATACCTTACAGTGTTTGGTCTGCTGGGATTTTATATGGAAAAGCATGTGTTCCCAACACACAGTACAGACTGCGTGTGCCACAACAGACCTATGCCCTAACTACACACCAGTCTCTCCAGATCAGCATTCCCTTGTGTTTGCTGTGTGTGCTGGGGGCGCACCATAAGGAGGACTTGGACCCTGAGAACCACCCACCTTGTTCCAGACCTAAGGAGCCACATCTGGATCCCAACCAAGGCCCAGTGACTTGCTGAGCTCAGGTCTAGGTGAGCCCACACAGCCACCACACACCCCGCAACACACATGGCTCTGAACGTGACTGCAAATTGTAGCCAGGACTACAGCATAAAATTAGCACTGAAATAGACGGAGGCTTACTTCTCATGCCACTCATCAGCACGGACAGATCAAGCCTCAAGCATTAGTAGTACCTGGCCTATTCCTTGAATGTGAGAAAAAACACAGGCCTGGAACCACAAGCAAATCAAAGACCCTTCGTTTCTACTGTAAAGCAAGGTCACTATCACCCCAGCGACCGAGATACGAATCAGACGCAATTCATAGTTAAGTCTTCTTGCACGCAGTTCACACCAGCGTTCGAGATGTCACCGAGCCTATCCCTGTACAGCAGGGGGTTCTCAGCAGCACATACACCTTGGCTTACAACCACTTTTACATACTTTTAATATATCCACGTTACAGCCTTTGCCACTCCCGAGCAGCAGTACTGAGGAACACTTGGGAGCCCAAACTGAGAGAGTCTGACCACAAGGTGCCATTGGGTTGGGTGATCTCAACCGCGGCCCACTTTAACTGGGGTCTCAGAGGTTATGCTCTTAAACTGCTCATCTTCCCTTTCTTCAAAGGAAGGTTGTTTTGAAGAGAGCTACAAAGCTGGGAGACATTGATGTAGAAGCCAGATCCTTCACTGGATCCCATCCCTGTACTCATATGCACTCTTCTCACTCAGGTCCAAGTCCTAATACCTGCTCCAGTGACTGCTCGGCTGGCTTAGACCAGAGAGAAGCGCTACAGCTGTGACAGGAAATGCCTCCTCACGTGTCTGGGGACGATCCCAGAGGTATCTCTCCGCTTTGGCGCTGCAGAGCCACAGATAACCAGCCATCTCCATGCTATTGCCAGGGTGGGAGAGCTACACCCACTGGTCTGGGGCGGGTGGAACGGATAGGGGCCAGCCTAGGGAGAGACACCGACCAAACCCCTATGTGTTTACTCAGCAACATAGCAAAGTTAAAGTGACCTAGCCACAGATCATCTCACAGGTCAGGGGGGAAAAAACCCCACACACCCACAGAAGCAATACACACATCAGAGGGACAAAAGGACATCCAAGGCAGAAGCCTGCAGTATCAAGAGCAACATATCCTCTGGGAGTTATGTTCAAGAAACTAAAGTAGCTGCCTATTTGAAGGGACTACTGCAGACCTGAGCTCTGTGCTAGAACAAGATTTACAGTGCAGCATCTACTCTGAATTTCAGAAAGACAAAAAAGAAACTTTAAATTTTGTAAGCCTTTACAGCGACATTTTTAGCTACGCCTAATGAGTTCTCAGAGAGCAACATTACACATATTTCCCTGCTATGGGTCTTCAGCTACCAGATGGCTGCTTCTGCTCATTAAAAGGGAAAACAAAAAAAGAATCAAAAAGCCAGTTAAGTCAAAACAGCAAGAAACAGAGGAGCAGTTTTCCCGGACCTCAATAGTGAGCTTCCCAGCCTTCACCCCCACGTTCTGCTGGGCGAGTGCCTCTGGCCACCAGCGGGCTGCCTCCTGCCACTTGTCACTGGCTTCACCTGGCACCGTCATCAACATTTTTTGATGTCTGAGACTCCATCTTGCACAGAATAGGTCTCCTAATATGTTTTTCCTCCACTCCCATTGGTGACACTTTATAACTCCAGGATACCAGTATTTCACACGGGTGCAGGATAAGCGTCTGTAACCAAACCTGCCGAGACAGGCAGGTCCCAGCCGGAGACTCCCGGGCAGTCACCACCAGCACAGCCGCTGCAGCTGCTCAGGGTCCCACACGGGCAGCGAGGCCAGCGTCCCCGGCCAGGAGACAGGGACAATCCTGCTGGTCAACAGAATAAAAACAGGTTCTCCGGTTTAAGGAAGCGTCTGTACACAGACTCCTGACATGGAACACACACGGCCCTAACAGGCACGCTGGAGGCTACTGAAAGGCAACCTGAGGGCTAGAACCCAAAACAGGGAGAACATCTGAATGTAGTCGCCCAGCAAGCCTGGCAGATGCTGAAGCAAACATTCAAAAGGTCATTCACACAGGCCAAATGATGGAAAAAAAAAAAAAGTACCATTATGACAATGAAAGCAACTTGTTACCCACTCTAGGAAATTCTTTTCTAATTAGCATTTTTTCATTCCAGACAAGAGACAAGGATGCCTGTTGAGACTGCTAGTGCTGGCTTCCACATTTGGATATGGCCCGTTGCTACCAAAGGCAAAGAAGAGTTCCTGCATCCTCTTTAAGACTCTCATTGTACAGAATAGTTTCCTGGAAGCTTATGCAACTGGCAAAGCTGGATCATATGAATCCCACAACCCTTTCCAGAAGATTCCTAGAAAGCACATCCTAATCTTAAAAAAAAAAAAATCTGCCTCTTGGGTTTTAATGCCGCTTAAGTTATTTGTTTCACTATTTTTAGCATAAAGGAAACGTCTGCTTTGATGAGCAACAGGATCAGACACACTTCATACATGATACAAAGCCTCTCACTTCACAAGACAAGCCAATTGCTTTCTGAAAAAGCCTTGATTTGAATATTTACTACATTACTATAAAACATGTACAACACTGCTGACCAAGCTTTATAATGGAAATGAAAAGCTTTCTCTCAGCAAGATCTACAAACTTTAAAAGGTGATTGAGATAATGAGGCTATGCTTTCTCATAGAACCTATTCTACAATGGCTTCACTCAAGTTACAGGCAAAAATACCAGCATTTTTAATTGCATCACAGTAGTAGGCAGCAGAGTTAACTGCTTGCTTAGTTTATATGTTAATTAAAACAGGTTAGGTGGAGAGCAGACAGAGCATGATTAAAGTGCTTTTAGTCTTTAAAAAATTCTTTGTCAATGCAGAGAAATGCTACACTTCTTCCTTATACAAACATACCGGGAACTGAGTTCAGGCTTCAAACTTTCAACGCAATCACCCCCTAACCAGCTTCCTTTGCACATTTAAGAGCAGACCTGTAGCGCGGGGTCTTGCCTCCAATGTCACCAATGAAGGGACAGTCAGGTAACAGTGAGGACAGGTCAAGAAAACACTCCCCAGAAGATCCTCTTGCAATGGCCTGTTTATGTCAGAAGTCTCAACGGATCTCTTTACAGTATTTGCCCAGCCTCCTCGCAAATCTCTGCATCAGCAGCATCCCATGGGGAAAAAAAAAAAATTCTACAGTTTTATAATCACTGTACAAAACACCTGCTTTAAGCCTCCTTTCTCTTCCTTCCTCCAGCTTCTTTAATGACCCCAGGAACCAAAGAGGGCTCAAGTGCACAAGGTATTTAACACAACTATAAGCAGATCTCCCTTGCTCTGCATGGCTTCTGCAGCCCAGCATCTTGAAGAATTCCAATCACACGCACTGGCAGCACAGCGGCATCCACATGGCTGACAGCAAGCTGGGTTGGGTGCAGTGTCGTTCCCTTGCTCAGGGAACACGACACCCCGGTCTCCTGCTGGAGCCCTGCACCGTGTCCCTGCCAGAGACAGGATCCCAGCGACCACGCTCCCACCCCAGGCAGCGACTGCCATCAGCTACTGGAGCGTCCACGCAGCCAGAGCTGAGTGACCAGCCCACAGAGATACGAACAGACCCGAGCAAAGCCACACAAAGGGCAGCATGCAAAAGAAAGTTCCTTAAAGCTCAGCAAGAAGAATGGCTCTTTAAGACGATGATGGCTCCTGAAGTGGCTGCAGTGAAAATAAGCCTGCTTTGTTTTGATCATCATTTACGTTTCGGTGCAAGTTTCACAGATACTAACTATTTCAAGGTTACACCACAACTAGAATGAGGTTTTCAGTGGTACAGTTCAGACTAGGTACGATTTTCCACATGTTTTTAAATAATGACCAGTTTTCTTTTCAGATCAGCTTTGAAAATGAAAGATCCTAGTGTGTGCAATGGTTAAGAACCACAGGGAACGGGGCTCAAATTAATTTGAGACTGACGTTCAGTGACTCACGGCTGCTGGAATCAGAAGGGCCCAGAACAAGAAACCCACCACAGAGATGGGTTCATCTGCTCACAGCGCATAAGGGACATGACTCAGAAACCGTCCCAGCGTTGCTCAATCGGCTTCCAGTGACTCACTCCGCTCCTCTCCACTCAGCCTTTTCTAGGGAGCTTGCCCTATGCTGCGTTTGAGCTTCCTCAGGCTGATAGCTCATTGCAAGACTCCGTTCAAGAGCAAAGCCCATCACTTCAACTGTTTATCAGTAAGTGTCTGGAAACCCAGGCTGGCTCTAGCTGAAGCTTGTGGGTTAATGGTCCATCAACTGCATTTTCAGAAGTTTGCAGCTCTGCTCCTTCTGTTTCACCAGCCTGAACATATGGCGACCCGCTCTACACCGCGAGCTACAGCCCTGTTTTCTAGTTATAGTATGGATGGATTTATTCTAGTTAAGGTAAAGAGAAGATCCACATGTATGTGGAATTCACACCAGTTGGTGACTAATCGCCTTAATTTAGGAACAACAGACCTCTCCCAATACACTTTGCATTCTTCAAGCAGCTCCATACCAGGGTGGGAGTGAGATCTAAAATGTGAACGCTGCTCCTGCAAATACCTAAGACCAACACACTTCCTACTCTGCTGCCAAGTACTCGCACTCCCGTATACTTCTATTTCGACCCATAAATAGAAAGGAAAAGGACCGTGAAGACCTTCATAGACAGACCACATACTTACACACACTTATAAACCCAACAGGAGTTAAGGAGACTGGAAATGCCTTTCCAAATCGCCTATTCACTCAAGTGACAACGCGAGCATTAAGATACACCTTTACAGCAACCGTGGTGAAGTTACAACAGTAAGACAGCAGCTACAAAAAAAGCATGTGTGTAAAACCAAAATGCTGTGATGCGGATTTGAAAGCGTTTCAGCAGTTACATAAGCGAAAAGCAGCAGGATTAATTAGCTGGGCCTGCGATGGCTGACGTGGGAACCTTCTTACAAGAATCAAGAGTACTCCTCTCAAATCACCTCACTGCTCACGCTGTGCAGGGCACAGGCGCTAGGGAGCATCCCTCTCCCAAATCGTCATGGTGCATTAGACAAAGCCCCAGGTGCCAGTCTGGAGCAGGTCAGCTACAGATCATAACCAAGGCTCCAGACAAAGATCAGGACGCAATAAAGCATCTCAAAGTATCTCAAAACCTGCTTTTGTCCACTGATTGTACCCCATATGGAAAATGCTATTTATGAGGTCTGACCAAAAGACAGGTGGTTCTCCAAAAGCCATCAGACTTTGCCTTCTGAGACGTATGCTGCGCCCCACACTGGGAGTGCGCAGGTGCAGTCAGGACCCTGTGGCTGGGCCGTCAGCAGCTTCACATCCTGGGATGAACTCTTGTTAGAGCTACCCAGTGAGATGATAAGCTAAACCTGCATTTGGCAAGTGAAGCTGCAGGGGCGAGCTGCTAAATCACGCAAGAGTCCAGCCTTCCATTCCCATTGCCTGTTTGTGGATTCTGACCCAGAACAGCTGTAGAAAAACGAACACAGAGCATGGAGCTCTCAGACTAAAAAAGGCAGATGTGAGGAATGGACTAACAAGTATAGTTTCCTCCCTCTGCAGCAGTTGGTTTGTATCTGCAGCAACTCTTCCAGAAACACCACAGCAAACAGAACCAATTCTCCAGTCTCTGTCCGGTGCACCAGCCTCCCATGGTCTCTCTGCTGGAGAATCCACAGCATCACACCAGTAACAACGCACCACTGTAGTACCACAGTCACCTGTTCATTACGCTACGAAAGACAAAGCTGAATTCCAGCCTAAACCCCAGATATACAGACATTCAAACAACTGATTTTCTCCAATACTTTTGCCCCATAACCTGAAGTCTTTCAGGTGACACCACACAGGCCATTAATTCTTCCCTGCACCAGCAGGAACAGCGCTAGCTTCAGCCCACATCACAGACTTTGGAACACAGCTGTCTGCCTTTTGCAGTTGTGTTTGCAGAAACGAAAACAAAAAAATTAAAAAAAAAGAAATGACCAATTTGCTCACATTCATTGCTTAGGAAAAATCATGAACCGTCAGTCAGTTTTCTGCAATGGTACGAGGCAACACGGCTGCAGTAACTGCAGCCTCACACCCAGGCGAGTGATGTACGTCTGGAGGAAACGTGTCATTAGCAACGGCCCTACAGCCTAATGGTACTGGAACCACCATAAACCTGGGTATATATTGGTATTTTTGCCTCAGGAAAGAGCAAATGCACCAATTTCTTTAAGTTCAGCGCAGAAGCTGCTGAACTTGAGTCAGGCCTGGCCATTACGACAGCAGGTCTGCTCAGCAAACCCTCTACTCTCTCCTCAGAGATGCAGTGGTAACACAGCAGCTTGAGAGCAGCCTGACAGCGGGGACAGGAGCTCTCGCGCTGCCCTGAACAGCATAACTACAGTTTCACATTACCACCCAAGCACCAACAGCCTCGGGATTTGGCGAGCACTGGCAGCATCCTGGTAATCCTGAGTGCGTTTGTCCGTTCTTTTTAGAACGCGCCTCTGGGACCCGCTGGATTTCACTAAGCCAGCTGTGCGGCTGCTGTTCTCACTGCAGACACCTCTCCAGAAGAGTCCGGCACTACAGGTGGTGAAAATAGTCACACAACGCGGTCTACCAGCTACCTTAAATTCAGCCACTGAGGCCGGATCAGCAGAGCTGAGGGGACCCGTTGCCCACAGACGCACTGCCAGACAATCCATTGGCTTCCCCAGGTTTCCTCTGCCATCAAATACAGGGTATGAATAAACACAAGACGGCCGTTGGTGAGCCCAAGACCCAGCTGCTCTGGGCTCTGTCACTCCCATTAAGGGACAGCACAGGCATCACTTAGTTTGAATGAAAACAGGAATGCTTATTTCTCCAATCTACACAGCACACCTAGGAAACGGCAATCACAAGTCAGTTAATAAGCTGGGGTAGAGCAACCAACCCATTTAGTAGTCTATTAAAAGAAAGTTTGAGTTCTGACTTAACAGTAAGACAGACTTCTGTGCATTAATGAGCTTATCTAACTAAGCAGTTCAAGGTACATTAGCTGCCAGTGTTCTCATCCAGGAAGAAGCCAGGAGAGGTATCGCAGCTCCCACCCAGAGGGTGAGGGTAAATCAACAACTGTAACCATTTCTGCATTCCAGAAATCAGTATGATCTCGGACAAGTGACAGCAGTTGAAGCAGGAGGGGGATTAGTCAGGCTGCTCTGGCAAAGTGGAGTTATTCAGAAAACCAGTCCTTTCAGGCTGGTGTTGGCCATTATCAAACGAAAAGGCTTAAGGCTTACAACCATGTCATCACCCCATCAGCTAATCCCAGCATCTAAGCTTTGCTTAGAGGGCTGTATTAGCCACTTTCCAGGAGGCCACAGACTGCACTTGGTTTTAAACAAGAGTAGCTGCAATCGCTTCATCCTGGGGAAGACAGGCTGTATAATTTAATTAAGCAGCATACCGTGAGCTAAAGAGCTACTGAGATAAATCCATCAGAGAAACCGTTCCTATTTTAAACCCAATCCCATAAATCCCTATAACCAGTGGGCAGGAAGAGGAGCACATTCAACTCCTGCCAGGCTCTCCTCCTACAGTCTACTTCTGCGTGCCATACTGCACACAGCCTGTCTCAGGAGTAACGAGAGATAAATACTGACACAGGGGAACATGACAAGCTCCCTTACCTTGGTAAAACAGCACAGGAACAGTGTTTAACGCACCTCTCCACTTTATTTTCAGTCCAACCTCATCTGAACAGAATGTCTTTTTCCATTTCTACCAGTCCTTCCAAGGCAGTTTTAAACCCAATCTGAAGCAACATCTACTTGCTTTTCACTCTTGAGCTAGAAGCCTGAACCGTGACTTGCATTCTATTCATCTTCTAACAGAAGAGGTTAGAGATGGGGACTGCAGTTTGAGTAACAGCTTATGTTCTGCAGACCGGTAATGGTCCAGGTGCCCGAACTCCTTTCTCTACTACTACTGTAGAGCAAATAGCTGCATTTCACATTCTGTGCCTCAACTTACAAGCTTTTAGCTGAGCTTCCAACCTCCAGCTGAGATCAAAATAACATATTGCTTGCTAGCAACTTTTGACTCTGTAGGTCATTCACTAAAAGGAGAGAAGCTGACTCTGCCACACAGACCAATTATATTTTGGCACCCCAGGCTGTACTTCTGTCCATCCTCTACTTAATCCCAACAGCAGCCTTTAAATACTCTAATGGCTTTTAGTAGCATAAGCTTAGAAAAGCAGCGCGAGATGTGATGCAAAAGGCAGTCTTGGCTTTATCATTTTTTTGATATATGGATGAGATAAGAAGAGCGTAACTAGGGCCACAGGAAGTTTCTTTACAAAGCCCGTTTTGTTTAGTGATTGTTCCCATTCCATCAAAAAAAAAAAAAACCAAACAAAAAAACTATCAAACCAGAGTGCATTTCCATCTATACTTAGAAGAACTCAAGATGTAACCCTTCACTGCCCCAAGACTTGACTCTTCAAAGGACAGAATTGTGTTCTCTCAATAGGAGGAAGCAGCCAGCCATAATACCCTTCACAGATCTCTCAAATGCTCTCCCTGCAAGAAAACATGGCCAGTTTGCAGCCCAAAGGACACCAGGTATCTTTGTCACTAGATGTCAGTAACATGGCACTTCCCACAGAAGAGAAGTGATACCTCCCTTCTGACAGAGAAAATATGGAAGTCGGCAGTTTGGCAGCATCTCCGCAGATTAGAGACTGTCCCTCCAAGCAAAACTTGCAGGGACAAGTACAGCTTTTACTATAGGAAAAACCAGCAGCCACAGCTCCAACAGCATTCAAGCAAACATTGCTCAACCAGACACGTGAGCCCGTATGCAGTCAGAAACCTGCAATAGCCAGACTTCCGAGCTGCAGAAGCCATCCAGACTCACCTATCTGGGAAAGTTCCAGGCTCGGATTTTGGCAGCCTGAGGCTAAAACTTGATAGCAGCTTTGTCATACTAAAGCAAGCAGAAAACAGATCATGGAATCACACAGCTCATGGGGAGAAGACTAGATCAAAAGCAAGTCATTTCCTACTAGGGAGAGAAGTCAACTGCACCGGACAATAAGCAGAGGCTGCATTTCCTGCAGCTTTGCTGAATCCAAAAACCCAGCCCGGGGCAGAATGGAAGTGGAAACACATCGATAAGAGCCGCTGGATAAAAGCCCGCTTTAAGACTCAGAACAAGCACAGTTCAGCATCAGCAGCGCTACGTTCTGCCTCTGCAGGTTTTCCAGGGAGGAAGGTAGAGGGTGCAAGCCATGACCGAGCTAATTCACGTTGGTATCGGCAGGACAGACAAAGCATTTTAGGGGAAGTTCCTGCCCGATCTGACCGCCAGACCTTTGCTCGGGCTGACCCAGCACATCGGTGCGGGCCCTCCCCGGGCGTCCTCTGCCACACGGAGCCCGGCTGTCCCCACCCTCACCCGGGCAGCACCGCAGGGCTGCCACCCCAGATATTCTAGGTGGACAACTAATTAACAGAAACAATTAATAAACCCCCTAGAACCCAAGCAACATGCGAGCGGATGAGCCAGCCTCAGCGGGGCTGGGGTCGCCCAGCGCCCCCCTCACAGGGGGCTGAGGAACAGCCCTCCCAGGGGAGCCCCACTTCCCTCTCACGCGGCTGCGGGGGACACCCGAGCCCCTCAAGGGCGGCCGGCGGGGACCTAGCCCTGCCTCCAGGCCTGTCAGGGCCGCGCCCCGCGGGGTAGGCCCACGGACCCCCACCCCGGCCAGCGCCGAGGGAGCCGCCACCCGCCGCAGCTCGGCCAGCGCCCGGGCGCGGCCGCGAAACGCGCCCCATCGCAGGAGGCCGCCTGGAGAAGGGAAGCGGAACGCAGGCCCCACCGGGGAGCGGGAGGACAGCCTCGGACACCTCACCTGCCACCGCCCGCCGCCGCCGCTCGCCGCCCAGCACCCAAGATGGCGGCCGCCGCCCCCCTATCCCTCTGCGCCCCCCCTATCACTGCAGAGCCGCCGCCGCGCATGCGCCACCCCCGCCCCGCCGCCGCCGCGCATGCGCCACGGCGGGGAGAGGGGAGGGGGCGGGCGGGAGATCCGCGCTCGCGGGGGCTGCCGGGAGCTGTAGGCCCGCGGCGCGGTGCGCTCTGGGAGCTGTAGTCAGGAGCGGCGCGGCCGCCATGCCCACGCGAGGAGTGAGCGGCGGCTCCGGGCCTGGGGCCTCTCCCGTCTCCGCGGGGGCCGCCCGGCGAACACAGGGGTGCCCCGCGCGGGGAGGCAGCTGTTCATTCCCGTGGAGGCCCGAAGCCACCACAGGCCCTGCGCACCGATCCCCCGGGCTCGCCCACTCCCCGCACCGCTGCCAGGCCTGTCCCCAGTTCTCCCACCCCCTCCCCGGCGCCCGCTGAGAAACGGGGGACGCGGGGAGCACCGAGCGCCGCGGTCGGGCCCGCAGCGGGACGGCGGCAGCGGGAGGCCGGGACGGCGTCTGGGCACCCTGGGAAGGGGCGGGCTGGAGACGGTCCCTGGTGGCGCTGGGGTCTCGGTGCAGAGCGAAAGGCAGGGGTGGCAGAAAAGGAGGCTGAAAAAAAAAAAACAAACAAAAAACCAACACAAGGCAGGAGTCCAATAAAACTATGTTTATAAATAAAAACAAGGAGATTGGTTTTGTTTGTATAAAACCCAGGGGGCAGGGCAGGGCAAGGGGGTGAGCAGTGGCCAGGGGGGACGGATGAAGATGAGGAAGGAAGGGGAACAGGGACAGGAGTGGGATGAGGATGAGGATGGGATGGGGACAAGGAAGGGATGGGGACAGGGACAGAAGTGGGATGAGGAAGGAAGGGGGACAGGGACAGGGACAGGGACGGGATGAGGATGAGGATGGGGACAGACGGGGACAAGGAAGGGATGGGGACAGGGACAAGGATGGGATGAGGATGAGGATGAGGATGGGATGGGATGAGGATGGGGATGGGATGAGGATGGGGACAGATGGGGATGAGGAAGGAAGGGGGACAGGGATGGGATGAGGATGAGGATGGGGACGAGGAAGGAAGGGGGACGGGGACAGGGACAGGAGTGGGATGAGGATGAGGATGGGATGGGGCAGACAGGGATGAGGAAGGAAGGGGGACAGGGATGGGATGGGATGAGGATGAGGATGGGCACCGAGATGGGATGGTGACGGGGAGGAGGAAGAGCTGGAGATCGGGAAGGAGACGGGGACGTCACCAGCACCGGGACATCCCTGTGCCCGGGGACCACCGCTGGCACCCCCCCCACAGAGAGACCCCTGGCCCAGTGCCACCGTACCGTGCCGTACCGTGCCATCCCATCCCGTACCGCACCGTATACCATACCATACACCGCGCCATACATCACCA
>JAOXNO010000052.1:145894-160211 GCA_028565335.1 Limnodromus scolopaceus | reverse complement strand
ACAGGGAGGGGGGGGGACATGGGGACACAGGGACAGGGATGGGGACACTGGGACAGCGTCGGCCCGGGGGGACGGGGACAGGGGGAGAGGAGAGGTGCTGGGCAGCCACGGGGGATGAGGGGCTGCGGGGGCAACGCAGACCCCCGAGGAGCACAATACATTTCATCTCCGGCGTATAAAAACTGCAAACAAACAGACAAGAGGCGGCGGCGCTTGCAGAGGAAGCCACGGCGACCCAGCACCGGGGTCCAAGCGTGTCCCTGCTGTACCGTGCTTGGCCCCGGGCATGGGGAAGGGGCACGTTCCCGAGTACCCAGAAGAGAAAGGAAAAAGGGCAGGGAGCACCGGAGCCAACAGATCCTCTGTCTGACACATCCACAGGATCCCAGCCCAGGGGCCGGGGTCCAGGCTGCCGCCCCCCACCCTGGGGGGCTCCTGCTGCCGCCGTCACAGCCCGGAGGGAGCGTGACCGTCCCGGCTCCATCCCAGAGCATCCTCCCTCCCGGCAGAGGGGGAGGCAGACTCAGGCCCTGTAGAGGGCACACACAGGGGACCTCCACCTTTCCCCCAAAGCGCGAAATCGAACCATTTGTGCCCCCCCTCGCCTTGTAATGCCGTCCAGGCCCCTGAGGATGTCACATTGCTGAGCAGCAGCGCGGCAGCAGGAGGGAGACGGCCTCGGCTGCCACTGCCAGGCAGGGCATGGGCAGCAGCATGTCGCAAGCAGAAGGGCAAAGAACAGGATGGAGGGAGCACAACCCTGCCCTTAAACTCCCTCCCCGAGCACCCAAGGGTAAGGCCCCAAGTCGCACAGGACTGTGCAGGGACACTCCACCGCTCTGGGATGAAGGCAGAGGGACGGCCCCAGCCCCGAGACCCATGGCCCGGGCAAGGTGAGGAGGGTTATGCCATGGGGCAGTGTCAGGCTCACACCTGGCCCAACGTGTGGGCACAAGGAGGGAGGCAAGAGGGAAGTGGCGGCATCTCTCCACTCCCCAGAGGCACTGAAGCCTTGGAACATTCATGCATTAGCCAAAAGGCAACTACAACGGGATTTAAAACGCATATATAAGGCTGGTCCCTGCTCCCCTCTCAGAGCTGCGGGAAGGGCAGGGAGTCTTCTGCAAGGGGGAGGAAAGAAGCCATCTTCAGCGCCACACGTGCCCAGCGCCCCTGGAGCTCCGTGTCCTCCTGTCGGGCCACGCCACGCTCCAGCTCTCCCCCCTATGGGTGGCAGGCTCAGAGAAAGTCAAACACCCCGTAATTCTTTGCTGCTTGATAGAAGAAACACAAAAGGGTGAGAAGAGAGAAGAAATGTTTAGGGTGGAAGGACCGAGGCAGCAGTGACACACGGGCAAGCAGCACAGGGCGCTGGGACGGATGCAGATTAATGGGGTTAGCGAGGACAGCAGGAGGGAATCACCATCAGCAATACACAACTCTGGTGGCAGGATGGGCTGGCAGTGCCCAGCAGGCCTGCCAGGACCCTCCACCCGGCTCGAGGAGGGATTAGAATCAAGGTTTAGTTCCATTTATTTTTTTTTTTCCCTTTTTTTTCTTTTCGTTATCAAGACCAAAAAAAAAAAAACAAACCAAAAAAATAAAAACCCAAAAAACAAGGGGTGAAGCCAGGGCTGGTCCTAGGAGACAAACAACAGGGATGGAGGGGGGAAAGGAAGGGGCAGCAGACAGACAGGGGACGGGCGCTTCACATTACATCCACAAAGAACTCACTGGGGTTGCCCATGGCCATTCGGAAGGACTGTCTACTGGCCGTCAGTTCGGGGGGCACAGAGGCCAGGTCACGGCCCGGCGGTGCCCCAGGGGGGCCCATGGCTGACGGCGGCGGAGGCATCAGCAACATGGGGGGGCTGAAGAGAGGGGGGAGGCCGGGCGGCCCGTAGGACTGCTGGCTGTGGTGGCTGCGGATGCTGTGAGCCAGGGAGTGCTGGCTGCGCTGGCTGTGCTGGCTGGCCGGCACCGAGCGCTCGCTGGCCGCACGCTCGCGCCGCATGCTGCTCCTCGTGGTGTGGTCCGACTCGCTCCCGCTGCCACCCGACTTGGACTCCCCGGTCTTCTCTCTCTCCTTCCTCCTCTCGCTGCCGCTGCGATTGGAACCGCTGCTCCGGCTCCCTGCAAAGCGCACAAGGCAGGGTTAGGTGACAGCTCAGACAAGCCAGGGAGGAAGGACACTTCTCCGGCCCGAGGGGACCTACAGCACAGCCATCTGCCAGCACAGACCCTGCTCTCAGCCTCCTTTCCACCCCGAGTCCCACAACCCTTCTGAGATGGCTTTTGCCCTGGCTTCCCCCATGCACAGGGCCTTGCCTACGCAGCCCTTCCCTGCATCTGCCCACCTGCAGGCATATTTCAGTCCTGCCCACTCACCTTCACTGTGCTGGCTGCCCGCACTGCCCCCTCCGTAGCTGTAGCCTGGGTCCGGGAAGCCGGGGTGGGGGTTGTATGGATGAGGTGGTGGATACTGATATGGGAAAGCCATAGGCCAGGGTGCAGCTCCCGGGTGGGGGAGCGGAGCCAAAGTGTCCTGATCAGAGGCACCGCTGGAGCCATCGTGATCGTGAAGAGACAGATTAGCCATGTCTGGAAGAAAGCAGAGAAAAGGGGTTAGCCCAAGCAGAACGACAACAACATGTAATGAAGCAGCTCCGTGTCCACCCTTGCTGATGGACAAGGATGGGGTGCACGAGGAGATGCAAGACGTTGGCATTCTCCCTGATAGTCCATGCAACCATTTGTGCTTCCTGGCTGTGCAAGTCAGAGCTGCCACACTAACACAGAGACAAGCTTGGTGGGAAAGAACCACATCAGAGGTACAGCTCACCCTGCCAATTACCTCTCCCAATCCTCTCATTTGAGCAGAACCCAGTTGTCTGAGCACCACCCCTCTGCCAGCACTGGAAGTTCAGAGCCTGGAGACAGTCAGTGAAGACTAAGACTCTGCTATGGCTGCCCAGGAGAAAAGACTACAGAGTAGATGACAGCGTCATCTTCCAACTTCACCACCCCAGCAGCACGACAAGGGAGCTGGGATGTTCTTCCTCGCTCTTTAACAGGGTCTTTAGAACAAGGGGCCCAGCCTGATAGCAATGGTGGTAGCTTTCTCCCTACAGTGTTAGCAGGGCTCTGCAGGACCTCACCCCCGCTCCATTCCCTCCCACCCACACACGCCAAGTGCCATACTTCCACAGAGGTCCCCGAAGATGTAGTAACATTGCTCCGAGAAGGTGATCTTGTTCACGGTGTGTCGGATGTAGCCAGCCTTCAGCAGATTGCTGGCATATTTGCGGGATTCACGACGGTCTGTAAAGCCCTCCACATGGTGATAGAGCCAATCCACAACATCCGAACCTGCCACCAAACACCAGAGTCAAATACAGCAACAGAAAGGAAGGCAGTAGCCCTTGAGGCCACACTGGAGCCAAGAGAAAGTGAGCCAAAAGGCAAAAAGGGACTGCACAGCCAAAGGTTCAGTTTACGACTCTGGCCTGGACAACAGTTTACGGTGACAGAGATGCTCCCGTGGGTATCTGCTCGGAAAACAGGCCACCCGTTCCCCACTCCCTGTCCCTGCTGCCAGCAGCACGGTCACTTACCAATGAAGGCATTGGGGATGGTGATCTTCAGCCACATGCGGTCACGCACCTCCAGGCCTGACTCTGGGGAGGCCATGGCTTTGACAATGGTGGCCATGTCGCTGTGGATGGACAGGTGAAAGTCATCGAGGCCTGTGGTGTGGACAAAGGGAAGGGAGGCAGAGATGAGAGGGGACGGAAAAGACAACAAGGCCACACGGAAGCATCACACACAGGAGGAATGGGCCAGGGAACAATACATCGCAGCCAGTCTGGGGGCGCATGCTGTGTAACCCCCCTTCCAGCCTTCCCCTGTCAACCATGTCACCTTGTGCGAAACCCAGCCTAGAGTCTCCTTCCTTCCAACCGGTCCCAAGCAGCTGAGATCTGAAAGTTGCCAGGTGTGCCCACACAGCCCAGCAAGGGGATTATCCACTCCTCACAAACTTACAACAAACTCCTGGCTTTTTGCCCCGGCTCTCTAGACCCTTGCTTCAGGGCTCTGTACACTGCAATCATCCAAAACTTCAGAAAGCAACCAAAAGAGCCATGTGCTCAGCAGGACCCTGCCCCACTGTGAGGCTCTTGGCTCCCAGTTGCCTCCATCCTGCCCCATCTGCTGTCTGGGAGAAGCCGACTCCCTATGGACTGTTGCTCTCAGCCAGTAATCCCTGACTGCTCTGAGCCTTTCCTCTGCACTCACCACAGCTCCCAGATTGCACCCAGGCTCTTGGACTCTCCTTATGTACAGGGCTGAAAAAGGTGGTATTAATTCACCTGGCTGAAACTCCCCCTGATCCCAGCGCCTGCCTGGTGAGAGCCATCTCCCCCTCAGTCCCCGGGCAGGGCAGACCTTGCCCGTCCCAGCTGCTCCCAGGCAGATGTATTGCTCCCTTTACAGCACAGTGGAGGCGAGGAAGCCGTGCAGCGGGTGGAGCACGGAGGCACAAGGACTTACGTTCGGTCTCTGGGATGGAGCTGGTGATGGAGGAGCTGGTGGAAGTGATTGTGCTCATGGATGGACTCATACCGTACGCTGGGTAGGTGCCAGTCATCGCTGCCGTGTGAGACACCCAGGCTGCCGGGTCGATGGGCCGGATGGGCTCACCTGCAGTGAAGAAAGAGTCAGTCAGCAGCTATAAGAAATTATCCCCTCATCAATACAGCCTCTGGGGAGGGACAGGGACTCAGCGCAGGCCATTCCATCCCCGGTATCTGCCGGGACTCACCCGGATCGGAGCATGGAGAGTCTGGCCCAGCCCAGATCCGCTGGGGAGCAACTGGGAGAGAAAGAAGAGAGGGAGGGTCAGCAGGAGAGGTGCAGAGGGAGAGATCCCCCTATGGCTCAAGGGGGGGTTTCTCTGTCCTCTGGCGCCCCGAGCAAGTGACCCCCCTGCCCCAGTGAAACGCGTCCCCAGCGTGATGTGGGAAGGAGGGCTGGGCTTATGGGCATTTTGGCCTGGGAATTGGACACAGCAGCCTCCTAACAGGAGAGCTGTAACCCCACCAAACACTAATTCAGTGCCACATGGAGTCACACACACAGGGGAGGAACAAAACAACAACCAAGTAAGTGCTTAAGGCAGGGCTCTCACATGAGCTGGGCACCAGCGCTAAGGGTGGGTCAGCTATCCACTTACTCCTAGGTAACGAGAAGCAGCCCCGGGGGCTGGGGTCCCAGCACTTGGCCACCGTCAGGGTGATGGGCCTGAAACAAAAAAGGCCAGAGTTAGAACAAGAGCCCAGTGGTACAAAGCCCTGCACAATGGGTGGGAGCTGCATCCTGTGAGACAGGGAGAATCTGCAAGTACAGTGCCCTTGTCCCCTTCCAGCTATGGATTTTCTTAGTGGCACAGACAAAACAATATGACCCTGCTGAGGGTTGCTGATGACCCTAATGACACAGCATCCCCATGAAAAGGGGGCACAGACCCCAGTTCACCACCATTCTGTTGGCTGTAATTCTTGCTTTGGGCATGAAAACCCAGGAATTGAAGCAACACCAAAACCCTAAGTTCTGAGCTGCTGCAGGGCCACTGGCAGACACGACTCACACCCTCCAAGCACACACCGTACAGCTGCCCGCGGGGGTAAGGAACAACCCCAGTGCTTACCCCGGCTTGTGCACAATCTCCCTCAGCACCCGCACAGCATCGTCGTTGCTCATGTTCTCAAAGTTGATGTCGTTTACCTGCAAACAATGCAAAGAGGTGAGTTCCAGAGATGTGACCAGAGGCTGAGCTCCCCCACTCAGCTCAGCAGTGACTCAGCTTCCCTCTCCCGAGCACAGCTTCCTGGGTTTAGCCTGCCAAAGCACACAGGGAGGCTTCTGGGTCTTTTCTTACTGCTTTCCTCAGCCCAAAGATGGAGATATGTGGGCGAGAAGTACCTGCAAAAGCATGTCTCCTGGCTCAATCCTGCCATCAGCTGCCACAGCACCACCCTTCATGATAGAGCCAATGTAAATGCCTCCATCCCCACGCTCGTTGCTCTGTCCCACAATAGAAATGCCCAGGAAGTTGTATTTCTCTGCAGGGATGAAAAGAGAAAGAAGTAAGACACCATAAAGCAGCAGGCACAGCAGCCCTAACCTCAGACAAACCACATGCTAACGATGGCTGCTCACACCCCTGTCCCAGAAGGATGTCCTGGGATGCAGAGGAACTCTCGAGAGAGCAGTGCTTCAAGACAAGCCACTCTCCTACAGAATCCATCCCCTCACTCCTCCCCACCTGTGTTCTCTGTGCCCCCTCCCCAGTTCCCTCTCCACTGCCCGGTCTCACTCAGAAGGACTGTAGGCTCCACGCACACCTCCCACTCACCCATGTTCAGCGTGACTGTGATGATGTTCAGGGACATGGTGGAGTCTGTGATGCTGCTGAAGGACGATGACTGCAACATAAGTGGAACATGAGATGTCCTCCTGTGCCTCAGCAACATTCCCAGCCCCAGCTCCTTCCACTTGTGCTCCCTGTGGCACCACAGCCACAACCCACAACTCCAGCCTTACACTGGGAGCTTTGCAGAGCCACAGGGCATCAGCCACTGTCCTTACCACCTCTCCACAGCCAGGACAAGGTCTGTGGTCTCCCAGCTCTTGAGGCTACATTGGCTTGGGAAGGGTTTCATAGAATCAGAGAATGGCTGGAGTTGGAAGGGACCTTAAAGACCATCTAGTTCCAATCCCCCTGCCATAGGCAGGGATACCTCCCACTAGACCAGGTTGCTCAAAGTCCCATCCAGCCTGGCCTTGAATCCCTCCAGGGATGGGGCATCCACGACTTCCCTGGGCAACCTGTTCCAGTGCCTCACCACCCTCACAGTAAAGAATTTCTTTCTAGTATCTAATCTAAATCTCCCCTCTTTCAATTTACAACCATTACCCCTTGTCCTATCGCTACACTTCCTGACAAAAAGTCCCTCTCCAGCTCTCCTGTAGGTTCCCTTCAGATACTGGAAGGGATTTACAGCACTTTATGAAGTCTCAGCACTTGGATGCCACCCATCCCCAGCTGCGCCCACAGCAAACACCGCCAAATCCCTGCTCAGCCCTGGAGCACAGTGTGGGGAGACCCACCAGGCAGTCCACCCTGCCCTCCCCAGGACACCCAGCCCCCGGGTACCCGCTCAATGCGTGGAGCCTTCTGTTTCCGCCGGCGCCGCTTGTGCCTCCTCATTAGACGGGAAGCACTGCTTTGCTCTGTCGAACTGCTAAACCTAGAGGCAAAAACCAGAGTCAGCTCTGCTGCTGCCAGGGTGGTGGCTCTGGCAGCAAGGGAGCCAGAGAAATTGTCCAGAGAATAGAGGATGGCAGAGGCAGAACATGTACATGGGGGACAGACAACAGCAGAGGGGGCTGCTGGCTGTGACCTGAGACAGAGGCAGGTCTGAGCACGGACACTGGAGCCCTGCAAAGGCATCTGTCTGTGCGGGGAGGCAGGGGGAAGCCCCCAGGACCTAAGCTCTCCTACCTGCTGGTGGAATCATCTTCATCCGAATCGAAGAAGCTGGTGGTCTCCAGCTCACTGCTCATGAGCGTGGAGGAGCTCTCGTACCCGCCCAGGTCTCGGCGTCGCTCTCCCTTCACTGTCCCATTCACCCTGGGTGCTATGAAAAGACAAGATTCAGTGTGCTTGAGACAGGCCACAAGGAAACAACCCCTTCCCCTATGGCAGGGCTCACGGCAACCTTCTCAGAACGAATCTGGCCACCAGGTAATCCCATCTAGAGCCAGCCGGCTCTGAGTCCACCCTGGGATCAGATCCACCTTCTGTGGGATGCCTCTTCTATCACTAGAGGACGGGGAAGAGGCTGACAGGCCATTGGAACAATGCTGCAAAACTCGTGGAAGATCCACAGCTGGTTCCTTGGCAGAGCCAGGAGCAGCATGGAGCAGCAAGGCTACAGCATGCTCTGCTCTTCAACTAAGGACCGAGGCACTGCTGCCTCCTGCTCTCCAGGCTTCTACAGGAGACATCTCCTTTGCCCCAAACGTTTCAACACCAAGCTCTGATGCAACAGAGGTGTCAGATCCTGCCTCCAACATGAGGCTATAGCCTCAGATCACTGAACAGCCCTTCTAAGCTGGGAAGGTTCTGCACAGCAGAGAGAGCTGCCCCATGCCTCGACCTGGTGCCCCCAGGGTGCCATAGCTGTGCCCTGCAGAGCTCTCGCCGCATTACTGACACTCACCGTGCTCAGGCCCCTCCTTCCGACGGGGTCGTTCCCTTTGCGATGACACCACTGAGTCTGTCTCTGTCTCGTTGTCCAGGTTTTCCCGACTCCCCCCAGTATTAGGGCTGCAATGAGATAAAAAGAGCAAATATGTCCACAGGGAACAACTTAAGCAGGCTCTCCCAGCCTCTGTGCTGGCTGGCACAAGCCTCCAGCCATCAGCTCTCTCCTTCTTGAAGGACAGGAGCAGAGAGGGTGAGGAACAACCACAGCACATCTGTGAGTGCAGGGCAAGGGATCAGGAGAAGCTGTGCCAGCTATTTGCCAACTTCCCCACAGTATTTCCAGCACACCCTTGCTTGTGGAATAACACAGCTCCACTTCGAATCTGCTCCCAGCCCCATCCTCCTCCCCTCGAGCTGGCTGTGATCGCTGCCAATTTGGGCAAGAGTGTTCCAGCCCCTGTTCTTTACAGCAAAGTTACAGCAGGTCCCTCAGAAACCAGGATAGGTTTCCAGATAACTTACTGGAAAGAGGGGGGCCTGGAGTCTCCGATTCCTCCCGTGCGCTCCATGGAGGGTGGCAGCTCTGTCTGGTTATCAGCACAGACCGAGCCAGCATCTGAATGCGAACCCTCTGCAGACACCAGCTGGAGGGATGAGAGACAGAGAATGAAATGGATGAGGCACTGGGAACACACTTACAAGAGTGGCCAAACGAGCTGGCCAGAAGCCTGCCTGGCCCAGGATCTCATCTCTGACGGTGGACAACAGCAGATGCCCAGGAGCGGGTATGGAACAGGCCAAGCACGTAGCAACACTACCCCTCAGCACCTTCCCAGACACTGGCTATTTGTGGCTCAGGAATGCCTGACCCAGCGGTGAAGCCGGAGTTGCCGACAGCTCTGACACCATCTGCAAGCCCACGCGGGGCAATTCTTACACTCAGGTAACCTTCGGCACACGTGCTGTAGCAAGGAGTAGATTCCCCTAGTTCTTCTTGCATTGGAAGAGGCAGCCACCAGTCACTCCTTTTCTTGACTTCACCAGGCTCCACGCCTCTGCTTCAAGCTGTGGGACCCAGCAGGACTTTCACCTTCCCAACCCATGGGAGCCGGGGGTAACAGGGCTCAGGGCTGAGGGTGGCTCTGAAATAGGCTCCGACATGCTCTTTTTCTGGCTTCCCCACTTTGCAAACTTTCAGGTTGTGTCTGGATAATCAGCTTGGGCACAACCTCCAGCCAACTTCTGAGAGGCTCAACAGCTTCCCCAGCACAGAAATTTAAGAAAGGGTCAAACCCCAGGAAATCTTTATACCAGCCATGCTTTGGGGCAGCCCAGGCACCCCTGGACCTGTGCCTCTGGCCCCAAGAAAAACCACAAATTTCAGGGCTCAGGGAACGAGGTGGAGCCTCTCCTAGGAGGAACGGGCTCACCAGTGGGACGAAAGGGAGGACGGCTCAAACGAGCTCAATGGAAAGTGGTTTCCCCAACATTGCTCCCTATCCAGGTTAGCGCTCTCCCCACTTTCCAGCTGCACTGAGCAGGGCTAACCCCAACAGGGCCGGGCAGGAAAGCAACAAAAAGCCCTTTCCTTGCAAGAGACATTCGGGAAGCCCCAGAGAAGAGGTGACAGAACGGAGCCCACAACCTTGGCCAGGGACAGGCCAGGGCTCACGAGCGAGGGAAGATCAATGTCTGTCTTTAGGGACCTTCCAATGTGCTTTTCCCATCTGCTCACGCCTGTCCCCTGCATGGCACGGGCGAGCAGGGGGTGGTCCTCCCCGGTGTCAGGGAGAAACCGCAGGTTCCCACCCCAGACAAAACAGGCTGGGGGTCAGCCTGGAGCCCGGGGAGGGGACAGGACGGGGTCTGTGGGCTTCAACCAGCTGCCGAGCCACCAGCCATTGCAGGAGAGGTCTGATCCAACAGAGGTGAGGGATGCCCCACTCTGGGTAAGGACAGATGGATCATGACACACAGGCTGGAAATGAGCTGATAGCACTGCCCAAACCACAACACCCAGTGTAAAGGCAGAGACAGCTCTGCTGCTTACTGGTGAGGAGACCACAGGATCAGATACCTGTTTACACAGGTCTTGAGCACTTCCCAGTATCACTGATGAGACACAGAGCCATGTCCTGCCCACCTTTGAGAACTGGGAAAACCATGATAAAGGGGATGCTGGGCCCCACAGATCATCATTAGGACAGGGTGCCCTGGTTTGAGTGACACAGGACTAATTTATCTTTCAGTCATTTTACTTTTCAGTAAGGTCTCTTCTAACGCTTGGAAAAAACTGCATTTTAGAAGACTCTAGTGTCTGAATTTGTGAAAACATTTACTTCGTAGCCAGCTCTGGTGAGTGGGTTTCAAGGTCTCAGTGTTTTCAAGCCCTGCCAGGCACAGGGACGAGGAGGAGCGAGACCCAGGCACTTGATCCAGGCTGCCAATAGGGTTATTTCATACCATAAACATCACATTCAGTATAAATTAGAAAGTTTGATGAGTTCTCCCTCTCTCTCTGCCTCAATGGCTGCCATTCTGAGAACTCCTTTTCCCAGTGCCGGAGCCCTGAGCCCTTCCCTCCCAAAGCCACAGCGCTCACAGGGTCCCACATCAGCTGTCCCTGCTGGGGGTATACGGCTTCCTGATGGTGGGATGGGCTGGGGATAGCCCTTGTGTATTTTATATTGGTATTGGGATCAATATTGGTTCTTTAGTATTATTAACTATTTAGTTATTCTATTAAATCTATTTATATTTCAGCCCTTTTTTTTCCCTTCTTTTTCCTCGATTCCCCTTCCCATGTGGGGAGGGGTCAGCAAGCGATAGAATAATTGTCTAAATGACAATAAATTGTCATGGGTTCTTCAAACCATAACACAGTGGGAGAGAGGTCTGCTGCCAGGGAGGACTGGGGGCAGGGAAGACAGAGCAGCCCTGAAAAAGCCAGAGCCAAGGCAGCAGACAGGGCAGAGAGCACCCTGGGGTGTCAAAAGCCGCAGAGCCTGTCCCACGAGCCCCAGGACAAGCCCAACAGCTCCTGCTCTCACCACCGTCTAACCAGCTCGTCTCACACTTGGCTCAGCTTCCGCTCTGCTGCTCTCCACACCTCCCCAGTGACCCGTCTTCCCAGGACTTGTCTCACTCCCCGAGGGCCACATCCCTGCTCCAGCAGCCACTGCCTGGGAGCACCGGGGAGGCGAGATCATGGCAGGGGCCAGCGCTGCCACAGAACGCTCTGTGCTTGCAGATACCAAGGCAAGACCAGGCAAACAGATCTGGTCCGAGGGAACTGGATGCAGGCAGCTGTCAAACAGCAGCGAGGGGAGGGGGAGAGGGGCTGTTCCCAACCAGAGGGACTGATGCTGCCTTCCTCTAACGATCCCGGGGCTGGGATTTCCTCCAGGGAAGGTTTTGATAACCACCCTGCACTTTTCCTGCCTCTCGCACTTGTCAGGAAATATTCACTTGGATCCAAGCCCCCATCTTTCCCTCTAGCTAAAATTAGTACCAAGTTCCTAAAATAGCCTCAGCCCAGCCTGTCTGGCAGAAGCAGCAAAGAAAGTGCCCCCCAGCCCCCAAACGACCCACAGACAAGGAGACTCTCAGCGCAGATAGAAAAAGAGACCATCAGCTGTGCTTGAAGCTCTCTGGGACTGCCATCACCTCCGTGCACGAGATCTGGCAGTGGTGCAAACTCCAGGCACGAGTTCCCCACAAGGAGCCAGAGCAGCAGCAGGGTCCGTGGCACCCACGCTGAGCAGAGAGAGCTCCTACAAGGAACACCAGTGGCTGCGCAGACGCATGGACCATGAGGAAAAGCATGCCAGGTTAAAAAAGAGCAATGGAAAGGAATCAGCGCCTCTGAGACACCCCACGAAGCAGGTGAAAAGGCAGCTGGAAAGGGATGAGTGGGGAGACCTCTCAGGGCAGATGCAGCAGCAGCCAGGCCATTTTCGGAAGCGCTGAGTAACCGCTAGAGGGAGGGCGGCTGGCGCTGGCCACCAGCCGCTGGCCCATTGTGTGGGAGCCCCGTGCCTGCGGGCAGCACTTCGGCCTGCGCCTGTCCCCGGCCAGCAGCCAGCAGCGCCCACCCGCCCCCCAAACAGCCACCTCACGGACCCCCAGCCGAGGCCTCGCCGTCTGGCGTGCAGATGGAAGCAGCATTGGGTCTGACCCAGCCTGATTTGCTGAGGATTCTCACTGTTTAGGGGCTATTTAGTGGCGCCTGGAAAAAGGCTCTTGGCATCTTGGTTCTGCTTCTGGTCTAGATCCCCCATCAGCACAAACTGCAGCTCAGCAGAGGGCAAAAGGGGTGGCTAGCTATGGAGACGGAACACCCTTCTCCCCCCGCCAAAAAAGGAGGGTCCCAGTGAGGGCAGAGGGAGGCATGCAGGCAGGGGACAGCACTTGCATGGCATGGCACGGCACCAGGGAGAAGCTGGTCCTGCAGCTGCCCAGGCAGTACCTTCAGTCTTCAGGGCAGCCAAATCCAGTCCGCTTCACCAGCACTAGAGTCACTTAAGCCCTTTGCGCCCGTCACCGGAGCAGGACTTTCCTTGGAAAGCTGACCCTGCCATAGGGGCAGAGGGGTTATGCTGAGGACAGGCGGGGACCACCACCTCTGCCAGGCTTCAGTGACCGTGAGCTCTCCACAGAGGATCCCACACCGCCCCCGGCACGAGGACCCAGCACCAGGCAGCCCCTCTCCAGCTGAGGGACTGGAGCATGGCAATCCAGCTCATCATCTTCATTAGCAGCCAGCACTTTGGCAGTCGGGAGCGTTCCTGGGCCTCACTGGGCGCTATGGAACCCGGCAGTGGCTTTCAGAGAGGCAGGACCAGACAGTGAGATACAGAAGGAGGGGCGTGCTTACCCAGGACACCACCCGGCCGTTGAAGCAGGGAAGCTTGGCATTGTCATCCGAGATTTCTTCTTTCACCACCCTGCAGAGGGAGAGCAGTCAGTCAGAGCCGGGCCCGGGGCTTCGGGGGAAAAGGAGACTGTCCCGGGGGGGCATCTGTACCCAGCTGTGGGCAGCCCAGGCCTGGGGACGGGTACGGGCAGCCCCCTCTGCCCACAGCACCACGGGCAGCTAAGAGGGGGCAGAACAGGCTCTCCCATTGACACCCAGCTGTTTTGCCCCCAGATGCACATTTTAATCAGTCCCCCAAAAAAATCAGATGCATATTTCCATCAGTTTGCTTATTTCTAAAGAAATTCACCAGTTCGCTTATTTCTAAAGAAATACATAATTTAAACCTCTTCATTAATGATCTGAAAGAATCACAATCTATGCCAGAGATTTCTAATAGGTGAAAGTGAAATACATTAAACACGCTGCCTCCCAAATGTTACTGTTGATTTTTAATTACATACATAATATTTCAACATCACTTCAAAGCTTTATAGTTGTGCCACGATGTCATGTTCCCACATCACACAAACAGCTATGTTATTATCAGCCTTCCCACTGGAGGGAGCAGATAATCTTTTCCCCCCCAACATTAAAAACATCAGTTTTTCTGAGAAGAAAATGTATTCTTTCTATTTTAAATATCATCGGGCACCTAAAAACTTTTCCCCAGCAAGTCTGAGTCTGCAAACTTGTAAACTCACCAGACTCAATTAATACCATCTTTGATAAACGAAACAATGGCAAAATAGGCTTTAACAAGTTCATTTTCTTTCCTACTCAATGACAACATTTTATGCGCTCTCATTTAATACAAAGATATCTTACAAGTAGTTTGTGATACTAATTTCCCCTTCCAAGCTGTATCTAAGGTAGCTTGACATATATTGTGCTTAAAAAAATAATGTAATAACTAAACAGTGAACAAAGAGATTCTCGTGGATGAGAAGTTCCACATGAGCCGGCAGTGCGCACTGGCAGCCCAGAGAGCCACCCGTGTCCTGGGCTGCATCAAGAGAAGTGTGGCCAGCAGGTCCCGGGAGGTGATTCTGGCCCTCTGCTCTGCACTCGTGAGACCCCACCTGGAGCACTGTGTCCAGCTTTGGAGTCCTCAACACAGGAAGGACATG
>JAOXNO010000052.1:127028-145794 GCA_028565335.1 Limnodromus scolopaceus | reverse complement strand
CAAGGGGCAACGGTTTTAAATTGGAAGAGGGGAGATTTAGATTAGATATTAGGAAGAAATTCTTTACTGTGAGGGTGATGAGACACTGGAACAGGTTGCCCAGAGAAGCTGTGGATGCCCCTTTGAGCAACCTGGTCTAGTGAGAGGTGTCCCTGCCCATGGCAGGGGGATTGAAACTAGATGATCTTTAAGGTTCCTTCCAACCCAAACCATTCTACAATTAGAATGGTTCTAGAATCATAAAATCATTCAGGTTGGAAAAGACCCTTGGGATCATCGAGTTCAACCATCTACCCTACTCTACAAAGTTCTCCCCTACACCATATCCAAACGACTCTTAAACATATCGAAGGATGGGGACTCAACCACCTCCCTGGACAGCCTATTCCAATGCCTGACTACTCCTTCTGTGAAAAACTCTTTCCTAGTGTTCAGCTTAAATTATGAAATTATGGTTTGGGGGAAAAGAATCCAACAGAAAAAGAACAAAAGAATGAATGTGAAGCTAGGTGAAATTACTTTTGAAAAAGAAGTAGCTTATAAGTAACTAAACACACAGAGGTGGGATCCCATCAACAGCTCGGAAGGGTCCCTGGGTCAGTCCCCAGCTCAGGGAGGACAGAAGTGGAGGTGAGCATGGGGCACGGAGCTGTGACCCGTTGCCCAGGCTGCCTGGTGACTGCCACAGAGCCAGAGCACGCCAGATCCAGAGCCACGGCACCCTGTGCTGCCAGCTGCCAAACCGCCACGGAACGCAGGACAGCGAGGCTCACCAGCACTTGCAAGGCATCGGCCAGAGGCAAGTGATCAGTGCTGGAGGAGCAAAGCCCAGGAGCAGGCTCGTTCTTCCCTGCCAGCTGCAGGTTCCTCCAGCATCACCACGCTCCGCAAAGGGCTCTCTCTCTGGGAGAAAGGCAGCACATGGCCACATCTCTGCTGCTACTCACAGTCCCTGCCCAAACCAGAGGGCCAGCAAAGGACCTGGACACACACTACCCATCCCCAGAAGGCACAGATGAGGAGGTCACGTTCCAAGCAGCCTAATCCACTCCCAGGATGTGTCTTAATTCCCCTTGCACAGATGGAGAAGCAGGAAAAAGTAGGAAAGGAGCAGTGAGAATGGATTAAAACCCTGCTGGCTTGATGTTTCTCCAGCATGCCCCATGCCAGCCTCTGCCCAAGGTCACTGCAGCCCCAGGCAGTGTCAAACGCAGGCAGCCTTCCCCAGGACCCATCCCCCTTGGCACCCACCCCAATCCTGCCCAGTGCCGGCGAGTTGCCGTCTCCCCACTTCCAAGCACACACACACCCCGGCCTGGCCGCACCAGCATCCATTCATACTGTCGCCAGCAGCCTGGACTCCATCCAATTCCTAGAGAGAGCTTCAGGCAGAGCCAGTTTCCAGCGCTGCCTGCTCGGGGACACAGAGTCCTGCCTGCGGGTGACAGGACGGGGCAATACACTCGCAGGGTCAAGGTGACCAACCGCTAAGCACAAACCAACTGTTCCACTGTCAATGGGGACAGAGGAAACCCAGCCCCGAGACTCCTGCCCGCCCTCAGCCGCAACGTCCGATGAACAAAGCCCCTCTGTCCCGCAGCTGGTCCCTCCTCACTCCGGTCACCCTCCTCACTCCGGTCACCCCAGGGCTGCCCCAGACGTCCCGGGGGTCAGCTCCACCCCACCGCAGTCTTCTCTCTCCTTCCCCAGCTACTGCACTAGTTATCACCTAGATGCCAGAGCACAATGGGATATATATTTAGACCATGCAGAGCAAAAACTGATAGCGCTGGAGTCGGGCACATGCCGAGCAGGAATAACTCTGCAGTCCTGCTCACGGCTGTCACCCCGCACACCCTCCCGGCTCTTTGCGCCCTGCATTCCTTCCCGGCCCCGAGCCTTCCTCCCCCCTCTCACCACCCTCTCCAGCCCACTCTCCTCACACCAGCGAGACAATGAAGTCACTCTCCTCACTCACAGCAGCAAGGCCGCAGAAGGCAGCAGCCGAACGGCCTCTGGGGGAGCTGTGAGCGGTGCCACGTCTCTGCTCCCGGGGCTCGGGGGGGCGGCCATGGGATGTGGGTGTGCGGGGCGGGAAAGCCATCCCCGGGAAATGTTAGGAAGAGCCGCCAGCTGATGGGGTCTGAGCTCGGAATCCCCAAAGAGCAGACCCAGAAGGAGCACAGGCTCTTTCAGTTCTCTAAAAGCCTTTCCTTTCTGGCAGGAGCCACCACAGCCCAGGGAAAACATCTGCCCGAGGTTGCTTTCAAAGGGACTGCTTTTAGTTTACCGTCCACCGGGGCAGCCCGGCTTCAGATGTCCCCCTGTTTAAAGTCCTGCTGGGGGCTGGGAGTGGCGCCGGGGAGAGCCCTCGGCGAGCCCTGCGCAGGGGAGCGGGGTCCGGCCCCGCCAGCAGAACGGCCACTCGCCGGCCCCGGGGCTGCCCCGCAGCCAGTGCCGAGCCGCAGGCCCAGCGCCCCGGCCTCATCTGCCTCGGATTTTCCAACAAAGGGATCTGCGGGAGGGAGGAGGTTACAGGGGAGGCAGGCGAGTGGGCGGATGATTCAGCCGCCATCCCCAGCCGCACGGGGCCAAGCCGGGGGCGAGAAGGAGGAGGAGGAGGGGACGGGGTGTGCGGAGGGGCTGCCAGCACCGACACAAGCGGCACATCTGCTCCATGCAGCCGGGGAAGGGGAGGGAACCCGGCTCCATCCCGCCGGCTTCTCCGGCAGAGCCTCTCCCCGGGCTCCCTGGCCGCCAGGGACAGGCAGACGCTGCCTTCTCCGGGGAGCCCCAGCCCGGCTCAGGAAATTAGAGGGTATTTTATATCACAGAGTCACGTCCAAGGAATGAAGGGAAAGCGGGGAACAAGAGAGCGTGCAGAGGAGAGAAAGGAGGCCATAAACCCCAGGGCTTGGATTGCCCGGGCTGCCCCCCTCCACCTCCTGCTCGCCCGGAGCCCCCTGCCGCGATGGGCCATGCACACAGGGGAGTTTGGGGGGTTTGAGCTCCAGCCAGCTCTGGTGTCTCCTAACCACAGCGGGGTCCCAGAGAGGAACCGGGATGGAGCAAGGCCAGCCCTGGAAAGAAGAAATCCAAGAGACACTGACAAAGGCTGCAGGAGGAGGATCTGAGCTGTGGATGCAGCTGGAGCTCAGCAGCCCCCGCCACTCATCTCCAGCAGCCCCACTCCCCAAATCATCTGTCCAAGGGCTCGCAACGGGGAGGACATTTAGGGAGATGCAACCACGGGTGGTGGTGGTGATCAGAAAAGCTGAATCTGGAGGTGGGGGGGGGGTCAGTACCAAGAAGGGAGGTGAGGGAAGGGGAGCCCTCAAGCCTGTCAGACAGCTAGGTGGCCAGGATGAAAGAGAGTCTTATGAGGGGAGGTGCAGATATAGGGGAGACAATTGAGCAGCGACAATTTCACACTACAAAGATGAAAAGCTAGTAAAACAGATAAAGAAAAAAAAACCCAAACAAGTAAGATCTTTTCCTTCATTTAGCTCAATTATTGTGACGAAATACCTTCACAAAACAGCACCAATTTTTCCATCATCGCAAAGCCCAGAAATTCAATGTTAGACTTCATTGCCTATTACAACCCCCCCAAAAGTGTACAGATTAAGTAGGTCACTCCTCTGACCTTAACAGCCCCCATCTCCTACAGCCCACAGAACCACGAAAACCAGAAAAAAACAGAAACAAAACTAACAAAAACTATCAGGAGGTGTTTCTACCCAATACCACAAGCTTCAGAGATTTACAAACCAGAAATGTGATCTCATTTTCAAGACCTTCAGTACACATCCCTTAGGGCAGGGATGTCTTGTCTCCAAACGATTGTACAGATTAATAACACTGCACAGCAAAAGGGAGCACCTTCATGTGCTACTATCCAAAATGTGAGCATCTCCTGCCTCTGGAGCAAAACCCTCCTCCCTTCTGCAAGACCAAAATGCCAGGGCCATAGGGATGAGCTCTGCAGCCATTTCACCAGAAGAGAAAATCGGACAGGGCAATTCTCCAACAGAGCTGGGATTGTGGATGGGAAATACTCGCCTATTAGACTAAGCCCAGACATGACACGTGTGTTTCCTGTGGGGATGTGATTCCCCCACGGGCCACAGGCCCAACCAAAGAGCACACACGTGTATCAGCAAGACCTTGGGCTTCGCAGGCAGGCAGTGTGCGTCAAACAGGATTAGAGGATTTGAGCTGCCTGTCTCCATAAGCCAGGGCATTCTTTGGGTCTTCCCCACTGTATTTTTACCTCCTGTGTGAGGAGGAGGGGGTGCAAATTGCACAGTGCACTGGGGTGACAAGGCCTCGCCAAGTGTAAACACAGACCATCACTCTCACATTTAATTTCCCTCCCGAGCCCCTGGAGAGGGTATTCTTCACTGTTCCTCCACTGCACAGCGTAAGAAGGGACACACAGATTGGTGAGGGTTTAGCTCTGCCCGACCCTCGCCCCAGAGGAGCTGCTGTGCCCTGATCTGTCCTGCACCCCCTATGAATGTGAGCTCCCCTGCAGTACTGTCTTAACCTGGGGTGTTTTTAAGAATCAAGAAGCACAAGCCAGCTGTCCTGCTCACACAAGAAGACGACAGCTCTGCATTCAAGCAGGAGAGGCCACCTCTGCTTTCCTGACACATCACGGAAGCCTTGCAAGGATTGCCCGGAGAGCAGGGTCACCCCATCCCAAGCTATTACCCCCTCTCCTCAAGGAGCAGGGACATCGTGCCCATGAGCAAATGCACAGGAACAGCCTCTTTCATCTTCAGGCTGTATCTCTACAGCCTCCCTCAACTGCCCTCATGGCTACTGCCCCACAGCAGCCCCCCCGTGCCCCACAGCTTGCTGTGCTGTCCCCCCCACCATCACTCAGGCAAGGGACAAGCAGACATCTAACATGGCAACTGCTTTCTCCACAAACCCCCAATCAACACATCTACAACCACTCCACTGGACACACACCAGGGCAAGTGCAGCCCCCATCCAGGAGGCGCTTGGCTCCGGCCGGGCCCGTGCTCAGCCCTGCAGACATCACCGGGTGGGAGATGACAGATGACAGATCTCCTGCCTGTCTAGTCCAAAGACTGGAAAAGGAATGGCATTTCAGAACGAGCCACTCGGCCTCGCAGGCCTGCCCAGGAGCAGCACTTATCAAAGCACAGCTACAGACCCTGATTCCGTCCCAGCTCTCGGAGTGACCATCTGGCTGCAAACAGCCCCGACAGGCCCGGCCGCCACCGAGGAGGAAGCTGCATGGGGGCTGCAGCAGGCACCTACACACTAATTAATCCTGCCCTGCCCCAGTGATGCTTCCCAGCCCCAGAAGGACATTTACAGACATCATCAAAGGAAGCATCCTCCAGGCCCCTGAAGGTTCAGTGACACTTTCAGGCTCTTTGAATTGGAAATCAGGACAAACGGGAACTCCCAGCAAAAGCCCAGCCAGGATCTTCACTCTGGTAGCTCAGTTTCAGTTCCTGAACAGCTCTAACAGTTTCGTGGCCCAACACAAGGATGAAAGTGCAAGGAATCATCGTGAGAAAGGAAGATTTGAGGTAAACATCTGCAGAAACACCCTTCAGGGAACCGAGATATCCACAGACATAGCAGTGACCAAAAGCTGGACTTGTATTCAAGGTGGGATAGGAAACGGGCCCAAAGAGGTCTCAGCCAAATGGAGACACACACACGAGACAGGGTAAAATCCCAATGCAGTTGCTATGGTCCACATTAACACTGAGAGGCAGCAAGTGAAGCAGAGGAGGCTTGGTCTGCGGTGACACTCAGCTCCCTCTGGGTATGGACAGTGGGAAGAGCCCACACAGAGCTGCAACAGAGAGTGAGGGACAGTGCAGAGGTGGAACATGAGCTCACCCAGCTACTGCAGGCAGCAAAACGTAAAGGGCACAACAACATCTTACAAAGAACTTTGTGGAAGAGGTGCCTGGGCCCCAGAATTCCAGGCAATTCTCACCCACCCCTCTCTAAGCTGGCTAGAAAAGCAACAGGCTCCCTGGCGCTCAGCGCCGAGGACTTCATGCCGGTTAAGACAACAGCAAGGAACTGTAAAGGGCTCTGAGGATTGCTGGGAGGACACCGGCACATGGGCAAGGGGAAAGGGAGAGGGGCACGGTGTCCGAGAAGGCTCTGCACACCCCACGAGGAAGGTAGAACCAGGCCTGCCTTTTCTGGCCCTCAGTTGAGGGACGCCAAGTCAGTCCTGCTTTTTCTTAACAGCAGGCAAGGCTCCTGCCAAGAAAGCGCTGCTGCTGTGGAATGTGCTGGGCCAGCAGTACAGCTCATTCCTGGAAAAGCATCAACTCAGCGGGAGAGCAAGGAGAGGGGAAGAGGGGGAAAACGGGAAGAGGGGGAGGGTGGGAAACAAAGTCTGAAAGCTTGGACCTCCACACCTGGGCAAGCAGGGAGCTACCACAGAGCAGTCTGCTCGCCAGCACCCCCTTGCCTGGGCTACCAGCACAGCAGCCTGGCCAGCACCAGCCCTCTGCTCCGGGAGCACCCTTCTGCTGGCCCAGACACCTCCAGAGCAGGTCTGGGGAGGCACAGACCCAGGCAGAGGTCTGTGGGGAGGGGGGTGAGGTCTGCTTCCCCCATCACATCAACAATTAATTTGTATATGACAGGTCTACACCAGGAGACAGCAAAGCAGCCTCCACACGTGTCCTGCCCTCAAGACACTGACCAGATCACGTTACTCTCCCTGCACAGCTTTGCAAGAGTCTCTCAAGGAAACCAGCCCAACCTCCTACCCAGCGGGAAGGGGCCTTGAAGGATAACAGGCTCTAGATGACTGCACCTACTCTTCTCATCCAGCTGGGCTACCATCAGCAACATTCCTGCTAACTGGGTGTGTAAGACATACAGAGAACCCCTAAAAAACCAACAGGGAGTTAATAAAGCTCAAAACTAAGTTCCACCACAAAACATTTGCCAAAGACAATGAGAAGGAATCACGCAAAGAAGAGCCTTTCAGAGCCACAACAGCTGCATGGTGGCAAAGAAAGAACTTTGTCCTCGATCCCAGGCTATTGCAGCACTCTGGAAAAAAGGGCAAACAGTCCTCTGGTCTCAAGATGCAGGAGGCAGCAGACAGCAGGAAGGGTCTGAACACTCATAAGAACCATTTCTGACCATCACTAGGACAGGGACACATGTTCTTCTTCTTCCTCACCTTTGAGCCCTGGATAATTTTTGGCGCAACCTGACCTATTTGGTTCACTCTCAGGACATTATCAGCAAGTCAGGTAGAACCTGGAGAAAAACAACGGTTTAAACAATCAGCTCCTACACAGGTCTGCTAGTAGACAAGCCCAACCAAAGGCTGAGGAAGGCTGTTTCACCTCGTCTCCTGCTTTTGATGGTGTCAGTGCAGATGATGGTACAAGAAGTTCCCTGAGCACATTTCAGTAGCCTTTTATATACTTCATTTATTTCGGCTAATACCAGTCATCTTCACCAAACTTCTCTCAAGACACAGGGCCAAACCCTCGAACACCACAACAAGCAATGTCCTACCAAGCATCCTTTACCAGGCCAGCCAAGCTTGCCCTCCAGCCATCACTCAGCAAACAAGCAAATACAACTGCTGGTAGAAGAGACAAGAAAGATGCTGCAGTCCTCACCAAACCAAGCATGTGCCGGTACACAACTGACTCAACTAGAGGCCCAGAAAGCAGATGAGAGCCATAAAGCAGCAGCCAATCGATTACTGTAAATTAAAAGGAATCTGATTAGCCAAGAAGCAGGGAAAATGTGAGCTGTCTCGACCATGCTGCTGGTTTACTCTCAGCAACAAAAACACCCACTTCTTTTTCCTTCCTTTACAAAAGTGTCCTGACTCCTCCTGACACCTTATGGATGTTCGGCTGGACAAAGCAATATGATGGTGAGAAGACCATCACCTGCCTAGGACTCCCCCAAAGGAGTGTAACAGGATGCAGACCACGGTCTTGACCTGAAGAGAAAGCACTTTCTGCAAGCAGCCAGGCTTTTCTGTTCCAGCCGCCCGGCTACAAGCGATGACTGGCATTAGTCTGTAGTCTGCGTGAGGTGCCACATACAGAACCAAGTCCAGGTCCTGCCAGGACTCACCTCTGCACCAGGGCTCAGCAACCTTTCCAACAAGAGAGTAATTTTCCCCGTATTTAGAAGAGGATGGTGCTGTGGATTACTACAGCAACATACCTCACCTCTGCAGGACCAAGTCCAACTCGGAGCTGCTGCTTTTCCCTGACACTGTGAACTGCCACATACCATTGAAAACCTTCCCACATGCCATCTCCAACAACTGCACCCAAGGCTGGATAATGATCAGTGACCTCCAGAAGTCACTATCACACGTGACTTGAAACGTTCCTCTTGTGGAGGGTCTCAGAACCACAGCTGCCAACTCCCTGGTCCTTCAAGGATGAAGAAGGGCAGCGGAAGGCAGCACAACCTGCCTGCAGTCTGTAAATATCCCATGAACCCAGTAACTGGTCACTCTACACATTAATTATTCCCAACACCAGCCCAGAAAGACTCGTCACACGTTATTACTGCAACAGGACAGTTCCCATGTCTGTGAATCTGCTGATAAATCAAGCCCACCCGAGCACAGGCACCAACCACACCAAAGTAACATCCTGTGAAGGCATCAAAAGATTTTCAAAGTGTCCCACACTGCCAATATCAGCACACCAAAAACAATTGCTGCAATAGGCTGCCATGTTCCAGGGGGGGGGAAGCAGCCATACAGACAGAGCTGGGCGAGCCAGACCCAGCTCAGACACATCACACCCAACGCGCACAACCCGTAGAGACGTTTCATACCTCTGCAGTAGGTCAGAGCTGCCCCAAGGGAACCCAGACAGAGCATACCCTGAGCTGAAGTAGATGCCGCCACCCTGAGCCTCCTCTGCCACTCTGAGGATGCCTGGGCAGGGAATAATCTTAAGAGTTTTCTCAGACTAACCTGCCTTTTGGCCCCAGCTGAAACAAAACATTTTCACTCTGGAAGGAAAAATCCATCTCACAGGAGCCCCTTCAGGACCTAAAGGTGCATTTACCAGCTCTGGCTCGAGGACAACAGGAAGGTCTGCCATAGGGGACTCAGCTGTGCAGCTACATCCTAGAAAATCCACCCTCCTCAGAGATACAAAAGCCAGTAAGAAAAAATTCAAATTAACACTGAGCAATGGCAAAACTTCCTGCATTAAGGCCCTATATGGGCTTCCAGTGCAGCACAGCCTCAGCTGGGCCCACAGGCAAGTCTCTGCAAATGGCACCAAAATACTGGTTGAGCCAGGCAGGGCTGAATGAACTGGGACAGCTCATTAGCTGTATGCAAACAGAAATACAGAGTTTGCATATCCATCACAGCTTCTGAAAAAAGCTTCAGTTTTAGAAGCTGCTGCACCCTGGGGACAGCCCAGCAGGCTTCTTCTCCTGCCCCTGGCCACAAAGCCAGGTTTGTCACCACTCTTCTGACACCCCTCTGGTTGTCAACAGCATCGGCATGGCACAGTGCAGCGTATGGGGGACAAACAGCATGCTTGCAGACGGTGAGACACCAGAAGTCCACGAATCTCCAGCAGGACAGAATAGGTCAGAGCAATGCTGAAGGAAAAAGGTGAAGCCCAGTGAGTGGTCAGGCCAGCACGCTAGTACCAGCTTCCCCACTATGATAATCCATGCTGAGCCAGAGCTCCCAAAACACAGACCCTTCTGGAAGACCCTCAGTGTCCTCAGAACCGGTCTGTACATGGCAGGAGCTGCCAGCCGTCAGAAAACAGGGAAAAGCCTGCAGCCTCTGTTACCCAGACCCTGAATTCCCAGCCGATCACAGAGACAGCTGCCAGTGATCAGAGGGGCCACGTAGCAAATAAATTCCTCTGCAAACCCTAGGGGCAGGTCAAAAACCAGCAGAGGAAAGACCTTCCCACACAGCAGCCGGTGCCAGCTCTCCCAGAAACAGATGTCTGCTCCAAGTCCTGCGAGGAAGCCTTCCCCCTCTTGGCTCACATCCTCAGCCAGGACCAGAAGGACAGACTCCCACTGCAGCGATTCAGTCTCTGCTCACTGTATCTTCTTTTCTTCCAATTTTCGCAAGATAGAAAATTATAGCCAACGAGACACAGGGACAGATGTCCCAGTGAGGGGATAACCAACAGGGAGGACCTACTGGATCCAGGTTCCCAAATGCTGCTTCTGTCGCCTTGGATAGCTAGCTGTGACTGGGAAAACAATGCTTCTGGCAGGTCTCCTTTAATAAATAACTGACACCACCATCAGAGCAGCCCCAGCCCTCCACCGTGACACAGGATTACACAGCACAGGAAGGTCAGCACCAGGCATCTCTGCCTGCCAATGCCTCTGGAGAATTCCAGCCCATTACTGGATGGGCTCAGTATTTGTGCGACAGGAGCAACAACACAGCGATGGAAACAACTGAAACCAAGAGCTTCAGAGTAGGGGCTCAGGGAGATACTAATACTAATCAGCTCTGCAAGCTAATGCAGCCCTTGGAGACAGTGATATTCACAGCCCAAGAGCTCACAGACTCTCCTAAGGCCACCATGGCGTTACATAGATAAGCATACAGACAAAGCAGAAAAAGTCACAGATATTAGACTAATTCCCAGATTTGCACCTTACTTCAACGCCTTCCAAAAAGCCTTCACAAAAGGATTTAGTCCAAAAATTTCCAATGACAGCCACCAGCAGGATTAAGTTTTACTTAACTTGCCAGCTGCTGCCTAACGAGCCAGCATCACTGGGACAAACACTAACACAGCCACGTGGTGCCACATCCCCCTTCTGGAAAGCCACCATCCATCCAGCGTGGGTCAGAAGGGCAGGCTCTGAATAACAAACAAGGGATGGAGAGAGGAGGAAATCAATAGGAAACACCAAAAACACACAGCCCTGACGGCTGCCTCATCAGATGCGCAGCACGATGCAAAGCTGGAGCGACAACATGAAGGCAATTTCCTGCAGGCGCAGTCTCTGCTGTACTCTGCAAGCCCAGTTCTCCTTCATCGGCTTCTACACAGATCAAATATCCCAAACCACAACACTGTTATATCTATTTGGGCGCAGTCAAGGGTGGAGGAGCAGCACTTCATTACAGCAGACACCCTCAGCTCAGAACAGTTCAGCAACTGCCATGCAGACATGCAGGAGGCTTCCCACCACTTCAAGTGCCAATGAGCTTAAAAAGGACTTGAGGAATTTTAACTATGCTCCCTACACCTCTACATATACAGCCTTCAAGTCTCGGTGGAGGGCCTGATGCCCACCCTGAGAGAAGACCAAAGCCAAACACATCTGTGCAGCAGAAAAGCTCCGGGGAAAACCAGATTTTCTTTGCTTACACTCATGGCACCCCTCTTCCCTGAGCATCACCAAACATGTGGTGGTGGGTAACCACCTCCACCTTCAAGAGCTCAGGCCACACAGCTGCAGGCCCAGGTGTCTCTGCCTGCTGGGAGACCAGGCGAGGACACCACAGGTGAAGGAGGTTAGGAGCATGCTGGAGAAGTGAGACTCACTGAAGGCTCCGTACTCCCAGCACATGGGCCTTAGGCTCGTGGGCCGTCTGCCTCCATCCCTACAAGCCAGCACCTTCCCTCACAGAGCCCGTCACGACACACTGCCACCTCAGCTGCCCGTCCTGCTCCCACCAGAGCCACACAGAGAGGAACATCACTCCTTACACCACCACCCAGAAGGTGTGGTACCCGCTCTGCTGGTGAGCCAACATCTGGGACTTAGGAATGGCCAAGTTATAGATGGAACTCTCAGAAGTTGTATTTCAGCAGGAACCAAAAGACTGAGCAACAGGGCCACCACTACCATCCCATAACAACGAACAACGCTCAGGTCACAACCCAGATTATGGTGGTTTGTGAGCCATTTCTAATAGGATTTGGCCTTGACCTCAGAGATGGAACCATGCTGGAGCACTGCTGCCCCACAGTCAAGGCATACAGATTTACTTTACAGCAATTTCCAAGATGTCAAGGTAGGTTTGTGCTCTGTGCAGGACTTTGGAGAACCACAGGCCTTCAGATAATTTCAAAACACAGAACTGCATCAAAACAGCTGCATTCTCATGGACGGGCAAAGGTTTCTTGACCTTTCTTTCTCTTTTTTCCAGAGATGACAAGAGAGGTTTAAAATTAAGAAACATTCCCATCAAAAACATAATTGAAAACAATACCGCTCCAAGAAAAATGTTGGCTTCAACATAACACCATATTTTGGGAGAAAATACATTCAGTCAAAAAAAAAAATAATTCTGACCAGCTCTAGCTGCAAACAAGTTCAATAGCTGTTGTAAAGCTTCATTGTTTGCATAGTACAGACAAGGCCTTAGGGAGATTGGTCTGCAGCCTGATTTGGCCAACTTGGCTTTCTGAACGCCAGCCCTGGGCAAAGAAACCAGGCTCTGACTGCCATCCAATGTGGCCTTCAGAGCACAGCTCCGACCACAACAGACGGAGTCGGTAATAGCTGGGTCTGAGCAGCAGGACACACACTGCCAGGCGCAGACAATACACCCAGGGAAGGAGAGAGTGCCATCAGCAAACCTCCTCCATCCGCACCCCAGCCCTAACACCACCGCGGCCCCCCACCACCGCCACTGCACTTGGAAACAGCCTCCAGCAGCAGCTACAGCCAGGACCAGCCCCAGCGTCAATGGGCCAGCCCCGGCACCGGCAGCCTTACAGGAACTCCCCACCACAAGCACAGACAGTGGTTAGCAGCTCTCTGCCAAAGCCTCGGCAGCACTGGACAGAGAGGCACAGGCTGCAGGAACCCACAGGCAAAACGTCCAAAAAATAACCCCCAGTGGAACCCAGCTAGCTGGGGCAGCACATCTCACATCCGCGGGCAGGAAACCATGCATCCTCCGGAGCAGGGAGCACAAGGGATGGGGTGCTGTGGCTTCTCACATGGCGAAGGGCTGCCCCCGGCACAGAGGGAACACAGATTGGCCAGAAGATGAAGAAAAGCGACAGCCACCTCACAGCCAGGCCAGTGCTGTCACTCGGGCAGAAGCACAGCAAAGGATGCGAGCGCGCACAGGAGTCGGATGCAGTTTTGGAGGGCATTTTGCTCACAGACCTCTTGTCAACCTTCTCCTGCATGAAATCCAGGCTGACATGGACACTCTCCACCAGGGGCATGGGACAGGCAATGGTCCTCTGCAGACAGCAGAGTTTCCAGCTCAAAATTTAAAAAGTAAAGTTCAAAAAAATCAAAATAAAACAACTCCCCCAACTCACGCTACAGAGAGCTGGCAGGAACAGCAGGGGCACCACGCCAGCGGCTCGCCACTGCTTCAGAACTGACACTGCTAAGTGTCCCTTCCCCAGCTCCAAACACTTCCAGCCAGAAAGACAGTCACTGCTGGCACCAATTTCAAAAAGATCCTGCAATAAAAATAAATCACTCACCCTTTCAGTGAGCGTCAACACGTTTCCCCATGCACATGTGCAGGAGATGAGGTCGCCAAATACCAATGGCATCTGACCCCTGCATTGGGAATTCCAGCAGCGCCCGCTTTGTTCTGCCTCCAGAGCACTGCCCTAATCACTGCCTTGCACCCAGCTTTGGAGAGCAGGTGATAATTAAGCAGGTCTGGATTAGATATCGGGCTAGTGATTAGTTGGATACCAATTTTCACTTGACAGTCAAGACCTAGGAATCACTCACCACAGCTCCAAAGTTAAAACTGGAATGGAGACCTGCAGGAGGGAGAAAGCAGCAGCGGTGGGAGGAGCAGCACCGTCCCACCACTGCACCTCAAATCGCTGGTGTCCTCCTGGCAATGCAGAATAAGCAGGTTAGATGGGAAGAAGGGGTGGTCCCCTTGCAGAAGAAGCAGACCTTTCTGCTCTCCAGCCTGGAAGAGGAGAGGTGGCCGAGTGGAAATAAGTGAAATGATCGCCCAAGTGCTTTCTCCACATGCAGAAGAAATTTAAACTTTCAGGCACTCCAGAATTTATGGAAAGACGAGACAGAACTTCAGGCCAGGTGCTAAGGACTTACCTGGATGCACAAATTGAACTCGTGTAACTGAAACTGCTTTGAAAAGTTGCATTTAAACTTTAGTATGCCCCTGTGAGAACACCTTTTGATTGACAGAAAATGAGCAGCATCGATTACAAGCAAAAAATGAGTCAAAAGAAACCACATTTCAATTAATCTGAGTATTCTCAGAGTTGTACCAGTCACCTGGCCAGATGAAAAGCCAAACCCGTAGTTCAGCTGGGGCAAACACGGACACAGTCTGGCTGGCGAGAAGATCCACACTGCCCAGAGACAGGTACCTTTCCCACGATGGACTTGGGCAGGAGGCAACACTTTACACATTGCTGAAGCCCACATCCCAGCAAACTACAAACTACCACAGACCACCAGTACAGTTGTTCCCTTCCCAACTACACAGGTCCCCCCAGGAGAATTTACAGTACTGTTCTTGCAGCAGCTCTACAGAACTGAGAGCTCTCTCATGCAAAGATCCACAGACACGTTTTCCCAAGAAGCTCACAGTGTCAAGCGGACAAGACAAGGCTCAAGGGGCACTGTTGCCATTTCCACTTCGCAGATTAGGAGCAAAGAAGAGAAAGTAAAAAGTTGGTTCAAAACTCTACGAAAAACATGCATGTGACTTGATGGAGAACATGGACCTCACCAGCAGCGATAGCACCACACTGATCTAAGGCTGTCTCCTGCTGACCAGCACACTGATCTTACCTGTAAAAGGCTGAATAAAAAAGACAAAAAAAAAAAAACCAACAACAAAAAAAACCCCTTCCTTCTCTAATGAGGGCAAAGTTAGCAGGCAAAGAGTAGTTCCACACTTCACAGCGAGGCGCATCCACACAAGGTATCTCAGCCCCAAGAAGAGCGTACCACATCTATGCACTGCCATGCTTCCACCACCCATCTGCTGAGCTCCTCCATGTCTCCAGTTCTGGGATTAGCAGTACACAACGCCAACAAGGGCACAAATACCTGCACCCTGTGTCACTGCTCCACACCACTGGGCTCAGGATGGATTCTCTAGTTACAGCTGTCGCCCACTACATGCTGGGTAGACCAGGCAACAAAACCCTGCAGCCTTCCTGCTGCTCACAGCTCCTCTCCCCAGGATCAGATGGACAGAATCTTCCCAATTCTCCTCCTTCCCACCTAGAGGTGACACCATTCTGGGGTCTTCTTAATCTGGAGCTGAGTGCTTTGACTAGGATTAGCTCCTGGCATAGCCCAACAACTCCACAGCCACCCAGGGGAGCCTCTGTTCACATTTCCAAGGAGATATAAACACTGAAGCTGCTCCATCACCGCCTTGATTCTCAGAGCAAACAAATATTAACAAGATAAACAAAAGAATGAAAAATCCCACACACCAAGACTGCGGCTGTAACACTGCCTTGGGGATGGGGTGAGCTGAAGGAAATGCCAGGCTGGAAATCCACAGCCCGGGAAGAGGGAGAAACGGATTCAGTCTGGACAACAGAGGTGAGAGGAAACATTGGACCACGTCTCACTCCTTGCTGCCCTAGAAGGTGAGGTGCCTCTGTTGCCAACAAGAGATGAGAGGAGAACTTAGTCTTATGCCAGAGGGATCCTGCAAAAGGTCCAAATGCTGACAAAAAGCATGAGCCATCAGATCTGCAGGTCCTCTTCTCATCGATCAGATGCCCTAAAGCCATACAGTTAATAGCTCATCTCTTCCATGAAAGGGCTTTACCCCGAGTCCTGCTTCTGGACACTGCCCAACTGACTGAAACCAGCTCAGTCGCTGTCAGCACGAGCCCAGCCATCCCTCGTGCTGTGCAGAGGGCATCTTGAGGGATACACGAGTGAGTGTTAACACCCTTCCCTGGCACACAGCTTCCAAATACAGCCATCGTTAATCTCCTCCTGATTTTCACTAATTGCCCATGTATTTACAGCCAAGCATCTGAGATGCCTCCCGCCCTTCTATCCCTGTCTCTCCCTGCAGACCAATGGCTTGCTCTCTCCTGGACACCAGTTACCAGGGATCATGAAATATTTCAGTTGGACTTTACGATCTTAAAGGTCTTTTCCAAGTGAAACAATTCTACAATTCTATGATTCTACTTGAAGTGGTGCCTGGGGCTCCAGGGCTTCTTAGGGCTGAGGCTGCAGCTGGACCACTCTGTCTGTTCCCTGTCGTGCTCCAGCCAGCCACCAGCACATTCTCCAGCTCTCTGGAAAGGAGCAAAGACAGCTTTCCTGGTGGGTCATCCATAGCGGCACCACGAGAGGCTTTCTCCCCTCTGTTCCACATCAGGCCTCATCACGTTCTGCTCCAGCGGCACAGCTCCTCACGCAGCCCAGGACCAGGTGCCCACACGCAGCCTCTGACCCCTCTCAGCGGCACCGTCCCTTCCAGGGAGCTTCACTCTTCCCAGGAGAATTAGCTGAACTGGTCCCAACAAAAATCTCACCCCATGCACTTCTGACGCAACTAAACTCACCGCGTCTTCCCAAGTGCTTTTCCCCTCTCCCTGCTCACATGCACAGCTCCCTGTGCTGCTTTATCGTTGAGTTTCATTAATCTACCATCTGCCTCCTCTTGTGGAGCCTTAAAGAAACAGAGGAGGACGAAAAGGCACAGCACAGAACTTTGCTGCCACCAGACCCCTCTTCCCAACGCGAGACGCTGCTATTTATTACTAAGCTTTGTTTATAGTTATGCAGACACTCTCCCACCCACATGGCAATGTTTCATTCAAGACAAGCTTGAATTCCCTTCAAGAACAACATTTCAAAGGATCCCAAAGCATTTGTTTACAAACAGCACGCAGGGAGAATTCACTTCTCCCACCAATGAACAGGGTCCCCTCCGGGACAAGGAGAGGCAGCTGCTCCATAGCACCCAACGCCACTCAACAGCTGAGGGACAGGAAAACCATCCGCAGACAACCGATATTGCTGAGGAAATTTATGGAAAACGAGGGCTGGAGACTTCTATTTGCCTGGAAAGAACGGGGAAGCTTCTAAGCACTCGAGCTCTCTGCTGGGTCAGGAGGCATTTAGGGAGGCAAAGCATCCCAGCCTGTGGTCAAAGGAGTGACTCCAAATTTCAAGCCTCATCTGAAAGCTGGCACCTCCCGAGCTAACGGGAACCTGGGCACAGGGATAATTTGGCTGCAGAGGGGAGAGCACCTCCTGCCGAGGCAGCCGCACAGATCCCCATCCAAGCCCCGAACAGGCCCAGCCCTGTTCAAGGCAGGGCAGGAGCCAGGATCACAGCCCAGGGAGGCAATCCAGCACAGTAAGAAGACACTAGGAAGACTATAAAACTGAAAGCTTTTTGCAGCCGCAGCCTCCATACACAAGACCTACTGTAAACACTAAGTCTTCAGAGTGGGGGGAAGACATCCAGAGGAAGGAGAATCATGCAACTCTTTCAAATACCAAAGTGCTAGAAATGGTAGAGGGTCACATGTCGTGGAAGCCAAGAGAAGCTAAGTTTCCAGGATGGAAATGGAGGTCCTCAAAAAGGCTAGAGGAGAGTCAAACGTAGGAAGACTCTGGACAAAACAGAGCGAGGACAAAGGGTCTTACAGAGAGTTGGCTTTACGTGGTGCTTGCTCCCCAGAACAGTCACCAAGTTTACAGTTACCCCAGACAGCAGAGGCTCCCCAGATCAGTCAGTACAACCATCCAAACAAGGGACAGAATGCACCCCCTCACCTCCAAGCTGCCACACGCAACGGAAGGAGCCAAAGGGTATCACAAAAGAAGTGACAAAAACAGCGGTGTTGGGAGAGAGCTGCCCTGCAGGAGATGGGATGCGAGGCCGGCTCCACTCCTCCTCCCCACAGACCCGTCCCAGCGATGGGACAGGGGACACCGTACCCCAAGGTGGGACACGTCGGTGGGCACAGCAGGTCTCGCCACAGCACATGGAGAGCTCTCGCCCCTTCTCCACAGAGGCAGCCAAAACGCCAAAATGGATGGCCCTCCCCAAAATGGATGGTTGGAGAAGGAAACTGTCCCCACATCGCTCCCTGGGACGGGCTGATGGAGGGGGCTCTGCCCCGCACCCTGCTGGCGGGGGGAACGCGGGGCACCCTCCCCGGCAGCCCCGGGGGGATGCCCAGGCCCTGCGGGTTCGGGGTGACAATCCCGAGCGGCACAGGCGGGGGTCGCGCCCCCTCCCCCCCAGCCCCGGGCGGCTGCGCCGGGAGATGCCCCTGGGGCCGGGCGCTGCCCGAAGATGGCGCACGGGGGGGAAGTGACCCTCGGGCGGGGGGACAGACCCCTCCAGGGGCGGCCCCAGCCCCGGCGCCGTGCGGGGCGGGGCGGTTGTCCCCAGCCCGTCCCGTCCCCCGTCCCGTCCCCCGCGGGAACCCCGCGCCTCCCGGGGCCCGCGGCAGCCCGCTCAACCCGCGGGGACACGGGGGGCTCCCATCGCCCCCTCCCCGGGTGGGCCGGGCCCGGGTCCGCGCTCACCCGAAGTCGTCGTCCATGGACTTGAAGTAGAACTTGTAGTTGGGGCGGTTGAGGAGGCCCTTGAAGTCGCCGAGGGTGACGCGCTCGGCCGGGATCGGCAGCTTCACCAGGTACGGCGTCTCCTGCTCGTCCAGGTGGTAGATGATCTTCGTCTCGGCCGCCGCCATGGCGCCCCTGCCCGGCCGCCAGGCCTCCGCCCGCTCCCCTCGCCGCCACCCCCGGCCCGGCGCGGCCCGCCGCCCCCTGG
>JAOXNO010000052.1:87248-104589 GCA_028565335.1 Limnodromus scolopaceus | reverse complement strand
GGCGGCGGCGGCCCGCAGCCCCCCAGGACCTGCCGGCAGCAACCGGGGGGGGCCTCGCCTCCTCCCGACCCGACCCCAGGTTCTCACGGCGGGGCACAGCGCGACCACGGGCCTGACCATCCCTGCCAGCGAACACTCGGCCTTTCGCCAGAGGCCTGCCCGCTCCGGCCTCCCAGGGACGGGGGAGACCGGGACGGGCGGCCCCGGAGGAACCGACCCGGGGGAGGCGGCAGCAGGCGGGGGGGATTTCTCACCCGCGGCCGGTCTTTGGAGATAGGGAAGAAGCGGCGGTTGAAGCTGTCGGCGACCAGCACGGCCTGGAGCGGCGGCGGCGGCTCTTCCTGCGGGTCGGGCCCGCGTGCCGCCCCCGCGCCGGCCCCACGCCTCGCCGCGCCGCGAGCCGCCATCTCCTCACGCTGCCTCCGCTCCCCCCTTCCGCTTCCGGGGCCGCGCCGGAAGCGGCGACGGGAGCTCGGCGGGGACAGAAGACCGCGGGGCGCGTTCAGGGGCTGGCGGAGGCCCTGGTCGCCCCGGTTCGGTGGAACCCGGCCCCGGAGAGCGGGACGGGTCCTGCTGGGGTTCGCTCCCTCTGCACGAGCCTCGAAGAACGCGGAGCCCTTCAGGACTCGCACCTTCTACCGGGGAGCGGCCCCCAGGCGCCCCAGACCCTTCGAGAACTCCAGGAGCCCACCCAGAGACGCCTCCAGAGAGAGGGGAGGAAAGGAGACGTGGTTTCTGGGGGCGGGAGCGTTTGTCTTTCCCCCAGCTTGGCGAAGCGGCCCCGGTTTGGATGCTGCAGGTGATGTGTCTGCCTGTGACCTTGGCCGGGCCTGGTGGTCCCTCCAAACGTGCGTCAACATCCCCTCAGGAGGGGATCGGCCATGGACAGGCCTCGGCACAGAAAGCGTGTCCTCGGCTGGGCCCCTCCTCTGCTGCCCGGCATGGCCAGCTCGGTTTTCTCAGCGACAGAAAACTGTGTGCTCACCCCTGTCATCAAAACCAGAGCAAGGCAGAGGTGTTTCCTGGGGAGCTCCTACAGCCCAGCAGCAGGAGGGCCCGATCTAGTGGCTGCAGGACCTGGTGCTGGCTGCCCTGCTGTGGAGACAGGCGTTTGATGACCCTGCTCCATCTCCTCATCAGCCTCTCTTGGATTCTTCTTTTCTCCCCACAAGCTGCCCTGCTGTGACTCCATGCTTCAGTCCTTGCTGCTCTTGTCTGCCAGCAACCACGCATCCGCCCGTTGACTGACCCGCAGAGGCCCAAGGAGCGGACACACAGCTCAGCTGCCATCCCAGAAAGGAACTCAGGGTACTTGCACCTCCACCTCCAAGGTGGGGCCCTTCCCCAGGGTGGGAGGTAGCACACGCTCATCAGCCCAAGGCACGCAGAATGGCCTTTCCCTCCTGGTGATGGGGGAAATTAAGGGAGGCACAATTCAATCACAGACCTACAGCACTGTCCCAGTGTCGCGGGCAGCCTGTACAGCCCCCATGGCAATGCTGAGGGGGTTTTGCTGGGTTGTGAGTGGAAGAAGAGTGTAACGTGCAACGTGCAGCATCCCTTTTGATCAGCAGAATTGCCAGTTCAGGACTAACTTAGTAGAAAACAACTCTCCTCTGTCTCCTGAAGGACTCTGCAGCATTGGGTATTCCCTGAAATTTCCCTTATCAGTTAAAGTGTTCAGGCATTGCCTATGTGGTGCCATCTGCGCCCAGTAACTTGTGACTGAGCCCTTGCTGTGCTGCAGCTTGTGGCTGAGTTGCTTGACCTTAGCTAGTGGTTTGGAAAACAGCAGCAAGGATGGACACAGTGAGAAAATAGAAATGAGCTGCCCTAGGGAAATAAATCATCCCCATCCTTTTCAAAAATAGGTATCCGCATACCCTTGGGAATCCTGTTGCCTCAGCAAAGCAGCTAACCCCGGAACAAAAGCTCCCAGATGGTTTCAGCCCCGGGGGTTACAGCTTGAGGAATGATCCAAGGGGTAGACTTGTCATTGCCTGAGGGCAGGACAGTATTTTCCTTCCTGCCTACGTAGTACTAAGTGCATAAACAGCACCAAAAATCAGGTCTGATCTGGCCTGCACAGCCACCGCCTGTGTCGAGACTGGGCACACAGAGCTTGACAGGAGAACCAGCAGATTATCTGGCTAATTACATCCTGTTCTCCCCAAATGAGGCGAGTTTCCAAGACAGTGCCCTGGTAAATTGGCAGGAGCGGGGGAAGACAAATCAAGGTAATTGCTAATGAACTGAACTCAAAATCAGCCTGATAAATATTCTTCGGGCTTTGCAGACACATTTCCCTTTGGTTTCACTGGGGACTTGCAGACCAGTAGCACCCAGGCCAAAAATTTTCTGAAAGCAATATAGTTCCAGGAGATCTTTTAAAATTGAAATTAGCTCAATGAAATTGAAGTGAGGCTGGACAGGGTTAGACTGGAGGTCCATCAAACCCAGTACCCCACAGGGAAGACCCATAGACTGTGGGGCTTTTTCTTACTCCCTTGTCCTTGGATAGCCCTGGACACAGTATCACGGGGCAGCATCCACCAGCTCTGGGAATGATGAGCCTGGTGGGAATGCTCTGCTTTCTGAGACATCCTCCTAGTCCCTGTGCATACATTTTTAACCCTTCTCTCTTTTCCATTTGTTGTCCTTTCTGAGCATTTGGTTGCTCCCTGTCTTTTCCCTCTGCCTAGACGATGGCCATAAGGCATTGCTAAGCCTTGACAGGCAGCTCCAAATTTGGTCCTATTTTAGATGGCTTTGGGGCTCCATATTCCTCAGGGCTGCGTGGGACCTGTGTCAGAGGGTCCCCAGGGCAGTAAGACTTGCAATGAGGAGGATCACAGGAGGTCTGCATGGAGGAACGATGTACCTAGCACGAGGCTGATTTCCCCTCATATGTCCTGCCTGGTGGCCAGCAGCTCTGATGCCCTTGGAGCATCCTTGGGTGCCTCAGCAGAGCTATGGATGTGTGCCATCTCAATTCCAGGTCAGGGATGCAACTAGTGCCTAAACTCAGCTCTTCCTGGGCCATGCCAAACTGTCAGGGAGCCTGGTTTGGTTGGAGCTATCCCCACACAGTGTTAGAGGTGGCAGGGCCAGCCATGAACCCTGGTACAGGGTGTCTGGGATCAGGGGGCTGTCCTGACCTTACCCAGGATGGCTGATGCTCAGTTGGCAGGTGTAGAGAGGGGTCTGTCTGCCCCCAGCACCCTTGGAGGAGCTCCTGCCCCTGGAAGAAGGGATGGGCAACAGCCGGGACGTGCTTAGGTTGCCTAGCTCTCCTGCACGCCTGAATGGCTCTGACACAAGGTTTACCTGAGCACCGAACCAAGTCCTGCAGGTAAAAAGAAAATGCAGACCACAAGTAAGTCAGCAAACGTGAAGGGCAGACAGACTCTGCATCCCGACCCTTTCACCTCATGCCTCCCTCCCACATTCTGGGCTCTGGCCAAGCTGGCAGCAGGGACACTGACTCACAGGCTATTCCTCCCCTCTTTGCTCATTTGGCCCTCTTTGTGCTTCTCAGCAGAGGGCTTCTGCCAGATGAACTGCTGGGCTTCCTCTCCTCTCCGCATCCTGCTGCTCCTGGGTTGGCAGCCTTGAGAAGGGGACCCAAAGACACAAGGCTATCCTGTCTGCACCCCCCTAGGTTTCCACCCACCCTGGGGTGCTGCTCACAGAGCTCCCTGGTGGTCCTTTCCGCCAGTGAGATGCTGGGCGCAGCATCACTCACTGGCTAACGGGGAGGATGCGTTGCTGCTGCCCAAGCTCTGGGCTGCCCTGCGTTTCGTGTTGCCCCCATGCCAGGCGGGATGTGCAACGAGAGGCAGCGGCTGCACCAGCACCTCCCCAGAATATGGAGACGGGGCAGGGGGAGCACCGTGCAAGGAGCTGAGCGTTCGCAGTGAGCAGAGCGCGGCAGGGGTTGCTGATGGGGGATGCTCATGCCGTGCCGCTGGGTACCACACAGGTACGCCAAGCTGAGCAGGCTCCCCGGGGGTGGCGCAGGTCTCCCTGGAGAGACAGGGGACAGCAGAAGTGCCCCACTCCTTAGAGAAGGGACGTGCATGTGATGGTCTATCTGCCACTGACCAGCCCTGCGTGGAGCTCGAGAATCTGAAATGAGAGTCAGGAAAAGCACAGCAAAGTCCCAGAGTAAGCGTCTCTCTAATTTACTTCTTCCCCCGGGCTTTTTCTGGTCCCAGGCTCTCCCCTCACAGGCACAGACTGGGCTGTAGGCTATGTTGCCCTGGATATTTCAGCTCAGTTTCCAGCCCTTTACAAGCCTTGCTCTAGTTTCTCCCCCTTGCAATGGTTTTGCTCTCTCCCCACAGCTTCAGAAAGCAGCAGCTACTTCCAGACTCCTTAGGTAGCTCTTGGATGAAGCCTGTGTGAGGGGATGCATCTTTCAGGACACTATTTCCACCATCCCTCACCTGCTGCTCTCCTGAGGAGAAACACCAGCCCCAGAGCAATGGTGCTGACATCCAGCTAACAGACATGATCTCACCACGGTGCAGATGCAGGGGCATGGCTGTGCTGCTCCTCTGCTTTGCTGCTCACGCTCTGGCTCCATCCTTTGCTGATGCATCTCTCTGGTCACTCTCAGAGGCTGATGAGGCTTTAGGCATGGCAGGCGCAGGTTCCTCAGCGAGGACACCCTACCCAGCGTGGGAAATGAGTCAGCGGCCATCTGGGCTTGGCATGTGCTCCAGCCCCGGGGATGGCAGCCTCTGGAGGCAGCCACCCCACATGACCCCAGAAGCTGCCCGAGTCTGAAGAGCGAAACACATTTCCCATAGGGGAAGGTGCTGAAGCTGTCACGAGAACCAGCGCTCCCACTCACATGGGGATCACCTTCTCCCTGAGCAAGGCTCCCGAGTCTGCTGCCCCTGCCCTTTCTATATTCCTTATTCACACACAACTTTTTGCACCACTGCTACACTGGTGATGCCTCCGCCCCTGGGGTGCCTGGCCTCCAAAGCCTACCTTTGTCCAGGGTGTGCCCCCAGCTTTGCGTTACCGTTTGGCTCTGCACTGAGCCACGTGAAATGAGGCGTCAGCCCCAAAGCAGGTCAGATCCTTTTCCCCAGTTCGGGGGTGTACGAGGGGGGAGGTAACACAGCTGCATCCTCTTTTCCCTGCTAACCTTTTTCCGGCTTTGATCCATGTGGATTCCTGTAGCAGAAGAAGCTGAGAAGAGCCCTTCCCAAGCAGGTATGTAAGGGTAGCCCAGAGAGATTCACAGTGCAGTAATAAACATACCTAGGAAGGGATGCTTGGGCTGAGCCAGAGAGAAAATGACATCTCCTTTGAAAAGACTGAGCAAGACGCAGGGCTGGGTAGCCACAGACTTGGGACTGTGAGGACGGGCAGGGACATGCTGTGCTGCAGAGGGTTAAGGGACAGGACCTGGTGTCACCTGCATCACGAGAAGGGAACCCGTGGTGCCAAGTCAGGGCTGCCAGGGGCAAGGAGGCAATTCCCTGGCTCTGAACAGCCAGGGGAGATAGCCGGGAGATTGCTGGCTGGCTGCTCTCTGGCCGAGGGCCTCATTTCCAGAACTCTCTAGCTGGCTCCAGCCCATACCTTCATTCCCACCTGGGGGCCTACGGCACTGACATAGAGCAGCCACCAGCCATAATCATTGCTCTGCTCCTGCTCCATTGCTCCAAGATGGGGCTGTTCCCCTCTCCTGTGCTACAGCAGAGGCAGGGTTATTCCTCATCCCTCATCTTGTCCAGGGGAGGAAAAGGGCTCTTGCAGCAACCCCTCCGCCGCAGCGCCAGCCCTGCCTGGAGGAGATGCTGAGGGAGGACTTGTCCATCCCTCTGCATTCTCCCTGCTGTCGCACCAGATGCATCATTTCAGGGGGAGGCAGCTTCCCACCCTCAGCTGCCAGAAGGAGGGGGAGCTTTGCTGGAGGCACAGCTATCTCTGCTCTCATCGATGCCTTTCCTGCAAGGGCCCTGTTCAGAGGAGACGGCAGGTTTCCTTTAACCCTTCACTCCCCACCAGCCTGGAGCTCCGCAGGAAAGGCACATGTATCAGAGCTCTCAGCCCAAGGGGCTTCATGTTTCCACAGCTGGGAACTGAGCAATATTCAGTGGCTGTGCCATTTCAAGGATCCATTCAGTTGTTCATGCACCCAGAGTTTTGTTTTAGAGCTTTGTGTTGGGGCTGCCTTAAGATCTAATTAATAGAGAGAAGGGGAATGTTCTCAGGGGAACTCAGCAGCCCTCTTCCATCACATCAAAGCCAGGGAGAGATCACGTTATCTTGACAGATGTTTTACACTACAGATCTGGTTACTGAACTTATGTTTCCCATGGACTCATTCCAACACTTCTTTTAATTTGTCAGGGATATATTTCAAACTGTAATATGCACATGGTTGCAGAAAAGTAGAAGGAAGTAGCTGATTAATGACCTTTTTCCTGGTAGTGTAGATGTGCTGGTTCCAGCTGTAGTTGATACCAAAGAAAAGGTAATACACTGGAAACCAGAAAAAAAGATGAAGTCTCTTGGATTAGAGATTCCTTCTTCTGTTTCTTCCAAGTCAAAGCAATTAATAATGCTATAATGCAGTGTGCTAAGCCATGTGATGAGCGTCTATACCTAAGATACGCTGAGGAATTCACGCAGTGCTCCCACCACTTTTCTGTCACATCAGTGGGAGTATTAGGCCCAGGCGGTTGAGATGCCTTGTCTCTGGGAGCAGCTTCCCAGCTTCCACTTATCTGCAGCGCTCCCCTTCCAGTGCTGGCTTGGGTGCCCTCAACAGATGTACTACTTCTTTTTGTCCTTTTGCAAGCATCCACAGTCTGAAGCACTGGTGACACTACCAATCACAAGGTTTGATACCTGCCACCTTGCAGTTATCAAACTTGTTTCTTGCTTGATGCAGTCACCTGAGATGAAATTATTATCTCCATGGGGCAGGAACTCGCCACCTCCTCAGCACCCAGAGAGCTCCTGACCCAGCCAGGCTTGATGCACTGTCTGAGCTGGGCTGGAGTGCCTCTGAGGCTCTCTGTCCCTGTTGCAGGGACACTACTCCCGGAGAGGGACTCCAGGCATGGCTGCAGCACCAATACTATAAATGGGAATAAACACCCTTAGCAGCATCGTCATAGTCAGCTTTGATCCTTGGCCCTTAGAGATAACCCTTGGGTGGAGCCATGTGTAAAGATCTGGCTTGGACTTTGAAGGGGTGTCCGCAATGATGTGAAGTGCAGCATAGGGCAAGGGCGAGCCCAAAGACACCACAGCCAGACGAGAGTCCAGAGGACCCAGTTGTAAATGTGCAGGCAGGGCTCAACGTCCCCCCCCCCCCACTGTGGCTGTACATCCCTGCACAGACACATCACACAGACCTGCTCTTCCCTGTAGGTGACCCAGGTGTTCAGCGAAAAATTTGATCTAAATTGTATCTCTGCCTGTAATCACAGGACATCAGAGTGTCATCTGATGAACGCCTGCAGTAAAATGTGTTTTAAACTGTATCTGTGCACTCCTCTGTGCAAATCACTGCAAACACACTGAGGAAACAGAAAAGTGACAAACCAACATTGAAAGTTGGACTTGATTCATATCAGACTGTTGCTGTATTAAGTGCACTGCAGAGAGCAGACCCTGGCACTTTTAATGACAGAGGAGGGAGCAATGGGATTCACAAAGGCTGTGCAATGCTTGAGCTCATTTTTCCCACCCACATGAGGAGCTGTATTTTCAAAGCGGGAGCAGCCGGTGACCGATGCTACATGCGCCTCACTGACAAGGAGCTGGGTCTGAGCATGGTATTTTCTATTAGTTCAAACTGGCTCAATCTTCTGTCTTTGCAAGGAAGCCAGATGCTGTTCACAGGTGGGGAGGATCCTTAGCACAGCAGGGGTTTGAGACCTTGCTCTGCTTTTCATACAGTGACTCTCCATTGCCTTTGTCACATGGTTTCCCCAGTCACGCGTTTTGTAGGAGGAGGAACTGAGCCACAAGTGTGAGATGTGACACAGTTGTGGTCACAGAACAAGCTGGTGACCACCCCAGAATTGAGCACCATTGCCCTGCTCCCATGCTGTAACCGCACACTGGAGGAGGTGGTCCTGCTGCTTCCAGTCTTCACATCCCCCAGCTCCCACGTGCTGCATTCCCAGTCCTGGGGAGGGAACATGGGGGATCTGGAGTCTGGGCCACTCTTTGCTCATCAGTAGTAGGTTGGGTTTGTTATTCTAAGTGTTGTGGGGCTGTGATTTGTGTTAACTAGGCTGTAGATCCTACAGCTGCTTCTCACGCCTCGAGCACCGGCCTTGTGTCTGCACCCGTGGCTGGGAGCGTTCCTGCCCTCCCACGCCACAGGGGAGAGCAGCACACAGCAGCCGGAGGCTTCGTCTCCACTTGACCCGACTAAGCCACCATTGCACACGGGGCTTTTCTTGTTAGTGGCTCAGAAACAGCCAGGGGAACCCCCCTGGTCTGCCGAGCATGGGATAGGCAGGTGACAGGTCTCTGTTTGGCAAAGCAAACCTGCTGCAGGTGTACGCTTTCCTCTTGGGGAATTTCTGTACCTTAACAAACAGCCTCAACGTTTCAGACTGATCAGTATTTCTTTTCGGGATACATCTTCACTGCAAGCTTCACCTTGGCTAACCAGGCTGTTGCCTGGGCTTTGTCCCACATTTTTTGGTGTCCCCCAACGGCAGTCCCCATGATCCCACCTGCTGATGCAATGAGAGGAGACATGAGCGAGTGCTGAGCCCCCTCCACCTTGTGCTGGGGCTCTAGTCCATCGCTCAGAGGCCAATAGCCCCCAGGATACGTGTGCCAGTCCCCCGGGGAGCCTGGGAAGGGGGAGATGGGGGGTGGCAATGCACAGAGGGGAGCGCGGGGCTCCCCAGGACACAAGGGACAGTGTCCCCCAGGACAAGCACCTGGGTGTTGTGGTGGCTTGGCAGAATGGCTGCTGGTGCTCAGGCGGTGCTTCCTGAGGAAGCAAGAGCAATTAGCTCAGCAAAACAAGATGCACACAGGGGTTTTCTCAGGAGCCCCTAGGAAACCAGTCCTGCTCTTCCTGGGGGGGGAAAGCAGGAGACAACTGTCTCTGTTGCCTTCTTCCCCAGCAACAGAGCAAAGCAAGTCTCCCCAAGCCCTGCTGCCCTACGTTCCCATCCCATTGCTGCCTGGACACAGAGTTGCCTGCCTTCCCCTGCAGCTCCCTGAAACAGCCCCTGGTCCCTGTCACACCTCGACCCCGGGACCAGCTACCCCGGGACCTGGGAGAGCCTGCAGCGGCAAGGACAGAGCTGTGTTGGGCTTGCACATTCCCATTTTTTCCAGTTTTCAGCTGCACAGTGACGGTCCCAGAGGCCAAACGCACTCTGACCTTGGCTGTCCTCCTTTGCTTCTAAAAATGGCTGATCACATTGGTGAGCTCCAAAATTGGCATCCCAGCCAGCCTTTTCTCCGCCACATGGGATTCTGGACACCACCAGGGACTCCCAGCATTTTTAATTATTTTTCTCCTTTTTTTGAAGCCCTTTTCGTTCATGCTGCTTGTGGTGTTTCCAGTGGGGCAGAAAGCTCCTCTCCCCTCGGCTGCTTGCTGTGTGCTCGCTGAGGCTGGCCCATCCTTCCCATGCACCTCCGAGGGATGCTCGGGAGCACAGGGGCAAATGCAGGCATGTGCTGGGCTGCGGGGCAGAGGACACACTGTGGAGAAGCCCAAGGGCTTGAGAACACTTGGGCAAATAGAGACCCGGACTTCCACAGCAGTGGCAGTCCCTGCATCGCCTTTCTGACGGACCCACTGCCGGGCACCAGGGAAACATCCTGTCTTCCCAGGAGTGCAGCTGCACAGAGGTGAAGGGTGTTAATGACCAGCTGAGCTATTGTCAACAAGCATCTCCAGAGAGGATGACAGCAGGTGGTGAGAGAGCTAATGGCACCCATGAACCATGTCCTGGGGGAGCGGGGAGCAGCAGAGGAAGGTGTTAGATGTCATTGCTACACAGCGTCACTGAGACCTTGGATGGATGCTGACAGGGTCACTGCACAAGGGATGTAGGAAATCAGGAGGGTCTGAGGGAACAGGCGGGAAGACACAGGTACTGGCAAGTTCACCATCTGCTGGAAGATCAAAGAGATGGTGCTTGCCCATGCCTGATGCACGCCTGGTGCAGCAGGAGCTGCTGAAGGAGCCACAGCACTGTGGGTGCTGGCGGGGAGAGCAGCAGGAGGGAGCACTCCACACACTTAGACGGGGCTGTCACAGCTGTTTTTTCACAGTATGTCCTGATGGTGCCCACCGAGTGGGCCTTGCACAGCCACCCCAGCAGCCAGCTGTACGAGAACCACATCCCAGGCCAGAGACCTTGCTGCCGAGCCTGATCCTGCTGTTTCCACAGCCCTGGGAGCACGGACATCTTCACCCTGGTGAGCCTACCACTCACGCAGGAGGGGACGGAGCGTGCCCTGCCCTGGCAGCGGGCTGTGACCGTGTCCCTGCTCATGCTGCGTCATGCCCTGGCCAGCACTGACACGTTTGGTGATGTTCAGACCAGTTCCCCCACCACAGCCTGGGTCCAGTGCAGCTCCGGCCACGGCTGCTTGGACAGCCCTGTCCAGCTCCCGAAAAACAGCCTGAGCTGAACACGCTGCCCTGACCCGGCCGTTGTCCTCTCCTGCTCTGGCCTGGGGACGGTCCTGGGCTGCTTCCGGGGAGCGGCTAGAGGAGCTTCTCCCACACTTTTAGTGCTGCAGACCAACCAAAGCCACTACTCCAGGTCTGCAGATTATGGGGAGTAGCTGACAGGGGGTAACTCAATCCAAGCCAGAGCAGTACAGCTGGGATGCATCCCAGCTCATTAATGCTCGCTCAGACACATCTCCAGCTTCGTTATTGATGCACCATTTGGCCTTTCCTCTAACTCGGGAGCAGCCGACTCCAGAAGGACCTGGGCTGCAGGATGGTGTTGATTACTCATTAACCGTAGGTGTGGTGGAAGCTGTCATAGGTCTGTGTCAGCTTCTGCCCTTGAATCGATCTTGTCCTCGCAATCATCGGGTTTGTAGATTCAGATGTACTGCCTTGAACTTGTTTTCCGTGCTGGATTACACTTTAAATGTTGCAACACCTTTGAGACCTTCTGGCTTTTCCCTTTTAGGGAAAAAAAAACCAAAACCAACCAACCAGTTTTGACTTAGTTGCTGCTAATTGTGTTAGGAGGGTGTTACTTGTATCCTGTTCTCCCAAAGCCCAAAGAAAGTAGCATTTGGACAAGATGGTGCACTTTCTCCATGCTCTCTCCTCCCAACCTGAATGATGAATTACGAACCAATTTTAATCTGTGTGATACAGCGCAATATAGCACCTTTTTCTCCTGCACTCTGACAAGCAGAAATGTTGCAAAAATAGAGCAGGATGATCAAAACCTAAAAAAAAATATAAAATAACACTGAAAGGCATTTGTTGCAAAAGCCTGGCTATTTGTAGAAGCTTTTGAGAACAAGAGCAAAGCCCCACCAGCTTGGCCAGGAAGGTTCACCAACCCACAGGAACCCAAGGGAAGGTGATGGGTGGTGGTGCCGCTGTGTTCCGGAGTGGTACCTCTGCCTGGATCAGCCCAGGAGCCTTATCCTTGGAAACACAGTCGTTGTGAGTGCCCACTCTGCTCACAGTTCTGCACAAATATCAAGCCAGTACAGCTTGTTTGCAGGAAAGCTGAATGCACAGGTGATAAGATATTAATGAACTCCTGCCTAAAACAGGTCAGGAGGAAAGGGAAAGATTCGTCCTTTCTCTAGGTCCAAACACATCACATCCCTCTTCTGTATTTTCCTGGGGAGGGTGGGGAAATCACTGCTCCCCACTGTGCTGTGGGAGCTGGCCTCTGCTCCCCCCAGCTTCTGATCTGCAACACGGATTGTTCAGCACTGAAGCAACATAAAGCACAGGGACTTGAGTGTTTGAATGAGTCATTTGCAGAGCTGCGAGCACAATGAGGCTGCAGTAACAAAAAGGTGGGAGCTCAGAGAGGGGCAGTGATGCGAAGCAAGGGGTCCCTGGGGTGTTGCTTAGGTCTTGAGCATCCTACAAGATCCTGTGCCCCACATGCCTCACAAATCAGAATATCCACATGGAAAATGCTGAGTTCCAGGAGGTGGTTGGCTCATGGCACTGAGCTTTTTACATCCTGAGCCTGCTAACCCCTTTCTGTGCAGCTACGACTGTGATGGGGGAGAGGGTTTGCTACCAGGTCCGTATGGGAGGTTACTGCAGCTCCCTGCCACGGGTGTGGATGGGGCCAGGCAGGCACAAAGCAGGTTCGGTGGGGAGTGCACAGCCTCGTGAGGCCCCAGCGGGCAGAGAGGTGCCGGCGCCGCACGGACAGGTCTGTCTGAGCTGGTGCTGCTGCAGGGAGCTCGGGGGGTGCTGTCACCAGCAGCAGGATTTTTAGGAAGACTTGGGCACTAATAGCACTAAATATGTGCAGGGAACATTTGTGACTCCTCTTGTTCTTCAATGCAATGCCATGGGCAGATCCATTGGATATCATAACTTCTAAACTAAGGGCAACCATACCCATTTCTTGCTATAACAAGTAATAAGCTATTATACAACAACACTATTGCTGATTATTAACTTCTTTGCAGGAAACAGGACTGTAGTTTTCAATGGACAAACCCAGCCCGCTGATGTCCCGAAATAGTTTGTGTGCTACTGAGATTTAAGAGGAGAATGGTTAAGCAAGTCATAGCAGTCCCTGACAGCCCTGCTATAGGTACCACAGTGGCTCCTGCCTTCCTCCTGGTCTCCTTAATGGGACATTAACTCTGGAGCCTAAGGATGATGGGCTGAGAATGACTATTCTCAGTGATCTTCTTGTTGGTGCTTTTGCCACAAATATTTTCCTCTTAAACTGTGAAGGTGGATATAAGATATAAAGGGAAATGAGTAGCGATGTCTCTCCAGTCTTCAGTTGTTGGTAGCCTGTACCTATCTGCCAAGCTGCCCACGTGGGTTGGTGGCTCCTAGCAAAGAGAAAGCCCAGCTGAGGCTAAGTTGTTGCCTTAGTGGCAATAATGAATAATTATTGCTGCAGTGCAATGGGAAACCTTTCGGTCTGCTCTGAGAGCTCAAAGTCCTGAACAGACAGGCTGTGTGTGGGAGGGAGACCTGGAAATGACGGACAATAAAAGATTGGGCACCACACAGAGAAAGAGAATCAGGAACAAGCTGATGCATGCAGTCTCTCCAGACCTCCCTATTTCTGGACTTGTTATGGTTTGCAGTGCTGCAGGCATGGGACTTTTACTTGAGCCATCCAATTAATTTCTGAGTTCTGGACTTCATGGCTGAGAGCTCTGATCAGTGAGAGAGTAAAAAAGCACCAGCAAGCATAAAAACTGTCAGCATGCACATCAGGAGGGACTGAACCCAGGAAACTCATCCCGAAAATGCAAGCCTCAGCAGCCAGGACTGAGCACCTCACCGGGGAAGAGCAAGAAGATGTCCTTTGTATATGAAGACATCCGGGGAGAGAGGGAAGAACAGCTCTCCACGGGGTGTCTGGACTCGTGTCATCCACTTCCATCCACTCTGATGGAAGCATGTTGTGTCCCCAGCCTCGCAGCACCCATAAACCTGGTCAAACCTCTGACAAACCTGGTCAGAGGCGGGTGGCTCTGCTCCTGTTAGCCCAAGGCATCTCCTGGTGTTCCACATATCCCCACGGACATCAGTCCAACCACATCTTGCTGCTTCTCTGGGGAAAGAGAAAAGCTCTTTTGTCCTAGTGCCTCATTGCAATGTTTTGCCAGCAGTAGAATGGCGACTATGTCACCCCACTGCTCCCACTCAGCCTGCAACCAGTGTCTGCTGGGCTCGCCAGGCAGAGCATCCCACTGGCACATGAGTAACTCTGCTTTGCTCCTGTGTGTGTCACAGGGTTTTGTGTGGCTGAGATTCTGGTCTTAATTGCAGTGCTGTGAACCCAAACTAGTGCTGCAACGCTCCTGAAGCTCAGAACATTTCCTGGAAGGACTTCTTTTTGTTTCTGTCCAAGATCCAGCTCAGTTAGGTCACCTGGGCAGCACGTGCTCCATATTCCCCAGGCAGCAGAAGCAAGTCCTCAGATCCTATGGGGAAAGATGCGGTAGGACAGTTGGATAAATAAAGGCCATCGCTCCCACAAACTGAGCCTTGGTTTTCCTGGTGGACTTGGCAATGCTCCACTACCAGATTCAATGGCTCAAGTCAGTTTGTTTCAAGCGTTGCTTCAAATTTTTTGCTGATGTTTGTTTTGGGGTGTGGGGGAGCAGACACCGTACACCTCTGAGAAGACTCATTGTCAGGTGTCGCTTCTTCGCCCACGGGGTCTGCCGGCCTCGGCTCTGAAGCTGCTGTGGGCTCTTTGCTCTGGCTGTGCTTTTGTGGCTGCAGTCAGGGCTGACTATGGCAAATCCCAGATCTTGAATCAGGGCAAGTTTTAATACTGTACAGACCTTGTTTATGTAACGTCTCCATCCCGCAGGGACGAACCCGGGGCTGGCAACACTAAAAGCATTAGCTGCTGCCACTGGAGCTAAAGATGCAACTCCTCTGGTTGGTAGCACCCGTACACTTATATTCTTCAGAACAAATGCTGGAGGAGGCTCGTGACACACTTAAAAGTGGGTTATGCCTACATAGACGTTTTCCTCCCACCATCATACTAAGGGAGTACGTGCACTCGCAGGACTACAGGTGTGAAAACACTGCTGATGCTGTCGCCAGCCCATTGCCCCAAGCTAGCCTGAGCGTACACAGCATTATTTACCAGCACAGTTTCCTACTAGCACTCACACCCTCCCTTTTACTCTCAGATCTGCTCCAGCACTGGAGAAATAGAGGACAGAGCGAGTGTGGGCAGGGCCCTGGATCCCTTGGCTTAAACAACACTCTGCTCATCTTCCCTAACGCATTTTGCAGCCACTGTGGCATAATGGAGGCTCACATTTCTCTTTCCCTCTAGGCACATGATGCAAAGCTTTTAGGCTTCAACGTTTCATCAGCTCAAAACCAGGCAGCTACCTCTGAAAAGCAGCTCTGGTTGTCTCCACAGCCCAGGGGCCAAAGACAGGCTTGCACTCAGAACAATCTCAGCTCAACACCCAAAAATACCATACAAGTGACTCACCTTGAAGCTTTAACACAGTTTAATTCTTGCCATCATTTACACTTTGTCCCTTCTGTTTATGTCTTTTAACTGCCTTACTCAGTAACTGCACATCTAATTAGCAAAGGTCTGTTTAATGACTGTTTAGAGACTTACTCTAAATTGCCTCCTGGCTTCTGTCTTAAAATACACCTTTAGCTGGGACATAGCACTTATAAAGCATACAGTGTACCTTGCAGCTTCTTTCCCAATAAAATCTCAGCCAAACCAATCTGAAATTGTGTGATTGTGAGTCCTGGGGAAGACTGCAGAAAAATGCAGCAGCCACGTGTGCTCTCGGCTGCTGTACCACGGGAAGGGCTCTGCTTCTGCGCGTCTGTCAGCTCTGCTGTCCCAAAATGTTAGAGCACCTGCAATGGAGCTGATGCTCATTTTTGCCAGAAATGGGAGTTGGAGTGCCGCAGGATGTGTCACGGAGCTCTGAAGGGATTCTCTGGTACCTTAAGTGTGTCCTTGAATTGCTGCTTGCATGGTGACATCTTTTACCTGTACTGCTGGCCTGTGGGCTTGAAAGGAATATTCTGGGTCCACTTTTACTTCCAGATCCCCATCTCCCATCTTTACCTGAGTTTATTTCAGCTTTTCTATCAAATTGACTCTCACAAGTGTTTTCCCGACAGGAGAGCCAGGACTGCAGTGCAAACAGGCACTCGTTATATAAACCACTTAAATGACACATCAGCCAAATTTGGCTGGTGGAAAGAAGATGTCACATGAGGACAGGGTATTTAAACACAGCGCAGAGAGGCTACAGCTCAGGGTTTCTTAAGGATACTTATAGCCCTTTGCAAGAGGAAATACAGCCTCGCCCGCTCCTCCGCACCGAGCTCCGCAGGCTGCATCTCCCCGAGGCCGGATCTCCCCAGGCTGGATCTCCGGCGCCGGGGGAGCGGGGCCACTGCCGCCCCTCAGCCCCTTCACCGGGAGAAGCTCGGCCGGGAAAGCCCCGGGGCAAGTTCGCAGTCCCTTCACCCGCTCCGAATCCCTTCGGAGGGGCACAGCGGGGGCTTCCCTGCCCCCCGCCAGGTCCCATTCCCAGCCGGGCTCGATGCAAGCAGCACAACGGGGCCGGGGGGCGACGCCGCCGCCGCCGCACTGGGCAGCCAGCGCTGCAGCCCCGCAAAGGTTAAGCCCCAGATTATGGGCAGCGGCGCCTCCCCCGGCTGTAAACGACCGGCTGCAACAGACAGGCGCAAACCGAGGAGCCGCCGCCGCTCCTGCTCCGGCCGGCGCAGCGGACCGGCACCGCCCTGCGGCAACGCCGGCGGGATGGGGGTGCGGGCCGGGGTGTGCAGGACGGGGTACCCCGAGGTCTGCTCGTTCTCCCCACAAGCGCGGCCGCCGCCGGGCCGGGAGCGGGGTACTTCTCCTCGCCCTGCGCCGGCGGGGGGGCAGGCGACTCGGCGACTCGCCCCCTCCGCCCCGCCCCGCCGCCCTTCCCCGCGGTGCGTGCCCCACCCCAGCGTCTCGCGCCGGGCGGCGGCGAACGTTCCAGACCCCCCACGCTGCGGCAGTAGCGGCGGGAAGGGAGCGGGCGGGGAGGGGCGTGGAAAAACGACGGCTGGCCGCGCGCGGCCTTCTGGGAAAAGTAGTTCCTGGACCCAACACCAGTGGGCGGGCGCGCGGAGACCTGGACTACATTTCCCATGGGGCATCGCGAGGGAACGGCCTCGACAGTCCCCGCCCGCCCCCTCCCCGCGCAGGCGCAGTGGGGGCGCCGGAGCCGCTATAAGGGATGTTGTTTGGCGTCGCGGCTGCCGGGCGGAGGAGCCGCAGCGGGGGCAGTCGCCGGGCGGAGGTGAGTGGGGCCGGCCCGCCTGTTGCCGGGGGTGGGAAGCGGCGCGCCCTTTTGTGTGGGTGAAGGGCAGCCGCGCGACTGAGGAGGCGGCCTTGTCGCCCCCCGCTTTCCCGCGAGGAGGCCGGTGGAGCAGCCCTCCCCTGCCGGCAGCCCCAGCCATGGCTGGCTGTCCCTCCCCGGCTGCGGGGGGGGGCTGTCTCGTTTGCGGCGGGGAGGCGGGGGGGAGTCGTGTCCCTCGCTGGCTGGGCCGCTCGGCCGCGGCTGGCGCGCAGCCCGGTGGCGGGGGGGGCGGACGGGTGGGGGGAGCGGGGTCGTGCCA